>SPJY01020047.1:387237-516612 GCA_005191435.1 Raddia distichophylla | reverse complement strand
TTATCCATGTTAATTTTAGGTCCTACCTTCCTCACAACAGTTCTGATTATGATTTTGTTTGATTCCTAAAACAATTTTATAATTATGGTTATACGTTGCTGCAGGTTCTGGTGTAATTATGAAAAAGTGGACCTCAACATTGAAAGGACACTCCTTTCTTTCTTGTGATAAATCATTACTTACTCCCTGATTCTCTGAATATACCTAGATTGGAAGCCAATTTTGGTGCCCGGCTGTTTCATTCATTGGAGATGAAACCATGAAGATAGCATGTAACAATTTTTTTGTTAGGGTTTATTTCACAATCTGTCAAAGCACAAGGCTTTTTTCAGCGATTAGCATGTGAGCGAGTACTGTAGTTCTCTATTCATTGCTGCCATTGAAAGCATTTTTCAATGGCCATCACGGTTTAAGTCCTTCCTTCTATAATAGCTACTTTGGTTTTCGGTTTTAAAAAGATTTCGTTGATGTTCATGGTACACTTATAGATGTTCTATGGCTCGAACTGTAATCGAAACTGAATGCTCTTATAGATGTCCAATGGTTGAAACTGAATTGATACCGTTATTTTAGCCCTATAACTGTCTTATAGCTAAAACTCTGATGCTCTTATAATTTTCGTATAGCTGAAATTATCCTGCTGTTATGATTGCTCTATTGCTGAGACTGCAGTGGCAATTGATTTTCTTATATCTGAACCTTAAATTCATGCTCTCATACCTTGAATTCTGATTTTGTTATGGATACAACAGCATGTTCCTGATTTCTTAATGTACATTGTTGGTCTCCTTTTTTTGACGGGGTATAATATATGATTTGCACTTTGCATTCTACTAATTTCAGTAAAAAAAAAAACTAGCAGTCAACATTAGCGAAATAATTAATCAGT
Source organism: Raddia distichophylla (assembly GCA_005191435.1). Lineage (NCBI taxonomy): Eukaryota > Viridiplantae > Streptophyta > Magnoliopsida > Poales > Poaceae > Raddia > Raddia distichophylla. The sequence goes on along the minus strand of SPJY01020047.1, from coordinate 515,723 downwards.
GGTCCTTTCCTTCATTCGGTTTTCCATTGTTGTCAAAGACAGCCTAGCGCGCGCAAGGGCGCTTTCACCTCTAGTTCGTATAAAACGCAGTACGGTGATTAATTAACTAGCACGAATATCCGGTGTACGTGCGTGCCGACTGTATGATAGGTTCCCTGGGCGGCATCGGTGTAGCTAGCTCACCGGTTAGTGTGTGCATGTTCCCTCAAAAGAAGGATGTCTGTCTTGGCACTTTGGCAGTGATGATTGGGAGCTGCAAAGGCAAGGGCACATGGCCCAGAACAAGAGCCACCGTGTTCTAATTATTTCGAACGCACCATGCATGTGGTCATGCCAAGTTTAATTCCAATGTAGGCCAGGACCTTGCTCGTTCCCAAACTCGGACCACAATTAAGTTCGGCGCGGAAAATATTCGGTGCAAATGTTTTTTCAGTGCACAAATGCAAACAGCTGATCTTAGCCCTTGGATCCAACTTGGACAGTGTAGATATAATGAGGTGGAACTCACCTCTCCCACTTATGCACTTGTGCGGAAAACCATAGTGATTGTTTTTCAAGTTTGTGTGTTTTAGCTGGACCACCAAGATAAGATCCAAGGGCTAAGATCAGTTGTTTGCATTTGTGCGCTAAAAAAACATTTGCACCGAATATTTTCCCCTTTTTCTTAGCTCGTGTTCAAGAACGAGCCCAAGCTCTTGCTACGCCCAAACAAAAAACAAAACTGCTTCTATATCATTGAGAAATGTCAAAATTTTAGTTTATAGTACCGAAATATTAAGATTCACTTTAATACCAGTGAATTTTTTCTTTTTTTTTTGCCGCTCCGTTACTACTCAATCCATCAGCCGTTAGTCATGAATGTTCCCGGCCGTAGCACCTCGCCTGGCTCCCAGCCGTAGAACACATGCATGCTTCCGGTGCCTTCTCTCACGTCTGCAGACGCTAGCAACTGATAAACATCCCCTCTATTCCATCTCATAAAACACTATTCATACACATAAATAGTGTTTTAAAGGATGGGATAGGTAGGCTATTGGGGATGCTCAACGCTCCATTTATATAAAAACATAAGCAACATACTCTAAAAAAAAACAATCCGGTAGCATGATATATCCTTTAAAATAAACACATAATAACAGCAACACAACAGCATAATAGCATCATGACATAATAAATCAACACACATCAGCATCAACAAACAAAGGCTTCTCAACAATATAATGGTCTCATGCCTTGCACAATAGCAAATTGAAAACAAAACAATATCTGTCCAATTCAGTCCCATATAACCCAAAAGGCATCTAGTATAATGCATGGATTCACAAAAGGTTGTCTTCTAGCTGCTCTCTCCTCTACATCTCATTTGTTTTCCGCCTCCTACAAATAAAGAAAAATTAATCAGCGCAATATTAGATGGTGAAAATGATTAGGTGGTTGGGGCAAATTACCTATTCCCAATAGGTGGTTGTGGGAGGTCCTAATTAACATTTGAGCAACCTTTCTTAGTATTACCGAATTGAACACTTTATTGCACTGATGTGGACTCCTTTGGCCTAACTCAACACTATTCGTGAATCTTTTCTTTTGTGGCCTATTTCAGACCTTTCAAGCTTTTGTGGATTCATATCAAATCCCTAGTTCAGTTTTAGCTGTTGTGCCTTGTCATCCATTGGGATCAATTCAAACTAATAGCAATATTTAAACCTTTGTATTGAGTAGTAATCACTCACATAAGTCTCAATTCTACATTATCTCAAATGTGTGATGAATGAGATAACATGAGTACAGGGTTTGCTAGATATATCCCAATGTATTTCTCGGGCTTTCAAGACCAAGCACTTGGCCACATGTACCTAAGAACATCTTCCTTGAATTTCTTTTTGAAATTCATCATTAAGTGTCTGAAACATTCTCTATGCTCTGTTGCATCACTAAACACCTGACCCACAACAAAGTCAATACCCTTGCAAGCATCCGTACGAATTGTTAGTCTCGAGGAGACCTGATCATCCATCGGGTTCGGGCGGGTTCGGGTTGTGTTTTCCATAACCCGACCAAGAATTAGCCAGCCGGAGCCCGACCCGACCCGATGCACCGGGTCACAAATCTAGGCCCGAACCCAACCTGAAGCCCGAAAACCAACCTAAAACCCAAACCCGCATGGCTGATTTTGCAATTTTTTTGGGCCCAAACCCGAGCCGACCCGATGCACTGGTCAGCCCGGGTTGGGTCGGTTTTTTGGGTCGAGTATGTCGGGCCGGGCTACCCATGAGCAGGTCTAGTCCCGAGGGTGTTCCAAATATATATGTCCAGCAACTTTCTGGCAATCCATCTCAACGACACTGCTAGGACATGTCTTCACTAGGTTAGCCTTAAAATTCCATAGTAGATTGAAACTACCTCCCAAGAACCATGGAGATCTGGCATGGAAGCCTGCTTGCCTGGCCAAACTCTATTGTACTTCAAATTGGTCCTCTATCCTTTATGGCAATTGCCTTGTACCAATTGTAGGCTCTCAAGTCATGATTTTTTTTCTTTTTTCCGCAATCCAGGTTTTATTCACCTCCTTCCCCATCATCCTACTAGTACTTGCACATGTATGCTCTGGTCCAATTTTCATCGGCATCACATTGAAAAGGTAAATCAACAATGTACCATGAATGTACAAAATTGAAACCTACAACATATGAAAAATGTACAAGCCTAAAAAATCTATAAACATACTATGAATGTTGAGCCACTGTGCAATCTCTTTGCATACTTATTCCCCTGCAATCTGAATCCACACACTTTGCCCTATATCTCTCTACATCACTATGTAATGTTAGTTTCAAACTCTACCTTGATAGCATGTTGTTTAATAGTGACGAATGTCTTCTTGTCCACAAATGTTGACTTCCTCTCAATAATCGGGTTTTCTATGCCATATGATATGTTAGCAACAAATACGGTACCAATAACTGCCTCATCATCTAGGACATCCCGTGGGTCAAAATCTGCAGTGTCACTCATTTGTTTTTTTGGATACCCCTTTATTTGCCACTTTGAAGTACCTGCACTCTTCGTCCAAACAGACACATGCCGCCTCCTCTTGATTCACCAAATGCGATTCCTATGCTTCTAAGCACATGACATTGGTGACTTGCACGACTGCACCACTTTTGTCTTTTTTTTCTTGTTCTCCGTCCTTCCTTGATCTCCACCTCCCTCTATAAGGTTGAGTCCAAGCAAAGAAAACATCAACCAAGTGAGACAAGGATCAAGGATATGACGAATGGGGCACGCGATACTGATAGTGGCCTCCAATATATTTTTTTTCATACCTTCTCGCGAGCAAGATGACAAGAAGTGGGGTGACATCAACTTCCTCCCTTCCTCTCCTCTCTAGGCACCTCGTCTTCCCTCTCCTCTCACATGGTGCCATCGCTAGGAGCGATGGATTGACTAGAAGCTCAAGCAACAAAAGCACCAAACAAATTCCTCTATGACAGTGAGCCACAAGTACTAGGTGGAGGTGGTCGGCCTAGGATCGAGGCATACGGCATACCGGTCTCCTCCATCCTGACATGGATCTTGGCGAGGCAACATGCTCACACTGTATCTATGCTTCCTCCCTGATAGTGTAAGGACCCGTGACATCATACGTGTCCATTTGAGGGTAAAAAAGGTGAAAAGGCTAGTGTATGGATCTAGGAGCAAAATCAAATGGTAATAAATTAAGAAACTCTAATTTTTTATTTTGATTTTTTATTGAGCAGATCCACCGTTACATCAATGGACCATAATTTGACGTGCATCATAAAATTCTTCCATATCTCTCGCATTGCTAGTTCTCTGCCATTTTTTTAGATAATAAAATAAGATTACGGCTTCTACATCATATGGTGTACACAACCAAAGGAGTAAAAAATTGTCCAACTAGAGCTAACAAGAAAAAAGGAAATGATGACACACAAAATATGTTTAATTGTAGAGGAAAAACAAAGTTTGTAATTAAGCTAAAGAAATTATATTATTAGTTCTCCATCCATGTCCACTAAAGAATTCCATTGCCACAACTTCCATAGAATTACATGCATTCAAAGCTATCGTTTTGTCATCCTTATTAGTATGTAATAGCATCCAATGCATCCAATGCTTTAGCCAGTGTGTTCCCCTAAAAATACCAAGTAAAAAAGAAATAGTATTTCGTTTATTTAAGAATATCATTACACCATAGCCATGCCCAATATAAAGCTATTGTGCCAATCAACACTTGAGATCTTTGTGTTTTATTCACACCCACTAGCCATCCCCCACTCATATGCACCAAAAGTATGAGGGACATGCAAACCTAGAGTCATGAAGACAATCCTCCAAATTAGGTCTAGTAAAGTGGCAATCAAAGAAAAGGTGTTGAATAGTTTCGTTTTGGTCACAAAAGCAATGCTTCTAACTACCCTGCCATCACCTTTTTGTGATTCGTGAGAATAATTCATTTGTCAAAAGGAAAAAAATAATTATCTTAAGAGGCGATTTAAGTTTTTAGATAACTTGGAACAAGTCGGGTGATCAATTAATTTTGGATACACCGATTGTATCAAAAATTTACCAGTTGTATGGAGTGTTGAATAAAAGATATGCGATCCCTCCCTAAATAAACCTATCTCACTTGAACCATGAGATTCTGCCAATCAAGAAACTTTTGCCCTACAAGAGTTCTACGAAAAAGAAACATTTAAGGAGACGAAACGAAACACCACAAGAACCGTTAAATGCTTATTAATTCCTGACAATTGCAAAGATGTTTAGAAATTGTTTCGTGAGAGGCATATGGCCCAACCAAGAATCTTTCCAAAATCTAATTTGAGAACCATTCTTTAATTTGAAAAAGCCCAAAGAAAGAAAGATCTCTGCCACTTTGTTTCTTAAATTATTTGATTTTCTTTTTTAAAAGCTTTAACATTGTTTCTCAAGAATCTAAAAAAGTATAGGATATACAATTTTAAATATAGATTTTGTCATTATCTTCCGACTTCCGGTTTTCGAAGTTACTCCTACCGGCCACCCTTAACCCTTGTTATTTTGGGGACATATATAGTATTTAGAGTTTGCCTCAATTGGGTACTGCTTGCGCGGTCTGCACTGAACAATGCTTTACCCCTAGATTCAGTTTTAATTAACGGAAATGCTTGCAGCCGGGCGTCCGATCCGTCGGACGCCCGGCCCAGCCCACGCGCGTTTTCTCAGCCGTACGTGTAGGCCTAGTACGATTGCTATCAGATTAGGTGGGCATCAAACATCATCAACCGACGCGCGGCTCTTAGCTAGAGCTGTGGCATTTCACTAGAGAGAGAAGTCATCTAGGTTCAAAGGATGCATACACTATGCACCGCTGCAGCCGCTGGAATTTATGTCTTTTGCCTTAATCCTTAAATTTCATATGAACTCTTATTCTTAGTATAGGCTACGCTAGCTAGCTAGCTTGCAGCCAACGAATGTGCGTTTCATTTATGTTCTTTTTCGATTTCTTTTTTTTTTTTATCTTTTTTATTTAGAGTCCAAATCGCGTAGTACAAATTTTATAATTCATCTAAATTCCTAATGAACTCATTTTAAATACTTTTCTATTTTTTATTTTTATTTCAACAGGTATAAAAGTTGTTCCAGCAGGCAAGATTGATTGTTTGGAGAGGTTAGACTCATTGTTCCAGCAGGCAAGATAGATTGTTCTGGGAGACTAGACTCATTGTTCCAACAGACAAATTTTATTAATCCAGTAGGCAAACTTTATTGTTCCAGTAGGTAAACTTTATTGTTCCAGTAGGCAAAATCTTATTTGTTTCAGAAGACAAAAGTTATTGTTCCAGAAGGCAAAAAGTTATTGTTTCAGAAGGTAAAAGTTATTGTTCCAGTAAGCTAAGCTCAACTATTACAGTAGGACAAACTTTATTGTTTCAGTAGGCAAACTTTATTGTTTTAGTAGACAAACTTTATTGTTCCGGTAGTCAAAACCTTTATTTGTTCTAGAAGGCAAACGTTCTTGTTTCAGAAGGCAAATTTATTGTTCCATAAGACAAAAGTTATTATTCCAGTAGGCAAAGTTCAACCGTTCTTGTAGCACAAACCTTATTGTTTCAGTAGTCAACTTTTATTTGTTCCAGTAGGCAAACCTTGTTGTCCCAGCAGGCAAAAATTATTGTTTCAGTAGGCAAACCTTCTTGTTCTAGTAGCCATTTTTTTTTACTATTCCAGTAGACCAAATACATTGTTCCAATAGGTATGCAAGTTGTTCCATCAGATCAAATGCATTGTTCCAATTGGGCTTAGCCTATTGTTCCAGCAGGCCAAATACCAAGTTGTCCCATTGTATTAGACGTATTGTTCCAATAGGCCAAATTAATTGTTTCATTAGTATAGATAAATTGTTTCAGTAAAAATATATATAGCAACATGGGTCTTGTTTTGTTCAAAAAAAATGCGAGGAACACGTTGGTGAAAACAGTTTGTGGATTGAAACTCCTAGTCAAAAGTTATGATCGTTTAAAGAAAACGGAAATGCTTCCGCGCGGGCGTCCGACGCGTCGGACGCCACGCCTAGCCAACCGACGGCCCATGCGGCGCGCAAGTGAACAGCCCAACATCCCATGTCGTCCACCCGGTTGTGTGATTAGCATGTGCAGCCGCTTGATTAGCATTCACACAGCCAGCCAATCACAGCCCTCCAACATTTTATGTCCATGCACGAGCATGCACTGCCTGGGGCACTAGCTAGGATAGTGCAGTTCATCTTGTTTCCATTCTAATTTTTATATTTTTGTATCCATTTCATCTGGAGTCCAAAACGCATGGAACAAATTTCATAATTCATCTAAAATCCTAATTAACTCATTTTAAATATTTTTTATTTTTTTCATTAGCCAAATTGTTTCAACAGTCTATACATATTGTTTCCAATAGGCTAAACTAATTGTTTCAGCAGGGTAGACATATTGTTCCAATAGAAAAAACTAATTGTTGCACTTCGATAGACATATCGTTCTAGTAAGCTAAACTAATTGTTTCAATAGGCTAAAAATATGGTTTCAATAGGCTAAACCAATTGTTTCAACAGACTAGATAGATGGTTCCAACAGGCTAAACTAATTGTTTCAACATGCCAGACATATTGTTCCAACAGGCTAAACTAGTTGTTTCAACAGGCTATACATATTGTTCCAATAGGCTAAACCAACTATTTTAGCATGCTATAATTGTTCCAACAGGCTAAACTAATTGTTTCAACATGTCAGACATATCGTTACAACAGGCTAAACTTATTGTTTCAACAGGCTATATATATTGTTCCAATAGGCTAAACCAACTGTTTCACTTGGTTATACGTCCACTAGGCAACAGTAATTGTTTCAGCAGGCTAGCTATATTGTTTCAACAGGCTAAACTAATTGTTTCATAAGTATAACAAATTGTTTCAGTAACTTTTTTATAGCAACTTTGGTCTTGTTTTGTTCGTAAAATTGCGAGGAACGCAGCGGTGCAAACGGTTCGTGCATTGGAGCAACCAGTCAAAATCTATGGCCGTCCAAAGAGAAAACTGAAAAGAATCTTTTCGCTGATGTCACTCCTGATGTCACTACATGCATGCAAATGGGGAGGGTTTTTTCGCGAGCAGCTGCTTTGCGCAATGTATTGGGCTGGGCTGGGGCAGCGTCCGACGCGCTGCGCTCACGTCGAACGTCCGTCTCCAAGTCCACGCCTTTAATTAATAGGCAATAAAAATATTTTTATCAATATTTTTCATGAAACATTTCCACCCTCTCATCAATCCTCTCTCATTTTGACCTGAACTTAATTCTCTTGTGAGCAAGCTCGTTATTTCTCCTCGACATAATACACATCGAGAGAGATGTAAAGCAAGTTGATCACTCGTGTAAAATCGAAACTTCTCTCGTTTCTCTCCCGAGGGATGACTTCTCTTAGGCGAGAAAAAAAGGAGTTTCGGATGCCGCCGCAGATCTTGCCGTATGCCTCACTGCCGGTGGGCTCAGGGTTGTTGGTGTAGCGGCTTGATGATGGATCTGTGGCTGGGTTGTTCAGGTTTGCTTCAGTTTCAGTGGCGTTTTGTTTCCTCCGCAACATATCTATGGTGTGCGGCAGTGGTGGCAATACCCTAGGAACCTGCTCGTCGAAGATTTGTGCTCTTATCTATGGATGCCTACAAAGTTTTTAGTAGCAGGAAGGTGGATTATTTTGGGAAATGGAGGGAGGATTCCCAATTCTAGTTCCTCTCTAAAACATCGGTTCGAGCAGTGACGATGAACGTTTCCTAGTCATTGTCATCCTCAATCTTCGCGGCGGCAGTACCACTTTGGCCCTATCTCCGCAAGCCCTAGTGGTGTTGCTTCCGCTCCAATTTTAAAGGTAAAATTAACTTTGAAATTGATTTTATAATTTAAAATTAAAAAGCCAAACTAACACCCTTATGTTTTAGTTTTCTCTAATCTTCCCACAAGCTAAACTAGTTTTCCCTATATACTTAATTTATTTGATCAATAAAGGAACTTATAAAATAAATATAATTTGTCATATAAGTTTCTGCACAAATATAAGAATAATATTTTATATTTTTATTCTACATATTTAATTATGGTATATCTGAATCTTTGGATATTTTGGTTTTAGTTTTCGGAGTTATATTACAATTTAATAGATTTTCAGAATTTATTTTCTGAAGGGTAAAGTTGCGGCCCAGTTCAAGACCGTGCAACCGTGCGACACCGCCATAATCCATGGTTTTTAGAAAAAAAAACACCCACGAACAAGCCCGAACAAACAGTCTGTTTCATGGGCCGTGCAATAATTGGGCCGGACCTAAAATCATATCATTTAGACGGTTAAAAAGAGCTTAAAATTTCCACGTACAGTAGTAGCAGGAAGATTATTTGGGCTTGTGGGAGGCCCATATACATGGAAAAGAGACCGCAACCCAACGATAAAGTTTTGCCTCGCCATTATCTCAATATATGCATTAATGCATGGGTCTTAGAGCAGGTCGATCTGGTATAGCAAATAAAATAGGAGAAATGTAAATACAGATGCGTAGCGTCTGAATAATGCTAAGCCTACCTAAGTTAGATCTACGTTTATGATACCCTTAAGGCATGTTCAATAGACATTACAGCAGCAAAAAAAAAAGAAGTAGAGAGATAAGTGTAGAAGAATAATGAAGAGAAGATGTAAATAATGGTAGAACCATTTTAAGTTAGAACGGTGATTGCTAACCGTTAGTGCCATCACTCTCTCTAGGAAAAAAATAATTCTTGCGAACAGTGACCTGGAAGCAGGAAGCATGGAGACATCAGCATGGCTGGCGAGTACCCCCGGCCGGCATGCTCACAGAGTCACAGGACAAGCTGACAATGCTGCAGTGAGCACTGAGCACACACGCACTCTGTTAAATACCCATATGACCATATCATTGATTGCCGCCGGATGGCATGACAGGTAGCGTGGCACGAGTGTCAAAGTACTCAAGCCCGGGTTCGCGCAGGGGCCAGGGGCCGCGTACGTGGGACGTGGGACGGCGCCGCGCACATGCCCTCCTCGTCAGACACCATCGGATCCATCCGGACCAAGGGCGATTTCGTAGATCACACAGCGGCATTGGACGCCTCTGAACTGACCATTCAAGATTTTGATGCTCCTGTTGAACGTGCGTATCAGATATATCGCTCACGCATCTATTGACAGGGTTTTAAAAACCGGCGGAGTCCTCCGAACCAACCATCATCTGCACGGAGACGGTTACCACGATTAACCGTCGGTTTGTTACGCTTTATCGATCAAATAGATTTTTTTAAATATATCATATTTTGGACGGTTAGTCGCGGTTTGTTGCGGATAGCCAGGGTTTTTGACAGTTTTGTATTTTTTAACACGAAAAGTCGCAAACACATCAAATGATGATGAAAAATTTAAAATTTTGTTTAAGTCAAAGTGTTTAGAATAATTAATAGTATTTTTACAAATTCAATACAAATTTTCATTTTAAATTTTATCTGCATGAATTTTAAACGGTTAACCTCCCCGGTTTTCCTAGTCGGCCCCCCACGGAGCGCGGTTAACCGCCGGTTTTGTAAACCCAGTCTATGGAGGGGAGGCCTCCTTTTCAGCGTATAGTTATGTTGGCACATTGCTGTAGTAAATTTGAGAGCTCTAAAAAAGATGTCTAAATATTATAAAAAGATAATAAAAAAATAGTTTTTAGATCTTTGACCGGACTTATAAAAGCCATGAAAAAAATGGTTACAGATTATCACAACATATAGGCTATATAAAAATAAGAAAATTTGATACAGTAATACGTAATGATACGTAGCGCTGAAAAAGAACAAGACCTAAAAATTGTCTTTAAACTTTACACTACACTATAAAATATTCATTCCATTCGTACACATTATATTTCTACTTACTTTATTTCAAGAGAACGTATCCGGTGCAACCACACTCGCTGTGCACCAGGGCCGGCCCAGAGCACGTGCGAACTGTGCGACCGCACAGGGCCCCCAAACTAATAGGGCCTCTAAATTGGCCCAATACAGTAAGTATATATCTATAATTTTCCATCTTATATTTTAGAATACAGGGAGTACTAGTTATGAATATTTTGTTTCTCTAAATTTTAAAGTTTTTTTATAAGTTAAAAAAGAAGTGCATAATTTTGAATTTTCTCTTTTATATTGTTGTATTTTGAGGTCTATTTGTAACTTTGTTGTATTTTCGTACCGGGACCTCCAAATTGTAGGACCGGCCCTGCTGTGCACCCATGCAATCGGAGAACCACGCCCGGCAAATACGAGTTGAACGGCATGGGATTTGGACCTGGTTGTTTTGCAATTTAACGCCCGTTTATGGGCTTAGTTTTGCATATGCACCCCCGCCGCTGCCTTCCTCACCCCAATCCTTGACCTCGCCCCAGCCAAGGACCTCGCACGGTCGCACATCGCCCCACCGCCGTCTTCCCAGTCTGCTTCTCGCATGTAGTGGCCGGCCCAGGACCTCACGTCTCCGCGTCCACCTTCACCTCTGCCTCAACGCCGAGCTCTCTCACTGGCTGTCGACGTCCTGGCTATCTCATCAACTGCCCGCCTCACTCATCCCATTGCGTCCCTAAATCGAGTAGCCACCTTTTCTAACCCTAAATCAAGCAGCCCATGGCCGGCCTCCTCCCCTAAATCAAGAAGCCCCATGCCCCATGGACAGCCGCCGCTTACAGACATGTAGCTGGCCGCCACGGATAACATCCATGTAGCTAAGCTTCCACAGAACACAACCATATAGCCTACTACTACCTCCCAGGATGAATGGAATCGTATTACTGCCTCTAATTCCCCCTAATTGTTGTTTAAAAATTAGATATGTGGTGTCCTTTATTGCTGGAGAATGAGATCCATGGTCCATAGAGATTCAGATCAGGTATTGGACAGTTGTATGTATTAATAGAGTGTGGTTTTGTATTAGTTTTGCCTTGTAAATTACATTGTACATATATCTCACAAAACATTCAAAGAAACAAATCATGACAATTGACAACACTGCTGCTACTACTGCATTTGGCACTGCTCTTGCCTCCTCTCTTACAAAGCATTCAGATTTCACTCAGCCAAATCTTTAACTGAATCACAATCATTTGCACTAAGAGAATTACAGTACAATTGAACAAAAGTGCACCAAACCAAATTCAGACTGCAATCTCTTAATTGGAGCTGGCTTGGAAGCTTATCAAAGCTATGCAATTCACTGGAATTACACCAGAGTCTTCTATGTCACCTATGTACATGAGGAAGCAATGAAAAAAACAATAGCAACTAGAGGAAGAGCAACTCTGCTGCTACGTTCATCTTGCAACTACGACAATAGTGCAATTGGAAGACAAAGAGCAACTAGAGGAGGTAGGCTCTGCCGGCGCCACTTGAGGATGAGGACTAGAGGAGGCGGATTCATGTAGGGGCAGCCCTCCCAGCGGTGAATCCATGTGGGGGAATCCCTCACAATGATGACCCCATGAGGGGGCAGAGTAGCCCACTCAACGAAGTGCTTCCGACGGCGACGATGAGGTTCTTACAAGAGGCGGCGGTGACGACTTTCCTAGGGCAGTGGTCATGCCTTCCAGGGCGGTGGCGATGCAATTTCGGGGGCGAAGGCGAGGTGCTTCCTTAGGGCAGCAGCGGCGGCTTCCGTGGGGTGGTGTAGAAGGAGCCAGGGAGGTGGCGGCGATGCCCTCTGCGGCCGTAACCCAGCGACAATGTTTTTAGGGCGGCGGCGACGATGCTCCGAGAGTCCCAACGGCAGTGGCGAGGGTTTCGATGGGGGACACGACTCCCACTCCTGCTCACTCCACGCTCCGCCAGGGGTGTTTCTATAAAGATTAATCGCAAGTTTGGAGAAGCGAGCGGTTAAATGAGAAGATACCACATCTTGCATAGTGTTTGTTTGATCAGGATCAGAAGGACCAGGGAGGCTGGTTGCATGGGTGCACCAGATATGTCTACAATTACGAGGATCCAGCTCTAGCTCCAGCCCCCGGCAACGGCAACGGCAGCGACCAACAACCGCCGACAGAATTCATCATTCTCTCTGTTGGTTCGTCTTCTATGGTTTGCAGAACCGCCTCGAGCGCGATTCGTTTTTTTGCGTCCCGCGTGAGGCGGCGAACTAGGGTTCTTCGGTAGATGCTGTGGATTGGTCCAGAGGGTTGTGCTGATCAGAGGTGTGAGTTCCTTTGGCTTCCCCAATCTGTTCTCTCTTGGTTTTGAGTAGCCTGCGACGGAGGAAGGCTCTGTTTTCTCTGTATGTTTGGCGGCTAGGGGCCGGGCTCAGCTACACAGGAGTGGGGGCTGGTGCGTGGGAGCGGGATTGAAGGAGGGGAGCTGTGGGGTGGCCATTCTTTGTGCCACCTCCCCAAAGAGCGTCCTCCTTGGATCGGGCTTGGGGTGACAAAGGGGCGAACTTTGCTTTGCTACCCACCCTTGGCTCGCCTACGAAGGGGTGTTTTGGGGGAGGGGGAACTTCATCAGCTTGGCCGTTGAAGGGGAGGGGAAATCAGCCGAGTGCCAAGGTAATACTGCGGGAGAGTCCCCGGCAGGAGGGCAGAGAGTGGCTTGGGTCAGCAGAAAGGAGAAGAGGAGACAGCGACGTCTATGATGGGTAGAATGAAGCTCACTTCAAGGGAGGCGAAGGCTTGGTTGCTGGGTGAGCAGCAGGCGACTGATGATGAGAAGCCCCTCCATGCTCTGGTGGGTAAGGTGTTCACCCCTAGCTCTCTAGGGGCGCAATCGATTCTGGGGGCCATGAGACCAGCTTGGGGTAACCCGAGAGGTCTGGATATCCGGATGGTGGGAGAGAATCTATTTGTGGCTGAATTTGATAATAAGGTTTGGGCCCTAAATGGTTCACCATGGAATGTGGGGTGGTTTGCAGCTGGGAAGCAATCTATTATGCTTCAAGAATTTGACCAAAGCCTAAAGCCCACGGAGATCAAGTTTGATTATTTATCGATCTGGATTCAGGTACAGAACCTTCCTCTTGGCATGAGAAATGAAAAGTGGGGGCAAGAGATAGCGGGGCTAGTGGGTGAAGTGGAGAAAATTCAGGCCGATGGTAAGGGGAGGCTGCTAGATAGAGACTTAAGAGCCAGGGTCAAGCTACCAATAAAGGAGCCACTTCTGAGTGGGTTACTTTTGCAATGTTCGAGGGGAGAAAAGGAAGATTGGTTTGGTATTGGTTATGAGAAGGTTCCTTACTTCTGTTTCAGTTGTGGTATAATAGGCCATTCTGAACTAGACTGCCCTAACCCAGTTCCTAGGGATGAACTCGGTAACTCTCCCTACAATGAGAAGCTCAAAGCGGTGGAGATAAGGCGGCGCCCAAGCGGATCTGATTGGTCAGGGAGGGGAGATAGCACTTCTTGGAGATCAAATAGCTCGAGCAAGTGCTCTGATCTAGGAAGGGGGGAAGGGTAAATTCCTGCGTTGAAGACCACGGTGCAAGGGAAAGCTTTGGTCCCTAAGGAGGATTTGAGTATGGCCTATGCGTCCAGAAAGAGGAAGCCACTAGAGGACAGCAGTGGACGCAACGAAACAAGTAGAACTTGATGTTGATGTTTCAGGAGGAGAGCTTATTTTCCCAAGGGGAAGGGAGCAATAAAGTGAAGGAGACACGTGCTGAGTTTTTTTGTAGGAGATAAGGAGTAAGGACATAAAGGCAAGAAGTTGAGCGCGGGGCTGCTGGGACAGTTCCGCAACCAAAAAAATGAAGATTTTGGCTTGGAACTGCCTTGGGAACCAGCCGAGTTCGAGGGCTTTTGGATCTCCAGAAGCAGGAAGAGCCCAATGTTCTCTTTGTGTGTGAAACTAAGAAGTCAGAAAGGGACATGGATGTTTTTAGGTGGCTTTTGCATATGCCTCACATGGTGGCTAAGGATAGTAGGGGCAAGAGTGGGGGTCTTGCTCTCTTTTGGAAAACGGAAGTTCATGTGAATCTGTTGAGTTTCTCTAGAATGTACATAGATGTGGTGGTGAGCACAGGGAGGAGTCAGAGGTGGAGGGTTACAGGAATCTATGGAGAACCTGATAGGGACAAGATAAGTTGTGTGGCGTCTCTTGAAGACATTAAAGAACCACTTAGATTTGCCCTGGATTTGCATTGGAGATTTTAATGAAGTCTTGTTTCAACAAGAGAAAGGAGGGGGTAGACCGAAGTCTAGCTCAAATGGAGAAATTTAGGGAGGCTCTGGAGATATGCCAGTTGTCTGAAATCACATTTTGAGGGGATCCTTTTACTTGGTGTAACAATAGCGTTTGCACAGGGAGTTTCATAAAGGAAAAGTTGGACCGAGCAGTAGCTACTCCTAGCTGGTTTGACCTATTTCCTAGTGCAGTTTTGTAGCACTGTGAGTTTAAGCATTCGGACCATAGACCAATATTGTTGTTTTGTGGTGGGGAGCCCAAGTCAGAGTGCAGGAGACGCAGGAATAAGCCGTTTAGATTTGAAGCTTGTTGGCTGGAAGAGGATGGCTGCAAAGAGATTATAAGCAACGCGTGGAACAATATTGGCTCGAATCAAATGAGCAAGGTCAGCCGCAACCTTAAGAAAGTGGAGGGAGAGTCGATAAAGTGGAGCAAAAACAACACGAGACACCAACTATCGGAAATTATTAAGATAAAAAAGAAACTTGAGGAGGTCAAGGGCAAGGACATCAACCAAAGGAATATTGATAGAATTCAGGTTCTAAAATACAGGTAGAAGTTAGAAGGGCAGAGAGATACATACTGGAGGCAGCGGTGCCACGTTGACTGGGTCAAGCAAGGTGATGGAAACACAAAGTTTTTCCATGCAGTCACCTCGGAAAGGAAAATAACTAATAGAATTTAGAAGATGAAGGATGAATCAGACCAGTGGTAGAAAATGAAGAGGATATTGTCAAGTTGGTCTTTAATTCTTATCGGGACCTGTTTCGCAAAGGTGACAAGGAGGTGGATAACCATTTCCTTAATCAGGTTCAGGCCAAAGTGTCCGATGAGATGAATGGATTTTTGACAAAAGAATTCACGGAGGAAGAGATAAAGAGGACCCTCTTTCATATGGGAGATCTCAAAGCGCTGGAACCATATGGAATGCCGGCCATCTTCTACAAGAAGTACTGGCATGTTGTGGGGAATAGAGTTGCAGAGAAGGTCCTGGGGGTTCTTAATGGCGCCCCTATGCGTAGTAAGTGGAATGACACCGAAATTGTGCTAATCCCAAAGGTAAAGGACCCAGAAAGAATCAAAGATCTGAGACCAATTAGTCTCGCAATATCATCTACAAGATTGTCGCAAAGGTTCTCGCAAACAGGCTTAAACATATCCTTTTAGAAATTATATCCCTGACTCAGAGTGCTTTTTGGCCTGGTAGATTAATTACCGATAATATTCTGCTAGCTTCCGAGGCAATTTAGTATCTTGGAAGGAAGAAGAATGGGAAAGAGGGGTGTGCGGCTGTGAAGGTGGATATGTCAAAGGCTTATGACCGGGTTGAATAGTCCTTCTTGGAAAATAAGATGAGAAGGTTGGGTTTTCAGGAAATGTGGATTAGTAGTATCATGAAGTGTGTCAGAACAGTCAAGTACACGGTGAAAATCAATTCGTGCGTTACTGATACTATTGAACCTGGAAGAGGGCTCAGACAAGGGGGTCCCTTGTCCCCATACCTGTTAGTCATTTGTGCAGAGTCCTTGTCTTCAGCCATTCGAGTGGCTCACGAGAGGGGTATAATAAAAGGTACCATGTTGGGGAGGGGGTCCCCGACCCTAACTCATCTTTTCTTTGCTGATGACTCTTTCCTGATGCAAGCGTTAGAATCTGAAGTTGTAGCCTTTAAGAACATCTCTAAAAGACTATGAGAACAACTTAGGGCAGACCATCAACAGGGACAAATCGGCCATACTTTTTTAGCATGAATACAGTTGAAGCCCAAAAGGTCAAGTTCATGAGGAAGCTAGGGATAAATAACGAAAGTTTTGACGAAAATTATCTGGGTTTGCCCACTGTTTTGGGAAGATCTAAACAACAGGCTTTTGAGTACTTGAGAGAGAATTTGGGGAAAGGTGCAAGGTTGGAAGGAGAAGTTGCTGTCAAAGGCAGGAAATGAAACTTTGATCAAAGCGGTCGCTCAATCGATGCCGGGGTATGCTATGTCCTGTTTCTATCTTAAAAAATCTTTATGTGATAACCTTACATATCATAATCTTAATTTTTGGTGGGGTCAGCAGGACAAAGAGAATAAAATCCATTGGCCAAGTAAAGAGAAGATGCTGAAAACAAAAGGCCAAGGGGGGATGGGATTTAGGGATCTTGATGCTTTCAACGTGGCTATGCTGGCAAAACAGGGGTGGCGGCTTCTTCAAAATCCTGAGACTCTTTGTGCTCGTGTCCTCAAGGGATTGTACTATCCAGAAACAAATGTGCTGCAGGCCAAAGGGTTGATAGGAATGTCTTATAGTTGGAGCAGTATTGTCAAGGGGCTGCAAACTCTTAAGGAGGGTATCATCTGGAGGGTGGTTGATGGCACCGCTATAGATATTTGGAATGACCCTTGGATACCTAGGGAGGAGGACAGGCGTGTCAAATCGAAAAGAGGGAGATGCATTCTCACGAAGGTTAGTGTTTTGATCAATAAAGAAGGAGTTGGGACCAGGAACTTATTGATGAAATCTTATCTCAAGAGGAGGAGAATATCATTAAATGTATTCCTTTACAGACCAGAATGAAGACTTTGTTTCTTGGCACCTTGAGCCTAAAGGGTTTTTTACTGTGAAATCAGCTTATCGATTGTGCAGGACCCAAACGGAGCAGATCCAAGATAAGGCAGGCCCATCTAACGTTGCATATGCAAGGATGTCTTTGCCAACACTGTGGAAGATGCCTCTGATCCCAAAAATCAAACACTTCATCTAGAGGTTAGCCCATAACTCTTTGCCTCTGTTGCTGAACTTGAAGAGAAGGGGTTTACAAGTAGACACTAGGTGTCCGATGTGTGAAAGAATGGATGAAGATGGGGGTCATCTTTTCCTCAAGTGCAAAGAAATCAAGAAGGTCTGGAGGGTAATGGGTCAGAGATCTTGAATGACATTTGGAAGCAGGACTGTGAGGCGCAAATCTCCATCTGTGTTCTTCCCTAGGTTTGGTGGTACAAGAGGAACAAATAGGTTCATGGAAACCCAACCAAAAGAATTGATGAAATAGTCCACCTAATCGTTCTCAATAGTTTGGATTGTAAGGAACTTGTCAAAATGGTAATGGGAACGAAAGAGCTTGTGTTGGTAAGAATTGGGAGGCTCTGACAAATGATTTGTTAAAGTTAACGCTGATGCTTCTTTTGCTGGAGGTTCAAAAGAGGGTGGTTGGGATGCTATGGCTCGAGATGAGAGGGGTCAGGTGTTGTTTATTGCAGCTAGTAAGCTGGACAATGTGCTCAATGCAGCCTAGGCAGACGCAGTAGCTTGTCTTCACGGTCTACAGACAGCTCAAGATATGGGTCTCACCAAGGTTTTCCTTGAAAGTGATGCTAGAAATCTGGTTGCTATTTTGACCGGCAGAGAAGAGTACAGGGGTATCGATCCAGTGCTAGTTGAAGAGATTAGAAGTTTGATGTTGACTGGTTTTAATCAAGTTAAAGCCATGTTTTTCCCTAGAGATTGCACCGCCACAGCTCATAATCTAGCCAAGCCCCATTCTGCGGGGAGTCCGATTGCTAGAGTGAAGGGATCTTCACTCCATAAAAAAAAATAACCGTCGACCCATCTGCCATTGCCTTCCTCGCCTCTCCTCTGGGCTCTAGCCATGCCCCATATCCTGCCGCCTGCCGCGCCGCGTGCAACAGCGGCAGTGGCATGACCGCACGAGAGTGCGCTTGGTGCTCGCTATCCGGCTGGTTGGGACAAGAAGCGTACAGCACCAGCTCACGCCCTGCCGCTGCGTCATGTGATCGTGCAGCCGCCGCCAACCCCACTGGAGAAAAGGGAGGCTCTCTCTCGCAGTCTCACGCGGCGTGGGCCTTAACCTTCCGCCCAGTTCTGGCAGAGTCACCAAACGTTTCGTTTCTTTTTTTTTTGTTTTTTTTTTGAGACCTCTAATCTGGGTACAGCTGTAGTATCTGTTCAAAACGTTTCGTTTCTACTCTCGATCTTCATGGGTACAGGACTCCAGGGAGGGATCGAGGGCTGCATGGGATGGGGAATTGGGAGCAGTTGACCAGAGGAGTTCTTGCCCATTTCCTTCAATCTCTCTCACTCCCTTCTGAATTCTGTCCACTGATCGATTAAAATCCGACCGAAATTCAATTATTGATATGGACGGAACCCAAAACGGAAAAATAACTATGGTTTTAGCGGCCCCTCAAATTCCACCTATCCGAGGACAAATAAAAACGCTAGCGCCACAACTAATATATAAATTGTTTATATAAAAGCTAGACTACGTAATAAAGTACTTCATATTTGACCTTCTGCTTCTGATTCATTATTAGCACTGGCTCTTGATCGGTGCGCTAGTGCCCTCCAATACATAACCCTGATGATTTCATATATGCGGAAGTCCTAGCCTAAATACAACCCACTAGTGCACAGGAATACATAGCCGAATCCGAATAATTTCATACATGCAGAAGTCTTACCATAAATATAGCCATAAGTTTACCCCAGGGACAATAGGTTTACAAACCCGCCCATCAGACTAAATAGTCTTAAAACCAAAATAGTAATATCAGAGTGCGATGAGCATCATCGTAGCAACTAAAACAAAAATAAAACCTCCAAAGGCTATGCAACATGCATTAATTGGAGCACAAACCCTAAACCTTCTCCTGATTTGTGTACTCGGGGTTGCTGTCTTCATAGCACTTGTAGGGATCTTACTCGGTTTCTCTATCTAAAGACTGAGTGCACAATCAAACCGTACTTACAAGTTAATATCCAAATATTGCAATTAATGAAAGTGGTTGCAAGCAAAAGGTGAGTTTTTTTTTGCAGCAAGCTAAATTTATAAAACAAGACCTATAACCTATACTTTACCATAATTGACGAAAATTATCCATAATCTATATCATTGATGCCGTGGTAAGCAACATATCCATATCCAAACCAAACTTTACCACACGCACCTGCCTATCTGCTAGTAGGGGTGGAAACGAGCCGAGCTAGCTCAGGCTCGTTTGTGGCTCGCGAAGCATCCGAGCTCGTGAAGAAGCTCGGCTCGTGTTCATTTAACCTAACGAGCTGAAAACTCAGCTCGGCTCGAGCTCGTGAAAAGCTCGAGTCAGCTCGTGAGCGCTCGCGAGCTTTTTCATGACATACAAAAATACAACTATACAATCACCTATGACAATATGACAAACAAGTATACAAAAATACAACTATACAGTCACATGACAAAGCAAAAATAGGACAATAAACACCTTTAAACTGAAAGTCCGAAACATTTTGTCATAATCCACATAATGGCATGAACATCATACTAATATTAGTATATTACTAACATTAACATTCAAGCTCGCGCGCCACTCACGAACGAGCTCGCCTCAGGCTCGGCTCGACTCGCAAGTTGTCACGAGCTGGAAAGTCTGCTCAGCTAGCGCTCGTTTTGTAACGAGCCGAGCCCGAGCCGAGCCTAGGACCAAGCCGAGCTCAAGTTGCTCGCGAGCCTCGAGCTAAAGTTCCAGCCCTATCTGCCAGGCGCAATATTACTCGTTGTGGGTCCACATCTACGGAGCCCTATGATCTAGGTAGTGCATACCACCTTAGCTAGTTGTCAATCATGTAGTGTGTATCACCTCAATAGTGCGACCTAGATCATCCTTGGTGACGGCACACGGATGCTTTCATCATGAGTTGTGTTTACCATTAAAGGTGCATCCTCTTTGGAGTATGTTATTGAACCCCACACTTGCACTAATGCACAATGACCATACGTTGTGTTGAACCATTCTCATAGGCTAAAATGGTGGTAAACTAGCCTATGCATATTACTACTTCGCTCACCTCTTAAGCGAGCCCATGCTCCACCCATCACATCACAACTTCTAGGTCCACCCTATCCATCACCCGTTTTCTCCACGTCTCAACTCAATAATCAAAACCGATACCATAATGTCGGATCTTGTCCACATCTGCATCCACAACCATATCCATACTATCAACACTCATGCCAAGACATGATTTCATGTTTCATTGTGTAAATGTCCGATGAATCGTTTAAGGGCGTCTATGCCAAAAAAGTTATAGATGTAGACTTGAGCATGTCTAAGCAAGTTTTATCCTAGACTTTGATAGTCTAGCACTTTCATTGCCAAATTTATGTTAACCAAGGAATATGATCATTGAAGCAAACATCACAGAGTTATCAAACTTTAACAAGGAACAAGCATGATATATCCATGATATTTAAATAAAATAATTTCATCAAACTGGGTAGAGATATGTTTCAGATGTTGTTAACTCCCCTTCACCCAAAGAGTGGTAGTCTTCCGACGGGTCTTTGAAGCGGCATTCTGGATCCTCGGTGTCTAATTACAAGATTTACGACAAACTAACTGCATGCAACAAGAAAAAAAGAATGACGTATGAGATGCCATCGTGTCTACGTTCTTTGGCAGAGCAACACGCCTAGACTATCAGAACGATCTAACATCAATCCTATTTGTCAAGAAAATTCCATAAGCATGGTAAAGGATTCAATGCAACGATACGAGGGCACGACTTTAATGGACTGTTTCGTTATCTTCTCAAGTAAGCCTAACTCTTATCAGCTCAGCCAGACTGGTGGAATGCAGGTTGATGTGTAACACTCCAATTTGGGGATACTTTTAAATTTGCGCCAAATTCAAAATGCGGTTGAATTGGGTCTTGACGGACGTGTGGGCCCCAACTGGCAGCCCCTTTCTCTCTCTCTGTTCTTCTCTCTCTTCTCCCTCGTGCTTTCACTGTTCTTTGAGCCACCGCCATGCAGCTGTTCCCTACAGCTCTGCTGTGTTCCGCACTGTTCCACGTCTCACGCCGACACCCATCATGACCGCGCCGCGCGTGCGTCACTTCGCCGCGCCGCGCCATGCTCTGTCACCCCGCCGCCTGCAGCCGCGCCGAGCCCGCGCCGCCCTGTCGCCGCCCCAATGCCTCCTCTGTGTCCCCGAGCACGCCTCCGTGTTTCCCGTTCCAGTCCGGCGCCTATAAAAGCCCACGCGGTCCCCCCGGCGTTGAGTTTCCATTTTTCCCCAAATCCATCGCCCGACGGCACCGAAGCAACTCCGGCGATCCCGTAAGTCCCCGCTCAATTCCTCCCTACTGGAGCCCCTTGCGACCCTTCTAAACCTTTCCCCTCAATCAATTCTATCCAGGGAGCTTGGTGCCGCCGGATCGACGCCTCCTCTGCTTCGGCCGCCGACGGGTCTTCTGTCGCTAGCCGTCCCCAGAACTCTATCGACCCCGTCGGAGCCCATGGTGAGCACCACATCGACCCCCTCTAGCTTCCCGTGCACGCACGTAGCCTGTAGGTCCCTCCCACGGCTTAATTTGCTCCGACGAGCCCTCGCTCCGCCGCCGTCACCGCGCAGCCCCGCTTGGCCACCATCGGCCTCGGCGTGAGCATCATTGGAACTGTAGCATGGCGTAGATGCCGATGCACGCACGCACATGGCCAGAATGGGCCTAGGTCGCCGCCGCATCGTGCGCCGCCGCGTTTCGGCCGCGTCACCGACGTGAGGAAGACGATGAACCGGCGCCATCCGATATATGCCAAGATCCGAGCCTCGTCGAGCATACGAGTTTATGACGCATGGGCCCCGCCTATCGGATACCGTTTTGCACACTGGATTAGGGCTGGAGCCACTACCATGTGGGCCCTGGGTCCCACCGGTCGGGTTAAGTGGTCACGCCAGGGTCGCAGGCATCTTCTCCGAAAGGAAGCGCCGTTCCAAAAGCCGCCTTCGGCGTGTTCTGCGCCGTGCGGGCGCGCAGCGAGCGAACAGGCCGTGGGCCGTATCCTTCCGTTGGGCCGCTCGACTGTTGGCTCGGCCCGGTTCGGCGTGAAGGTTTTTCCAGCGAATTTCAATTTAGTTAATCTCCGAATATAGCTTTTGAATTACTAGAAATATCTAGAGACTCCCAAAAATTCTGGAAAAATTTAGATAAATATTAGATGCCATTTATGACTTTATAAAAATATAAAAGGTAGCTACTGTAAATAGAAATTTGTACTGTTAAGTGTAGGAATAGTTTCTTCCATATTTAAAAATATTACATGGATTCTAGGGCTAGGTTGAGTATAAAATATTAAAGACTTTTGACACAATTTGTCATTCAGATATTATTTGGCTATTTTGAATGCCAAAATGATTCTGAAAAACTTAAATTGCGTTTCAAATTTAACATAGTCCTAGGGGGTAGTCTATTAATAAACATTAACTAAATAAATAGCCTTTCGTTATGAAAATTTTATCGAGGAGAGGATTTTGGAAAAATTAGTCAACATAGAATCATAACCTAGGTTTTTTCTCGTTTATTTTAGGAGCTCTTAGCATTTTGTCAACTCCGTTAAACTTTAAACCGATCGTAGGTGGAATTTCCGATAAGTCGTCTTTCTATGTCGCCGAGAAAACCTAAACACCCTAATACGATCTAATCGTACGAAGTCGTATTTTAGGGTTTAGTAGACTATTATATACTCATAATATTATTTACTAATGCACTACGCCATGCATAGCATATCATACGATTAGTAGATTCGTTAACCGAGTTTAACCTTTAATGACGAATCTAAGACCTAGGTCGAGCATGCATCATGATTTCCATTGCATTATAGTAGATTCGTTAACCGAGTTTAACCTTTAATGACGAATCTAAGACCTAGGTCGAGCATGCATCATGTTTTCTATTGCATTATTAGTAGTAATTATTGGTTGTTGGTATGATTAGACGTAGGTGATCCTGAGGGAAGATTTGGGGACGCTGAAGAGGACCACCTACCGGATCAAGGCGAGTTAACACTTAATCTTTAGATGTGATCCGTATTAGGGAGAGACAGCGACTTTCCCTAGTGCGGATTAACATCTCTAATACCATGTTCATTACCCAGTTTTCTTAAAACTATATTGTTTAATTATTAAAATGCATGCTTACTAGTTTGCCTAATTGTTAATCATGTTATATTTATACATGCCTGCCTTGAACTGTCTAGCCTTGATGACGGCCTTGATTGTCATTGCTCTTGATAGTCATGCTTAGTCTGGTAACCACTTTAACCCTATCTAATGGGTAAAACTTGTTTAGACTGGCTTAGGCTTAACAAATTTTATGGCTAATCGCCACGGAACGGTGAACCGATATTCACCGGTCATTCATTATTCTCATTTAATGTGACATGACATATGACAGTTAGGGCTGGTAGATGCATGTTGGGCTGATTGTGTTTGTGGGAATGGATCTGGGGAAACTTGGTCGGTTGGGTCAGTCGGTTGGGAAAGTCCAAGTGTGTGGTGTGGTCAATGACCGTGGAAGTAGAGAATGATTGGAGGGTTGCCCCTAGTTGAATTTGGACATCCTGAGGGATGATTAAGACCCAAGATGCCTAGTGCAGGGTTTAGCCAGGGCTTACCTAGGAGGAGCGCGGATGCACACGTGTAGCGGAGGGATCGCTGCCATCTGCGGGATTGTTCCAACACAACGCGTGGCCATCGCGCGGAGTATGGGTCTAGGATCGCCAGGAGTGAGCACTCTGCGGAGGCCCTCTGGGACCATTCCCTATAGGGACCTGCATTGGTTATCACCGAGGGTGATAATGGCCACACATCCCCAGGGCGACGGTCGGCTAGTGAGGGCCGGCAACCCTACTAGGTCGGGGTGATCATGCCATGGCATGTGTGGTCCACAACAGGATTTGCCAAATCCTCGAAGGATGGCAGAGCTAGGAATGGTTGGGGCAACAAGGAGAAAGTCTGGAAAGTATCAGCTGGTATGGTGATTGTGTAAGCTGGTTGGGTTTATGATCGAGGGTTGGTCAATTCGTGTGTTAATTGTGTATAAGCTGGTATGGATTAAGGTGATTGTGTAAGCTGGTTGGGTTTATGATTGAGGGTTGGTCGATTTGAGTGTTGATTGTCGTGTATGGCTGATAGTTGGGTTCGGGATGCATGATTAAGATGAAAACCTCTGATTTATTTATAACAAGACAAGTGTTAGTTAATGCTAGTTAGGTTGTTTCCAAAAGTCTTATAAACTTGGCTTTATGCAAATAAAATAACCCTCTCCTCCAAATAAAGCCTTCTACACTGAAACGCATTAAGGGAAGTGTTAACTAGCCAGCGTTTGGATGACGCTGACCTCGCCTACTTACCTTCTTTAGACGATGGAGTCAAAGATGACCCTTACGCGTGTCTCAAAGACGACGGACAGGACCATGGTGGACCCGAGGAGTCTTAGGGGCCACTCCAGTCGCTGATGGACCATAGTCGATAGGGATTCTTTTGGGTAGATATTTTGGAGACCGCTGAAAACTCTGAAACTAATCTTTTGTAAGCTAAGACGTGTATGGGCCACCTTACTAAAATTGTCTATGGGCGCAACTCTGTGTTGTAATATTCAGGAATTTATTCTATCGATGTATGCTTGTATCGGCTACTTGGTCTTTCGCGCTAGCGTACTGATACAGGGGCTAGTGCACGGGATCGTCGACCCTCAAAGTAAGTTAAAATTGAGGGGTGACACGATGGGATGCAAGAAATGTTGTTTGGTTGTTTGTACAAATTGAAACATAAATATTGTTATAAATATTGTTTGGTTGTTTATGCAAACTGAAACTGGCTGAGAAGAGACTTGCAGAGTTGCACGATGCGCTCAACTGCATCCCGCGAGCCTGGCTGATCTGGGGAAACACCCAATTTGGCCGTATCTTCAAAGCCTAGCCCGGAGGGGGTAATTGCATCTAGATAGCCTAGCCCACATGGGTGGTAGGGCAACCAAACACCCTACTTTTATATCTCTAAATAGAAAACTGTTGTTATGCAAACAACCAAACAACCTATAAGTTACCTTTAGGCCCTGTTCTTTTGAGCTGATCTGAATGGCTTTTGAGCTGATCTGAACGGCTGATCGGCTGAACGGCTGAAATGACTGAACTTCGAGAGCTTCTCGATGTAGTCTCGAGATTCGGATATATTTCGTTTGACTTGCTTTTTAAAGTGTTAGGACCCACCTTCAAAACAATGACAAAACGGACTCAAAAAACTCAAAGCATATGTGTTTTCAAAACGTAGATAAGTCGTTAAGCTGTTAAGCCGTTAAGCTGTTAAGCTAAAAAGAACTGGGCCTTAGTTCCCATGAACAGATATTCAAAATAATAGACATATCAATGATATGGTCCTTTGGAACAAAATAAATTTTTAATAATAGACATTAATTGATGCGAATCAACTTTTAGTAGGTGGGTTAATGTCTTTTTTACTTTGATTAAGATTTTACATTAATTAGATTTTGCCTGAAGTATTTACTAAAATATTACAGATTATTTAGCAAATTAAATAAGTTAGTTTGCTGTTTAATTCAAGAAAATCTAAAATGCAAAAATCTTAGTTTACTATTTATTTATTAAAAGATGGAACACTAGTGGGCATGGTATATATTTTTTCTAGGTCTAAAATCTCGTCTAGTAATTTCTAGAATTTTCCTAAATTTTATTAATCGATTATTGTCATCAATTACGAAATAACTATTTTCTTGAATATTACTATATAAGAGAATTAGTAAAATGGGTTGCAACTACAGCATCAAACCTGCTATCTAACATTTATCATAGATTTTTTCGTACTTTTTTTTCAGGTTCCTAACTATTTAGAGAAATTTATTTTCATTTACTGGATTTAGTGAAATTAGGAAAATGCGGCAAAATGCCTAAAAGTAACAAGCCAGAAAATGCCACTGTACGATCCAACAACGGCCAGGCCCATGGTCGAGCGAGGCAGATGCAAAGAAGGCGTATTTCCATAATATGTTTCTAAGGACCCACACGTCAGTAACTTGTTAGGCTAACCCGTCCTCTGTTTCTGATAGATGAGCATCGGGGTTCGTTAGCCCCAGAACACGTTGTTGACATCATTTATATTACACGTTGCAAGGCTACCTTGAGCATGAGTATCTGAATTAGCTCCCGTAGGCCACAACATGCTCGCACCTGGTATCTGAATTAGACTCGGTTCTTTTCAACTTAAATTACATTAAATTAAATAAAATAAAAATTCATTATTTTTTACGAGTCAAATGATATAATACTTTTTAGTCATTTTTTTGATGGGTTTTAAATAGTTCTTAGAATTACTAAAATATTTTTTATATAATTTTTGGATTCTTTAAGACCTCTCTCAAAGGAGCACAACTTTTTCAGATTAAAAGTTTTAGTAACTTTAAGTTGAAAAGAACAAGGCCTTAGTTAGATTCACTCATGACGGTGTGACAATACACTGCCGGCCAAACCACTAGACGCAGATGAATGAGTAAACTCTTAATGTAGCATGAACACGTCTTGCCTGCCATCCAACCACCAGTAGTAATCACCTATGCTTAACGGCGAGAGGAAATGTCGGGGATTGGGTGATGTTGTTCTACCCCACGGATCATTGGCAAGCCGACCCCAAACTTATTTCTTGTATTGTATGCACTCCTGTTAGTAACTATTAGTGTTGCTGCTGCATAGCACGCCGGGTGTGGACCCATTTGACGCTATGTACCCTTGACCAGGGCATACTGAAGTGAAAGGAGCAAGCTAACAGTGTCAGGCGTCAGTGGGGCTGGCTATTCATGAGTTGGACCTCACGCGAGAAGGAAACCTGCCGTCCTTCCTCCTGTTGGTAGTATAAATAGATTCTAGAGGTATTTCACTAGAGGGAAGACGACGTAAAGAACGCCCCCTCCATTTTGTAATACACCAATGGCTGCTCGGGCAAGATTTCGTCAAGCTCGGTTGGCTCTCTCTTTGTCCTCTCTCCCCAATTGTAATGAAAGGCAGGACATAGGGCAATTATCCTGGCCGTAGGAGACTCGAACCATGTTAAAAAAGGTTACATGTCTTTGCTGCGTTTTTTTTTTGCTGAGATTGCCATGAGTTCCTAAACAAAGCTCTAGTACAGTAGGGAAAGAGGTTGTTGATACGCAGTTTAACAAGCTTGACACCTAGGAGCTTCGGCTCCTAATTGTCGACAATAGGCTTGGCAAAAACTTGTGTATTAATCATCAACAAATTGGTTATACTTGGCAAAAACACCACCATCGCCATTTGTTTGCTAGCACCTGGTCATGGAACCTACGTTTTACCCATCAAGTTGTGAGCGCCGGGTGAGTTAGACCCTAGTTGTGGCTAATCTATTTATAAAGTATTTGTTTTCAATGTTTTTCATGTATTTTGACCACCATTTCATGGAATCCTTAATCTTTATCCGGTAAGATTCACTATAAAGATTGTGATTTCTAACAATGGATCTAGTCATTAACAATGGACAATTAGACAAATAATACCCTCTACTACTAGGAGTATGGGGGATAACATGAAGACACCTACTTGAAGAGGCATGCATTTTTTGTTGGCCATATCATATAATCTTGTTCTTTGTTTCATAGACGATTGTGGTCTTTGAATCATGTAGATAATAAAATGCTAGATGTAATAAAATGCTAGATGTATATTTATTATTTATCCCATTGTGGAGACCTAAACACAAGGTAAAAATCATGTTATCTCCTATGGTGTTGCCATCTCAATAGCACCAACAGGTAAAAAAGGTTCATTCATTCCTCGACCGAACAAATAAGTAAGCTTGGTGCGAGATGTTCTCCAAATTATCAACACGTACTTCATTACCATTAGAGATCTATGGTAAGAGCGAGGGAATGACATATAAGATTGATTAGTGATAATGTTAATCCTAGGGGCTAACTAGACCTCAACAAAGTAAGCTAGACAACGATCCATGTCTAGTGTCGAACATGAATAAAAAGGCTTATAATTCTAGTTACACCATTCGAACCCATTTTCCATGAAATGTACATGCTATCCTCATTAAATCCTTCTTTATATAAATTCTAGGAATAGTTTCTAGAAAAATTGTATGAATCCATCTGAATGGCTGAGTCACTTGTCGTCACGTCAATATATGTTGAGGACCTACTCTTTACCTCCATATCCTACCATCTTCTTGCTACCCACCAGTGTTTCCCATCACCACCATCGTTGCTCCCATCGACAAACTACCATTGCCTTCATCTTCCTATCAGTCTTCTCAATCGAACTCAACATCGATGAAATCCACTACTAGGAACCAATGCTACAAATAACTTCTCCTTTTGGCTGACCACCACACAAACTACTAGCTACATCTAAAATTAGATTCATAGGAAACTTTGAAGGGGGGAGATCGCCGATGATGGTGCTTGGCCTACAACAATCACATACTAAGTGCGCGGTGGATGAAACATCATGTTTTTCCTTCGCTCAATCTAATGGTTACTTAAGATAGGTATTGCTTACTAAACTACTATGTAACTATCATGCCATGGTCCTTCACCATATAGTGTCTTTTCCATCTTAGAACGATTTTCCCCTTCTTTCACTCTTCTTTTCCATAATACTTTTTTTTTATTAATTCCATTCTTAGTATTAGTTGTTTCTATATGCAACACTATGAGCTACTATATGCGTTGAATAAGCACTTGCACAATTGTTTTGATGTATTTTAAGATAGTTTTATGTAGTGATCTCTACTCATGTTGTGCACTTGGCTATGCACATGTGCTTGTTAGATGTACCTCATTATCAATCATCAGAAAGGAAAAAAACCATTAAAAACTTGAGACATGCTAGGTATCCTTGCACATTCTATTTATTCCATTCAACTTTCATTGCATCACACATATGCATATCGATCTGATAGTGAAGGTATGTGTACTATTGGAATTGAGCAATGTAATGTGAGCATCTTTGTCCATCTCTTCCTTAGCCTTCCAACCACTACACCATCAAACGCGTTGTCCACATTTATTACCACCACCCTTCATCATACTGTTTGATGTCATCACCTCTAACTTTTTGGAGATAAGGTCTCTATCTACTTATCCTAAAGTCTTGTCTCTAGCATTGCACCCTTACACATGCATGACCTTAGCGTGTTTATGGCTGTATCTAAGTTCTATCTCCCATCACATCATTTGTGGTATAGTTTTGTTTTATTGTGGGGGTTGCGGTCTTTTTTGGTGGTCAGCGATAGCCATATGGAGATAGATCAATTACGTAGGCATAGCCAAAAGCTAGCGGTGATGCTATGATCTCATAGTCATGTGCATTAATCCATCTAAAGGTGATGCAAATGCAACGGGTCCGTGGTAGATTGTTATTCTAGTATATCTCCATGTAATAATTAAATTTTGTTGGGGCCTACTATATATATTATATGTACAAATTAAATAGTTCTTCTTCTTAGTGTTGTGTTGAGGGATTAATGTTTACAGTGGTTGACGACGGATATATAGAAATCAAGGATAAAAACTAGTATGATTTGGAATATTATGGTATTATGCTTTGCTTTGCTTGTGAGAAAACCATAAATGATTGATTTGTCTATAGTGCTTACAATTTGATGATTTAAATGGCATCTCAAAATCAGAGTCCAAAAAAATTGATGTGGTCTATGATATCTTTTATAATAAATAAATTTTCCATTATTTTGACCTAATCATCAATAAAATATGTCATATGCCACCAAAGATACATCCACAATAAATATAAGAAGGTTTTGTTGTCATGATCTATCTCCAAGATACAAATCATGCTTCCTTTCTTTTCTTCATTTAATAAATGATTAACTGCTTGCTCTCTTTCATTCGTGGTTATATATAGTGCTTCGATAATAGGATTTGCTATAGGTGGTGAGAGTGTCAGTCTTTAAGAATGATTAAATATTTTCCACCTTAAGGAATTATTAAATATTTTATATTTTAATTATTTACATGCTAGGTAAAATCAAGAGTCAAACAAAAATATCTCCATTTATAGTATATCTATGTAATCATCAAGATACCATCCATCTTTCTTAACTTTTTGAATACAGAATTAGTTGTCTTTCTTTTAAGAGAACAAGCAATACAATTAATGATGACTAGAACTAAAAAAATGCAAGGGCTCTAGTCAAAAAAGAGAGAGAGAAAAAGATTGTAACAAGAGCAAGATACAAGAATAAAGGAAGGTTGCTTCCATTTTGTATTCATTTGGTTTCATTACATCGGAAAGCAGATCCCTAAAAATCTAGATGTAAGAAACCTCTCTGCTACTTGGAAAAGAACAACCAATATTGGTTCCACTTTTGAGATAAAATAATAGTTGATCCTAAATTACCATCATCCTCAGATCCAAAAAACATATTACATGGAAAGCTTAGATTTCTAGATAGCATGCGACATACTTTCTTAGGGCTACTTTCTTAGATATAAGTCTTAACAAATAAAAAAGAAAATATCACTGAGAAGTACATATCTTGTTTCTTTCTCTTCTATTATGTAGACAATAGCGATGATGCTCAGTTTTCTAGGTTGTTGGTGATGGTTGTCCCATTGAGGTTGAAGTTGAGAGCACTGGGTAAGTGAGTGCTTTGTATGGGAGGAGATGAGGTGGTGGAATGGTTAAATGGTGGTGCTACAGTTGTAGGGATGGAGGGGTGGAGTGATGCAGTGAAAGCAGAGGTGGTGGCCATGGTGGTGTTACTCGACGAGATGCTACGGCGAGCACTGTGGTTGTTGATGTAGTTGTGCTTGTTGTTGTGCATCCAGACCTTGAAAACACCCTTGCTGACGCCGATGTCACGACACCGCTCATCGACAATGGCATTGTTGTGTCTCTGTATTCGCCACCCAAGTCGCATTGACAACTCCGTCATTAGTTGCTTTTGCTTGACGGTGAACTTGGTGCGGAACCTCTTCCTTGGCATCATGCTATGATTGGGCACCATTGCAATCAGTGGCGGAACCTCGGCGGGGATCCTCTGCACTGCCCCTATGCCCTTGTGCGTGCCTAAGGTCAAATGGATTGGCATTTGCGATGATGATGAGAAGTACGCTGGTGGCGACGGTGCCGATGGTGCTAGCGGACGCGTTTGCAGTTGTGGTTGGGAGACCAACTGTATGGTTTCAAACTTCGAGTTGTCCGAGTCGAAGTCGGAGTCGGAGTCATCATCACTTGGGAGGAAGTCATTCAACGGTTCCTTCCCACGGTGTGCCTGTCCATGGAGCTCTGTTGACATGGGCAACGTTGGTTGCACTGGTGGGATAGGTGGGGGTTGGGACACCAAGATTAGCAGACGGTGGAAATTGCGGTGGCAACCGCAAGCGGCGCACTTGAGCGTTGTCGAGTCGGTAGGGTTGGCCGTCGGCAATGCCATAAACCCCTGGCAACCATCTAGAGCATGCTTACCTAGGCTTGCTGCGTGGTTCTTGAGGCACTCTTGATACAAGGACTCCTCGACCCCGACTAGCGCCATGGTAGCTAACTTCGCCTTGTTGATGTCGTCGTTGGAGACCTTGGTCGGCTTGTACTTGATGTTGGTTGTCTCTATGAACACCGTATCACTCACATGGATCGACATTAAGACCAATGTTGAGCCATGCCCTTAGTATGGGGAGAATGAGTCATGGGAGGAAGGAAAACAAAATGTGAGATGGTGAAGTAAGGGTGATGGAGATGAGAATAAAAAGGCCAGCTTTTGGGGGGGGAGGAGGGGAGATCGTTCACATAATTAGTGAATAGGGATAATTTTGTTTTTTTAAATAAGATATACTATGAAAAATGCTTTAATCAAATTATAGTTGTATTTGATATAACATCCAAATGTATATGGATCATTGGACAAAGAATCAATTCTTCGTTTTGAAATATCATTTACTTCATCATGATGTATGGTCATGACAAATGTAGACCATGAAGATGGATGGGATTGCACATGCCAATCACTAAGATGGATAGCATGACACACGTCAATCAATATACATTTGTCTTTAACATAGCTAATCTCAATTATATGACAATACATAACCATATATACACAAAAACGTAGACCAATTATTGATATTAGCAGTGAGCAATAATAGATGGCTCTCAAAATATCTTTTAGATATACAAAACACGGTTTGAATCAATTGTAGGTGTATCAAAAGATGGTGTCAACTATATCTTGCAAATATATGATGATAGCACATTTTCAATAAATGGTAGGTATATCATCTATGACGTCTAGATGTACAGTTGGACCATCCAATTAAGAATCAATACTTTTGTGATTATATAATATGATAGTAAAAAAACATTGTTTTTTATATGTAAACAATTATTATATAAATATTACAGGTTATATCAAATGTTGATAACAATAGAATCACATAATTAACCCTAACAACGAGAAAGACAACTAATTAAGCATTTAGAAAGGTAATACAGATGGTGTCTTGATAATTACAAAGGGATATAAAAAATGTAGGTGACGATTTTTGTCCGACCCTTGACTTGATCTGTCATGTAAATCAATGCAATTAGAAAGTTTTTAAAGGTGGGCAACTCTCGCTAACCATGTCAAATCTTAATTAATATCATAGCACAACATAACCACCTATAAAAGAAAACAACTAATCATTTATTTAGTGAAAAAGGAAAAATATAATGAATATCTTGGAGATAGATTCTTATGACAAAATCTTCTATTTATTGCATATTTATTTTTATTGACATACAAAAATATCTAGATGGGGTTTTGGACCAAGAATGAACAATACTATTTATTACAAAAGATATGGTTAGGCAACGTTTGTTTTTGGATTTCATTGGGAGATGTCATTTACACCATCCATTGTTATTATTAGACACATATTTCTTTAGTACCATATCTACTTCTTAGGCCCTAACAGGTCAGCTCATGGTGCATCCACGTGGTCGGCTTGTGGTGCCTGCGATGAGCGCTGTCCTCGTGTCGCCACTTCGCCAGGAAATCTATGGCTGTCCAATCGTCTCGTCTAACAAAATTCAACCGTCCATATTAACTTAACCTGTTTTTTAAAAGAAAAATCACTTGCTAGGGAACAACGAGGACACATTGGCGAGCTGGCTACCGAAGCGATGTTTCACCCCGTAGGCTAGGGTTCGAATCCTCACTCCAGCACCCCTAACTCCTTTTTTCCCAGCGTGGGGGTAGCCACGCAATCAATCGACTCCGTCGTATAGTCTGGCAGCCGTCGGACAACATCCATTGAAGCAAAAGAAACAAGTTCGAAGCCCTCAAACAGCGATAAAAGAACAAATCCCGAAAAAACTAACTTCCACCGGACAGAGTCCGATGCCCAACAGATAGCTTACGATGGAGACCAAACTCTAGACCGAGGCTGACCAGACCCCGTCCGGAGAAACCACTTCCCAGAAAAGAATACAACGCAACAACCAGCGGACCCAGTCCGATGACGTCCGGACACTGTCCTAGAATAACACGCCACAGGCGCGTAAACATCGCTAATATAATACATCATAACATCACAAACATCACTATCTATTTTGATTAACAGTTTGTCACCAACCACTATGAATCTAAATGCCATAATATAACGCCACATGGAAGAAGCATTAAACAACGTATAAACAAGGGACCTCAATAGGTTGAAAAAAAAAGACACGTGAGGATCTCTCAAAGACGATTATGACAACTCACAATCTTGGACTTGCTATAATAGCATCATGTAAACAAGCACACGACTAGAGCCACAAACAAGCCGAGCTCAAGCGAGCTTGCCCAGCCAAACATGAGCTTGATAAAGTTCTAGATTGTTTGAGATAGGATTCATAAAGGCCCGATAAAGAAGTCAATGGACCTTGTGGCACGTCCAATTGGAGGAAAACTCGGATTTGTATCTACGTTGGGCCCGAGCGTCGCACGGGCAGTCGCCTGCCAAACAACCACTCTCAGATCTTTATTAATCTCAATATGCCGATAGTCAATTACAAAAAAGCGTCTCTCATATTTATAGCAGTGTTTTTTTACCACCAAAAACATCTATTCGGTTTGATTTTATCGATAACATCCGAATGTATCTATGTGACGTTAACAACCACTCAGTAACGTCACTAGTCGGATCACATTGAAGCAACCCCTAGCCTCACTCCTTCATCACTAGCCGGCCACGACCACCACCATCCCATTGTTGGCCGCCGTCGCTATCGCCGGATTGGAAATAGGCCAGTGAGCTCCTCCTTCCTCTCTCCTCTTTCTCCCTTCTTCTTCTTCCTTGTATACATGCGGTGGTGTTACTCCCCGTCATGTTCCCTCTATGTACATGTGTTGCCGGTGAAAAGGATTCAATTGGCCTAGAGGGGCATGAATAGGCAATTTTAAATTTTTCGTTTAAGTTGAAGTATTTATCAAATTAGTGACCCAAGTTACAATGGATAAATTACTCCTAAGTATGCAAACAAGCAATTAAGAGTAAATAAGTGTGGAGAGTAGATTGCAAAAAAGTAAAGGTACAAAGAGGGATTTTTTTTTCCTGAGGATTGGAGTCTCCTCCTACTCTCCGTTGACGTAAACCCTTGTTCCTCACAAGAGCAGGCTCCCTTTCAAGCCTCGCGCCTCAATCCACTCATGATAGCCCTTCATCACTTTGACAAGGCAGGCTCCAAGCCTTTCACAATACTTAAGGACTCCCACACGCTTCTTGGCGAGCTCCTCAGATCATACCACCAACAAGTCTGCTAGGGGAACCCACTCCTCAAGAGTAAAAAGCTTGACAACAGCCAACTCCCTTGAACAAGATCATCAAGAGACAATCGGAGAAGGTCGCTCAAACCTCACCAAGAATCACTCTAGAGTTCATGGAGGTACACTAGAACCAAATCCTGGAAGGGAGAAAATGAATGCCAAAGCCCCACCTCATAAACTCCACCCATATATATGTATTATGTTGTTGCTATTACTACTGCTATTTTCAATGTTTATATATATGTATATGTTACTACTGCCATGCTTTGAGCAGAAATTAGGACGTGCCGGGCAGGCCCAGCATGGGTTCATCAAGCTTGGGCCAGTGCAAAATAGGCTCACCCGGCACACCACTTGGGCTATGCCAGACTCATTTCTTTTTGTGCCGGGTCATGTTTTGTGCCATCAAAATTATGTCGTTCTCAGGCCGGCCGAAAAAAAGCCCGTCCCATTTCTAGCTCTAGCTATGCTGCTGCTGCTATGTTGTTGTAGTTGCTACTAATGCTATGGTGCCTTGCAAAGGTTACATATATGTTGAACTTATGTTTAAAATTTGAGTGTTAACACTGGGGTTATGTTGTTATTGCTATGTTGTCGCTGATACTGCTATAAAACTAAGCTAATTGTTAGCTTTCATGAGATTTAGAGCAATAGTGAGTGCATGCGTTGAAAGTTAAAATTTAGTTTATTTAGTTCATTTTTTTATCATGAAACCATCTAAAACTCTTAAAATAACATAACTTTACTGGAGTCATGCCCTTTGACAATGGGGCTGGGCTGTAGAATTATTTATTATTTATGATGCTTAACATCTTTTTTTTTTAAGTTATTGGAGCCTACTTGAACAATCTACCGGTATATGCAATTTGTTCTCTCTCCCTCTCTAATATCTAGATCCCTCTCTAGCTCCGAATGGCAGATCAAGCTCCCACTCCAGTAGTTGTGCCAAACTGCTTGATCAGCTCAGGTTCAAGTTGTCGTTGTGCACCACATAGGTTGTGCGTCATTGGCAAGCACGAGGTAATATTGTGATCTCTTCTTTTGTATATATGCTCGAATCGATAATGATCTTTTCTTATATGAATGATGTATAAAAGTTACCTTATATGTTTGTGTTTGTCGGCTATGTATATATCGATGTTTGGTTGAGCTTGCATCTATGTGCTTGAGGTGATAATCTCTATGATTTTGTGGATATGTCGTTGAGCTTGGGGTGTAAATATGCACATTGATAAAATATGCATTTTTCTGCTTGTGTTTACGGAAGAAATGGCCACCAAAATCTAAGGCTAGCCAATTTTTGGGGGCAGATCTTTTTTCTCCATAAACATAACAATGGTAGGTTTATATTGAACCGTTACTGATCATATAAACTTTCACTTGCGATTTGTATAAAGAACCGCTAGTGATAAGTCGCCCAGCACTCGTGGTTGTTATTTGTAACCGCTAGTGGTATGCTCACATCACTAGAGGTTGGTACACAAACCGCTAGTGGTTGGTACACAAACCGCTAGTGATGGTGCGGATTACTGGCGGTTTTGAAATCATTCATGATAATTCTTAATTATCACTGGCGATTCAAAACTACCAATGATGGTGATTTTGAATCAATTAGTGATGACACAAGTAAGAGGTAAACAGTGAAATAGGGTCCAAAAATAGGTAGCATCAAGGAGCACATGGAAACTCCCTCAGGCCTTAGACTTGGAGTAGGAGTGGACAACTTAGGCCTTGCTTGCTATAGCTGAAAGTTGATGAAAACTTTAATCTAAAAAAGTTTTGACCCCTCAAAACACGCCTTAAAAAGTTCAAGAAAATTATAAAAATTATTTTACGAACACTAAGAAGAACTTTTCAAAATCTCACAAAAATAACTACAAAGTATTACATCATTTGACTTATACAAAAATAACAAAATTTAATTTAATTTAATCTGAAATAAACAAGGCTTTATTTAATTGCGCTGCCAAGGATTCAAACTCATGATCTCAGGCTCTGATACCATATATAATTGGCATGCATCAACCAATTTACCCCAAAGCCTAACTCGATGAGGAAGGGTGGGCAATGCACTTATATATACATTCCAACACTCACTCTCATGTGGAGGCTCCCTCAGGTCTCAAACGTAGAATAGAAGTGAGCGACCTATTTAAATGTGTGGCCTTGATTTGAACTTGTGACCTCGAGGTTTGATACCATATTAAGTTGCATGCATCGTCCAGTTTACCTAAAAGCCTAAAGTGATGAGAAATGTGGTCAACGCACTTATACTTTCCAATACTCCCACGTGAGTGGATGACTTATTTAAATGCGTCGGTTAGGATTCGAACTCGTGACCTTCGGGTTTGATGCTATATTAAGTTGCATGCACCGGCAATTCACCCAAAAGTCTAATCTGATGAAAAGGGTGGGAAACACACTTAAACTTTGCCACGCTCCCTCTCATGTGGAGACTCCCTCAGGTCTCAGACGTGAATAGGAGTTGACGACTTATTTAATTTCAACACTCCCCTTACGTGGAGGCTCTCTCAGATCTCATACGTGGAATAAAAGTTGGTGATTTATTTAATTGCGCAGCCATGATTTAAACTTGTGACATGTCCTCTGATATCATATTAAATTGCATACACCGATTAG
Source organism: Raddia distichophylla (assembly GCA_005191435.1). NCBI lineage: Eukaryota > Viridiplantae > Streptophyta > Magnoliopsida > Poales > Poaceae > Raddia > Raddia distichophylla. The sequence goes on along the minus strand of SPJY01020047.1, from coordinate 477,755 downwards.
TTCATTCAAAAATATAAATTGATGAGATTGCACTTATATTTTTCAATAGAAAAAAATCCGGAGCACAAACAAAATTTTAGTAAAGCATATCTATACTGAACACGCCCATTAACTTTGGAATATAGGAATTTTGTGGGATTAATATATTGAGGCAGAGCTTAGTTAGTGATATGTAATGTGTATGTGTATGGGTTGTGTCTGTATATATGGGCCTAGGAATATCTACATGTTTTGTTAGGGTTTTCCTATACTATGTATATATACCGGCCTCTGGTTTCATATTAATATGCAAATGCTATTCCTCACATGGTATCTGAGCAATAGGTTAGGTTTTACCTGTCCACGGCGTTGCACTTGCGCCGCTCCCTTTTCCACCACATTCGGTCGTCGTGGTCTAGTTCCTGAACAAGGTGTGTCTCATCTCAGTGCTCTTCTTCAACCACCGGGATCTCTACCGCTACGTAGTCTTCGATCTGCCACCACCAGCGTCGCCGTCGGTCCGCCGCCTCGGCTGCGAGATCTTTGATGCTGCTCAAAGCCATGGGGACTGGATCCGGATCCAGCGTCTCCCGCTACCAGGGCCATCGCCGATTCGTCGGTGCAGGATTGGATTTGGATCCTCTGCGTTGGTTCATCACGCCTCCGCCTCTGCGCCCGCCGGATCGGATCCCTCTGCGTCAGTTTGTCTCGTTGCCACCTCTGTGGCCGCCGGGACCAGATCCTCCATCTCGTTTCATTCCGCCGCCGCCGTCGGACCGAATCAGCTCGCCTCGGCTCATCCCGCCGCCGTCTTTGCGCCCAAGTCCAAGCCCGACTCGAGTAGGACTTTGGTGCGCTTGAGTCTGTTGGTCAGCAGAGACCGAGACTGAGACCCGTTCAGCTTTTGGGTTCGGCTTAGCTTTTGGGCTGTGTCTGTATATACGGGCCTAGGCCCATCAAGCTGTTGTGTTATGGTTTTCTTGTACTCTGTATATATATCGGCCTCTGGTCTCATATCAATAAATATTTGCTATTTCTAAAACTTAAGACCAACCTTGACGTGGCTACTCTGTGGGAATTTTTTATTTGTCTAAACATTATCAATTTTTTAAGAAAAAGGCCGGAGAACTGCCTTGAATTAATTCAAAAGAAAAGTTACACTGACAAAAATTAGGGGGAGATTTAGACGCATTTCCCCGGACGCGCGCTACAATTGAGCTAACTTATTACAAAACGGCCGTCTGCCGCCATCCAAAGACGCAGACCTACAGGAATCGTGGTCACCCTTCGCATGATCCACTTCTCTTCATTTTGTGTTCAAGCTCCCTGTACTATATGATCTTGAGGGCACCTTCAATACAAAGTTTCTATTGACCATTTCTTAGCCATGTCACCAACAAACACCCGTGATACCATTTTCACAATGCATCGTTTCATCTGTAGGTTTCATCACTAAATTCTCTCTCTCCCTCTCAAGGATACTACATGAGCTTAGCTTCTTTTGGCATGGTCCCACAGATAGCCAATTGCAATCTGCACTGTCTGTGGAATGAAACGGAGATACCGCCCAACGCGTTTCATCAGCGTTTCACCGGCCTCGATCCAAGGGCTTGTTTTACCTTCAACGTAAAGTTAGGTTAAATTTTACCAAGGTTCCAGATATCGAGATTAATCGGCGATTCCTAGTTTTTTACATTGCTCCGCTGCGATTTTAGGCACATCGCCGTGTTAGTCGGCTGACCCGATTAGTCGGTCAAAAATCGGTTTTGACCGAATAATCACACGTTGGACAAGCCCAAAACTGCTCTATCCATAGCCCACCATCGGGTATTCCTCACTATGCAGCCCATCCCTAGGGCTTGAGGAAGCAGGGTGTCTCCACTGCCGCCGCCGTCGGGCCGCCGGCCGCCGCCACCGTCGGGCCACCGGTCGTCGCCGCCGCTGGCCGCCTTCGCGGACCGCCGCCGTCCTCTCCATGCTGCCTCCTCCTCCTTGAGCTCGAGGTATGCATCTCCCGCGCCTCTGCGATCTATCTACCTCGTTTTTTTTTCCCTTGAGGCCGTGCGTCGCAGCCGCCGTGAGGCCGTGCGTCGCCACCTCCCCGTCGGGACGCAGCTCCTCCCTGTGAGGCAGCCGTGCATTGCCATGCCTCTCCTCTCTGCGCCGCTGTGCGCCGCTGCCACTGTGATGCTCCTCCTCGTGAGGCTGCTGTGACTTATCGCAATTTAATTTCTTATGGATTATTTTGCTTATGAGTTGTGACTTGTAAGTCCTAAGAATTAAGCATTATGACCCTTGCGTTTGAAATACTACAATAGTACAATTAAAATAGATGAATGTCTCATCTTTTTTGTCAACATGTGTAGATTTATAAGAATAATGTACTCTAGACTACCGATTAATGGCCACCGATTGATTCCGATTAATCCCCGACTAACCGATTAATCCCTAGCCCGTAGGCCACCGACCGACTAGCGATTACCGATTTCTGAAACCTTGAATTTTACTGTAGCAAAAATTATTATTTTTATACAGCCTATATGTGATAATAATTTGTAATATTTTTTAAGACTTTAGTGTTCATATCAAAGATCTTAAAATTATTTTTTAATTATTTTTTCAGCCTCTTTAGACCTCTTTTCGAGCACTCTCGATTTTTGCTACTCAACACCGAAAAGAACAAAGGCCTTAATTCAGTCTATATTTTTTCAGCTTAACAGCTTCAACGACTTATGCTTTTGATTTTTCGAGCCTACATTTTCGTTGTCACTACGGTGGGTTCCAACGTTTTAACAAGTAATCAAACAAAATGAATCCGAATCTCAAGACTATCTCGAGAAGCTTTTTAAATTCAATCATTTTAGCTGTTTAGCCGTTTAGATCAGTTTAAAAACAGAACCTTAATCTGGTGCTACCTAAGCACTCTTACCTATATGGGCATACATAGGAAGTGACGATTAAGAAAAAAGCACTGAGGGTGCATGCATGCCCTCGGTGAAGTATGATCACTGGGAGTGAAACAAGTACTAGACGAGCTAGGATCGAGCATGCATGGCAGCCGTTTGGCAAGGTTTAGCTCAGGCCATGACAGTGGCGATGGCTAGCTTTCAATGGAGTTTGTTGGAATGATGGACTCCAGCTGATGGTTAATGCCGTGTCAGGGAGAGAGAGCCACTTCCAGAGGTAGACGAGACCTCATAAATATACTACCATTACCTCATGCCCGTTCGTCCGGGACGGGTCCGGTACAAGTTACCCCCAGCTTCTCCCCCGCGAAACGTCCCTGGCATGTGGGTCCGCGCAGGCGTGGGCCATGTGGGGTCCATCTGTCGGTCAGTGTCAACGGGTGTGAGCTACTCGTGGGGGTTTTGGAAACGGATCTAGTGCATGATAGTTGGACGAAATGCCGTTTTGACTTTAGGATATGTCAATAAATAAAGGCCTCCCCTCCCACCTCATCAGCATGTATGCGCTGGTTGCCGTGAAGGCACCACCTCCTCTCAGCTTCCCAAAAAGCTAGCCCTCAGAGCGCGAGCGGTTTGATCAACTGTGGCATGATCACTTTGCATGATCCTGTAATTACCATGGAAGATCGCAAGATCCATGCGAATTTACCGCGGTTTAGTAGGGGAGAAAATCCCTTATCTCGAGTCCGCTTTACGAAGCTTTACAAACAAGACGATGCAAACATTTTCTCCGCGTTTCTTTTACAGACTTGCTCCTTGTCGCTTGTTCAAAAATAGATAAAATCTTAGTCAACGTATTTATACTATCCTCCGTTTCACAATATTTACTTATGGCCTCGAACAAATACGTTTCATAATGTTTGTCCATTACGAATATTAAAAAAATAGTTATAATGTTTGTCCATTACGAATATTAAAAGAGTAGTTATTGTGATGTTTCCACTCTTTGCTCCTCAATTAAATGTTTAACAAAAAGAAAATACTACTTGGAACATGCTACTAATCCCTTCGTCCCAAAATAACTGTAGTTCTAGAAAATCTCAGACATTTTAGTGAAGATGGCTAAATACGCATGTACCTCTATTGCTAAAAAAACGCTAGCGCACACAATAAAACACCAAAATTGACATTACATGTGCCAAAATTTCAGAACATACCCGCCAAAATTACAGATTACAGAGCCTTAATTACATATATGTGGTGCCAAATATAAATATTAGTGAGGCCAAATTGACATATTAGTGGTGCCTAAAAAACATGTTGCGCCAAAATTACATATTACAGTGCCTAAAATACACATTCCTGATGCCCAAATTAACAAGGCTTCGTCGAAGTAGGAGGCGGCGAAGTGGCCCGTTGACCAAAATTACATATTACAACGCCTAAAATACACATATTACGAGATTTTAATACTCCCTTCTTGTTCTTCCATACCCAATTGTCCTCTCAATTACATTATAGAACCTTCCAGGGAGCTGGGCCCTGGTAGGCTGTTCGATTGAGCCGTCAGGGAGTAGGCCATGGCAATGGGCCGTAATTTTATCCCCGACAAAAATACTAGTTGGAACATGCTACTCTCTTCGTCCCAAAATAACTACAGTTTTAGAAAATCTCAGACATTTTACCGAAGATGGCTAAAGACACATATAACCCTATTTAGTTTCAGTTAAAAGGTATGTAATTAATGTGTAATTAATGACACGGATACTGTTGTATTAGCTTTTTTTCCAAAAACGCTACCGCACACAATAAAACACCAAAATTGACATTACAGGCGTCAAAATTTTAGAACACAACCCCCAAAATTACAGATTGCATAGCCTTAATTACATATCTGTGGCGTCAAATATAAATATTAGTGAGACCAAATTGACAGATTAGTTTGGTATCAAAAAATTAAAAAAGTAATACATAGGCGATAACCTCCTGGCGGTTTCGAGAAGTTTGCAGCTGGATCATTGTATGCTTCACGGAGTATTCTCGTATCATACTTCATACCACGAACCAGGTCGTCCACCATAAGCATATATGAACTTCTGATTGAAATCGCACACTACTACTACATTGAAACTTGTCTATTGATGATGATTGACATATGTTGGGTTGCTTTATCATACTAATAGTTAAGGAAACATATGCCCCATCCAAAGCCCCAACACACCCAGAAATATATCCTCTGCTTGGACCGTGTAAGCTATGATGAACTTGCTCGAGGTTGCCCTCATCTGGCTTGATTATGTCCACTGCAAAGTTGAAAAGAGCATCTAGGACATGACTAAATTTATTGCTTATCGTTGACTGAGCATGGAAGAACCGATGTGTTGCTTGCCGTTAGATTAGGGGCCCACGCATATCCTAAGGATCATGCAAAGTGATTCCAAACTGGATATGTATCTACATGACTGAATATGATACTTGCATTCAAGGAAAAAATTATACGAAGCATACATAAGATAAGTTCCCATGCTCATTCGAGAGAACGAACAAACCTCTCAGTAAGAATATCGTGGAGCTCACGCAATTGCTTTGGCCACATTCGAAAAAGATCATAGCATTGTTGAGGGTTAGCAAGACACTCCATTACCCACTGAATTCCAGTGAACATGACTTCACGTTCTGCCACCCTACCACGGCTGACAACCTCGCCGTTGTAGTACGCGAAAAGAATTGCACCCATAATGATGTCTTCATTCTCTTCATCAGAACTGTTATCGCATCCTTGATCTTCCATCGATAGTCGGATAGGATTTTTCAATCTCCCGCGAAACTTGGTCCAAAACATGCTCCACATGTTTCCTGCAATCAACATGAAAACAATTTGGTATGAGAGGTAGTCACCCATGTTGACAACAATATATTACTGTCCATGGAACAAACTATGAGATAGAGTCTCAACATAACAAAGGTTATTGTCCAGGGAAAACAAGATAACATCAACATCGAACAAACTCTAACACAGAGTCTCAGATAACAAAGATTATTGTCCAGGGAAAACAAACTAACATCGACATGGAACATACTCTGACATAGAACCTCACATAACAAAGATTATTGTCCCGGAAAACAATCTAACATCGACATCAAACAAACTATGACACAGAGTCTCACATAGCAAACATACTGTCCAGGGAAAACAAATATAAATGATACAATGATACAACATGACATGCAACTCCGAAATCAACTCTTAGGGAGATAGTGCCACTGAAATTGGATGAAGTTCCTTTTCTCTTCCAGGGTGTCATACACACGGAAAAAGGTCCTGAATAGGTTGTACCACACTAGTATGGTAGCCTTTAGATAGTCTTCGTCATTCTTGCTCATCCCTGCTGCGATCAGCTCATTAAAAATTCCATTGGCCGCATTTTCTTCCTCCTCGTTGATCATGAGCCGTGATTGTGGACGGGACGAACTAAGGGAGTGGACCAATTCCTCAATTGACATTTTCGCCAAGCTACTTTCTATCTTTTATTGGTCTTTCTGCTAGATGACCCTGGATTCTAGAATATCAGTAGCATGCGGCTGTGTGGGTGTGCTGAATAGTTGGTCATCGTTAACGTCAGCTGGAGAGCAGCCGCCTACATAGTGGGTTGGTGCTCCACCACCGCTTAGCTTATCTGGAGGAAGCCCGCCAGTGACACCAGGAGCATCGAGTAAGCCATTGAATATAACATCCAGCTTGTCTTCAAACTTCAACCCTTGAATAGTAAATTTGCTAACATTTTGAAACCGCTGTAATTTGAAATGAAAGAATGCATCAGTTATGAATCAATATGCATCTGTGAAATTATGTGACTGTTACCTTCTATTTATCTTCCCACCATGCATCCGAAGCGATTATGGCGCTAGTTGTTGGATCAGTTCCGACACCGCTTAGGTTGCTCAAAGCCTTCCAATTGTTCCAGTCCGCCTTCATCGATGCCCAATGATTTCCATGTTGTTTGTGGTCCAATTCAACACCAGTGGCATTTTTCACAGCCTTGCGAACATTTGACGCAACCAGTTTTGTTCAAGAATCCCTGCGGCCTATTACCCCTGAGTACTTCGTCGTAGCATGCATTCACCCAAGCTTCATGCACGGGGTTTTTGAACAGAGTAGCCGTAGACTTCTTCCTTTTGCCAAACATCTAATGTGCATTGTGCGAAACAGAGAATACGTATGTAGTGACAACTCATTGATATATTGCAAAGCCATAAGCATAAACATAGTGTGGATGTACCTCACTGGGGGTCAGTGAAGGTGACCTTGAGCGCCTGCTGCGAGAGGCTGCGGCAACAAAGCAGAGTTTCCGAGCTGCAGCAACGACGACATGCGTGGAGGGGAGCTTTGCCCGCAACTATGAACGGCCTTTTGGCGGCCTTGGCAGGTCGGCTAGTTGCTTGGCCAGCGCTCGTGCTGTCTCGGGTGAGGGAAGGGGCGCTGGGGGTGCGGCAATGCGGGGGATTCTTGACGGCGAGGGTGACCTACGGCAGAGTGGTGACAGCTTCGAGTTCACGGAGCACGATCCAGCGCTGGAGTCGGAACTGATGTCTTCTCCTTTCCCAGCCGGCGCACATGGCACCCTTCCACCGACGCCATTCTCACGGGAAGCCACGTTTCGCAGCGGCAAGCAAGCGGCAGGGAGCAGTCCGAGGGAGCGGGTGAGCGGGGCGGTGACTCAACTGGTGGTGAGGGGGAGCAAGCGGCGGAGCGGGGGAGGAGGCCGGCGGGGCGGTGGAGCGAGGTAGCAGAGCGAGAGAAAGGCAGGGGAGCGAGACTGCCGTGACTGTTGAGGGGAAAGTGACCTGTGTGCCTGACGGATTGGACCTGTGTGCTCACGGGATGGCCAGACCGTTCTTGTTCGCGTACATCTGTTAAGATGTTCAGCACCAGCTGTGGAGAACGCGGCCTTAAGATGTATATTGATAGATTTTGAATATGTTCCATCATTATATTATTTTAAAAACATCTTAGAGATGTTTACACCTAATCCTAGAGCATATCCAATAGATTCTAACTTAGAACATCAAATATCATAGTAAAATAAATAGTAAAAAACATATAAATAGCCGCGGAAACGTACCAGCGGCATGCGAAGGCCTGCAAGTGCAGACCAGGCTGCGTATCAACCACCACCGGTGTCTCGCACGGACGTAAAATTCTGTCTGGTTTTAGCCTTGCAGGTCAGCGCTAGCACGGCAGCGAGCCCCCATCGAGGCCAGATGCATCGAGACCAACCGGCGTCCACGCTACTGCCATTGTCGTGTCAACCCCAAAGCTCGTGCCCAATCTCGCGATGATGCTGATGGGACGCGTCAAGATGATTAGGCATTAGCACCAATCAATCGACGTGCTCTGCCCTAGCCCTGCACACCTATAAACCCTCACCCTTCCCATGCAGCAGCATCAGCCGTATCAGCTACTAGTACGACCCTGCTAGAACCCTAGGGCTCTTTCTCTATGCAATTTTTTCCTTTTTACAAAAGTCCTCTTCTCTAAAGAGATGGGCCCCCACGTGAAGAGAGGGCTGAGCTGCCAGCGCCATGCTTACATATCTGCAGAGTTTTACTGAGAATCTGTTCTACTACAGAGTGGTTTTGTTTACCGCTGTGGCTGTCGATGTGGTCCCTGGAGGCTGGAGTTCACACGCTGAAGGTGGGGCCCACTTGTCGGGCGGCGCAGAAGGTAGGAGATTTTGGTGCGCAAGTGATTTCGGATGTAGATATCCATTGTGTTTAGGAAAAGGTGCTTGATTTCTTGTGGCTGCAGCTGTCACATCTCTTCAGGGTCGTGTTGTCTTATGTAACTTTGGTGCACACCCACACGTTGCTTCAAAGGTGTAGTTTTTTTTTTCTAAAATAAAAAAGTTTAGCTACAAATACAGGATGGTGTTGCATTTGGATAAGGCTCCCCGTTCTTTTCAGCTTAACAGCTTAACGACTTATCTACGTTTTAAAAGACGTATGCTTTGAATTTTTTAAGTCCGTTTTTTCGCTGTTTTGAAGGTGGGTCCTAGCGCTTTAAAAAACAAGTTAAATAAAATGTATTCGAATCTCGAGACTATCTCGAGAATATCTCGTAGTTTAGTCATTTCAGCCGTTCAGCTTTTCAGCCGTTCAGATCAGCTCAAAAGAACATGACCTAAAAGTTAAAACAAATTGTATAATAAGATAAATAAAATGTTGCGTATAAAAACAAAAGTCTCGTAAAAAAAGTTACAATAATCAAATTGTTGCATCTTATAAAGCAATTTTGTATTATGATAAACCAAAAGGTTTCGACGTTTAAATGTGCAATAAAATAATTTACTACCGTAACACATTGGAATAACACGTAAACCAAAAGGTTGTATCAAATTAAATAATTGTTTCAGTATATTAAACTAAAATGTTGCAGCATGTTAAACCAAACGTTATAATAGAGTATTTAACCAAAGTGTTGCAATATGTCAAACCAAATATTGCAACATTGAAAAGTAAACACTGCAATTTTAAAATAGCTGCTACAATAATTGATTTAAAACATTGTAAATTTCAAGTGAAAACCATGAAAACTTTGAAGTAGAGCACCACGACATCGAAAAATTGATGCTGCAACAAATTGAATTAGAATATTACAACATTCGAGTCAAAGCACTGAAACTTCTGAAGTAGAGAACCACAACACTGAAAAATAACTACCGAAACAAATTGAATTATAGCACTGCAATATTCGAGTGAAATCACTAAAACTTTTGAAGTAGAGCACGACAACACTTAAAACCACCTGCTGTTTCAGTACTGAAATATTAGAGAAAAAAGTTTTAGAAAAATAAATGAAATATTGCACAAGAGCAAATAAGACGTTTCAACACTTACATGATAATATTTTGAATCAAATTTGGAAATCATCTTCTTTCCCAAATCCGATCATCTCCTCCCAAATCCGGCCATTTTCACTAATCGGCACCGTACCACACAATCAGCGCGCATGCACATCATTGTGAAGAAGTGAGGAGGTATTTAGGCTCTTTTTTTTTAGCTGATCTGAGCAACGAAATGGCTGAAATGATTAAATTTTGAGAGTTTTTTGAGGTAGTCTCGAGATTTAGATCCATTTCATTTGACTTGCCTTTTAAAGCGTTAATACCCACATTTGAAACAGCAAAAATATAAACTTAAAAAATTCAAAGCATTTGCCTTTTCAAAACGTAGATAACTCGTTAAGATGTTAAGGCCGTTAAGCTGAAAAGAATGTTGTCTCGTATTTCGATGTCTTGTATAATAAGAAGAAATAAACAACACTTTCAAGACTTTGCTTGGGCACTGGATAGGCGGTGATTGGTGAGCCTGATCCACGTTACCTTGAGCACTAAAAGCTCCCTTGTTTAGATGTGATCTTGCTCTTCGACCAAACTTTACCGCATGTTAACTCTGCGTTCTATCATGCGCCACAACAAGTAACCCAAACTCGTAAGCTAGGCTTGCACTTTTCTTTACAAAGAGCAAGTTTGCGGCATGGACCTGTAACAGATCTCAGCAGTGCAACATCCGTAATAGTTAATGACTGCCCAAAGTAAGAAAAATACCCTAAGAAAACTACAAAAGATAAAAGTGTTGCTCTATATATGGCAATAATCAGATTGCAAGTATGCTTCTTTACCACAAGCTGTGGAAAAATTTAACTAAAAAATGAGTCTATATGACGGATAATGCTAGATGCTAATTTTATGGCAAGCTGTGTCTAAACTGTGACATTAATTAAACCAGCAAATACCTAACTGATCTATGGTGTGGCAAATTGTGTCAAATGAACCAAAAAGGCACATGATCTAACCTGTCAATGGCGAGGACATTATGGTTTTTCTGATGAACAAAGTAATATTTTTTAATGGTGTTGAATGGTCTTTGTAGCGTACCTATATATATATCATCAAGTACGTACGTTATCGCAAAAAAAAAAAAACATATCTCAACAATAGTATTGCTACTAAAAAAATCGAAACCACCGAGTAATTTCACTCATTTTCACGTATAATTAACCACAGCTGTTTGGTTATGGAACTGAGGTGTGATGCTGACATCTAAACACTTGGACCTCCAACCAGTGGAGATAAGCCTAACTTCCCTTCTTCCTTTCCATCAAAGCACAGGCCGAAATGCCGTTCTCATTCCGGTAATTGTCCTAATACTTTTCTCAAAGGATTATCATTGGATTGTCCCGTTTTAACAAACTGGAATCTTGGGATAGGTATGTAGTTAACAAAGACCTCAGAGTTTGGGTTCATTCGACACTTTTGTTAGAAAGGTTGGTGGCTTGGGTGCCATGCATGTTTAATTACTTCGGCGTTTGTGTTGACAACCTTTACTTTTTCCTGGTCCACAAGATACTCTGGTAGTCTGGTATATCCTCTATTTTCATAATAACAGGAGATTTTCAAGTGTGATTTCCATATATGATGAATACATATACATATGAAATCAATGATGAAGGTTGAAAACCAGAAAAGGTTGTACATCGTAGTAATTAAAAAAGAAAACGATATTAAATAATTTTTTAAATTTGTAGTCATGGACATACATATTTAGTGAAAACACTGTTGTATTTCAAATACCAACTACACTGCAAGTCAGTGGTATTTTGATACTAATCAACTGTTTCGAGTTTGACACAACCCTCATCATCCATTCTACGTATGCATAAGGCTACCCAAATACGGGAACATATCTTTTGCAATCAAGTTTATGGTGCAACCACCGTACAACCGAACTAACAAAAATCATAAAAAATTTGAAAAATTTGTAGACATACTTTTCAACTTAGTCTAACTTTTGTATAAAATTTAAGTTCAAATTCATTCGATATAGAAAGTTACAAATAATTATAAAATTCTATCCATTTTGAACTCGTCAAAACTGTTATTTTTTTTATTACTCTTCATATAAAACAAATTTTTCTTTGAAACTTTATACATAGGTAGAGTAAACAGTAAAGTACATCTACAAATTTTTTCATATTATTTTACAACTTTTGCACAGTGGTTTTACTGTAAACTTGATTGCACAGGATATATTCCCCAAAATACACCATCCTAATTCAATACCTCCTCCTCCTCCTCCCTCTCCCACATGATTTAAGGCCCTGTTTGTTTAAGCTGTAGCTTCTCTAAAAGCTGTTTCTGGGAAAAGCCATAAAAAACTAGCTTTTAGAAAAACTTAGATCATAGTACAAATTGAGTTTTTGGTGGCTTTTGGCTTCTTTGAAGAGGGTTCCAAAAACTGACTGTTTGTTTAAGCTTCTGGGTTCTGAGGCTAAAAGCTGGCTAGAAGCTCAAACAAACCGGGCCTAAGCCATTTTTTTTTGTGGGGGAGAGGTAGATCAAGTGCTCATGGAGGTATATCTTGGGGAATGGAATTGAGAGCAAGACAGCGCATGTGAGCATCACAAGAAAAATGTAAAAATAAAAAAATATGCATACATATGGGCGGATTCAAATTATCTTGGTCACCCCGATACAAGCCCTTTGTTTTGGGGAATTTTTTTTCTTTATTTGTTTTTCAAAAATTCCCAAATCTCACATGAATCACGGTAGTAATAACAGCCGGAGGACAAAGCTAAGGCGCAAATAGGGAAGCTCAGATGAGGAGAAGTTCCATGTAAACAACTCTAAAAATTAGAAGTACGCCGCTCAACAAAAGAAAGTCTTAAACATCAGTGTAGTAATCAAAATGCAATTTTGAGCACTAATTAACTTCTATGCAAAATAAATAAATAAATTATACAATGTTTCTTACAAAAGGTATTATGATAATTGAGTAATGAAAGTTATTTGGTTTGTTTAAAAAAACCTTGCATATAATTCTCACCCATCGCATGTTTAATCAGATATGAAAAATCGTATGAGCAACAAAGTTTAGATCGTAAAATACTAGAAAATGTAAAGGAGTACGGCCACTAATTCCAGTTGGTTTTAAATGCCCCCTGCTGTAACCAGATGCATGCACCATCAGCCTCCACATTTGATGCAAGGGGGCGAGAAACACAACAAGGCCCTGGTGGTGTCTGGCTGGCAATGACACAAAATCAGCATGATTCCATTTATTGGGTGCCTCTCCATAGCAATAACAGTGCAAATGGAGTAAAAGTGAGGAGGAGGAGGAGGAGGAGGAGGGGAGGATATATCCTGTGGTAAAAGTTGGGCACAATTATGCTATATGTATGCTGCTAAACGCTAATCATGTGCAGGAACACCCTCCCAAGTTGCTTGCCACTGCAGTCCATGCTCATTGATTCTTCTCACCAACTCATGTATCCTTTGAAATTCTAGATTTTTATATAAACTCGTTCAAATTTACATGATTATATGAAAAATGTTTTTACATGGATGCCATTATTGAACATTGATTCTCAAAAACACCACTATAAAACGTCAATTGATTTAATGCCATTACAAAATAGCTTCGATTTCAAAACTGACAATATGGAGCATTCACAGCATATGCAAACTCAAAATACAGTCAAAACACTCCTTGACCGATGGGGCCCATGTAATGCACTCATACAGATTATTTAACTGATGGTTCCTATCTGTCAAATCCTTCCTCTTCCTCCATCATCTTCCATTTCTTCCTCCCAACTCCCTCCCATCTATCTCCCCATTGGCGCTTCGACCCAATGTCGCCCTCGTACTTGAGCAGATCCCCCAAGCAAGCCGCCTTCGACCCAGCGCAACCACACGGCCCATCCTCATGTCCCCCAGATCTGGCGGCCCCCTCTCAGACGTGTCGTTGTGCAACCCACCACCGGCGCGCTCCCTAGATTTGCCGCTGGCGCCCTTCCTAGATTTGTTGCGAGCCCTTGCAGTAAATCCAGCCCGTATGGTGCCCTCCACTAAGTTGTTTTGAGAAATTTATTATAGGCTCGTTTGGTTCCTAGCCATCGGTGGTCATGCCTTTGCATCATCACAAAAGGCACACCTTCTTAGGGTACCCAATTTTGATGTCCTGAGATGGTCGTCGCCGCGCGTACTAATTACAACGGCGTGCCAAATTTTTCAACAGCACACCAATTGAAGGCTATGATCCGAACGTCGGCTAAACTTTGGTAAGGTAAGCGATAACCGTCAACCAAACACTTCCTAAGCCAACTCTAATCCTTTACCAATAAAACATTTGTGTGCAATTGATGACAATTTGTGTTCTACTGAATAGTGGTATTTTCATGTCCTCCACAGGAATTAATTCCTATGGATAATATGGAGATGGGGACATAATTGTGTGCCTCGGTTGTTCATAGACCATGTCTAATGAATATATATTTGTTAGCTCATTAAATTAAGTTGCATCAACATGGAATTTGAAATTTGGTAGAAACTTTTTCTTGTTGTTTGTTTTAGCGTGACAATTGTTTATCGTTTAGCTTCGGTTTAACCTTTTTTAAAAAGCATTTGAAATGGACGCACGCATTCCTAATTAATGCAGAGGCTAGAAGTTTCTTCTATTGTATATAAAAACCAACGAAAAATTTAATAAAAAATCGAAAATAAAAGTTGCAAAAAAGCACAATGCATAAAGAAATATAAACCTACATGAATGTGACATGTGAGTATCCAAATTTATAGTCAAAGAAAAAGCGTGATAACTTTGATTTCCCACGCATGCGTAACCAAACAACCAAATGGAGTGCTTTCCATAATTGAGGCGCCGAAAAATTCAGAAGTTGTTGAATTCTCCCTGTTCCGTATTTTAGTCTTCATAATTGGAATTTGGGTTTTTAAATGTTGAATATGAGTGAGTTCTTGACATTTTTTGTGCATGTTTGTTTTTTTGTAATGCTATTTTATTTATTTTTCTTCTGTATTTGTTTTTATTTCAAAAAATTATCCTTGCGCGCATAACTCCATGTGGGATAAAACCCAAGGATTTATTTTTGTATAGGCCAAATGATGTAATGTTTTGTAGTCATTCTTGTGGGATTTAAATAGTACTTCTTAAAGTTTGCAAAATATTTTTTTCATAATTTTTTGAACTTGTTAAAACGTATTTTGGGGGGTCACAAATTTGTTACTGTAAAACGCAACTCTACATTAAACTGAAACAAACAAGGCCCTCCATGTGGGATCAGACCCAAGGATTTAAATGTTTAACTAATACTTTAATTGGCTGATGAAGCAAGCAACACATGTGCTGTTAACTCTAGAATATGGGTTCATCATTACAGGCTGACAGTAACAGTACACTGGTCCACAAGGAGCCAGGATAGCTGAACGAGGTAGAAATGAAGAGTGGATGGCAAAAGGACGGTGATCTTATCTCTGAAAAACCTCATTAGTCGAAAGTGTCAAAGCCTTTTCCACCATTTCCCCTCTTTATTCCACAGATGATATAATTAGCCATTGATAACATTCTGGCAGTAGGCTCATCAGGAACAGCGGTGGTTAGGATAGATCAGCTCTCCAACGGTCCAATCAATATTATATACATCATATATCTTCTTTCCAGTGGAAGGCAAACAAAATAGGTTGGGTTGGCATTCGTTACTTCAATTTGTCCCACTACCAACTGCTCAATTTATCACATTACCAACTGGTCAAATTGGGGATAGCTTTTGCATAATGCCGTGGGCCATGGCGCGAGATACCTTTTCTCTATGTGATTCTAGCAATTCATGCGCAAATATTCTTTCATGGCTTAATTTGTAGAAACTATAAGTTGTTTTATGTGAAATTTCTATGACCTTTTTGTCTTTAAAATGGGACCTAAAGTTTTAGCTGTACTCGAAGGGTTTTGCTTAAGGATCACCACGACCAATCCCTCTCGGAGTTGACACGCCATTAATAATAATGCATGCCTTATTGCTTGGCAATGTGTCCAAGTCATCGGTTAGTGGTATCATTTGTATGTGACCGTGCGTGTTCATGGTTTACACTTGTCACAGCCATCCAAGACGATGCAAATCGCATCTCAAATCGAAGTGTTGATTCTTTCTCCATCAGTCTATAGATAAGTCAAAATATCATACAAGGTAGGGTAACGCTGAAACTATTCTAGAGCTTCTCCAATGCATGAAATTTATCTTTGTTGAAAAACATGCCACCTGAATATTATTTTGTCTTCAACGAATGTAGAGTATTGAACAGGTTCCTTCCACTTGTGGAATTGGAAAATACTTGAAAATCTTTCTCACAAGGCCATTTTCAATTTGACCAATGCGGCACAATGAATTTCCTTGAGCTGTGTGACCACGTGTTACATGTAAAAAACCCTATGCCGCATTGCTGTAACAAACAACCATGGAGAACGTGTTTGGTTGGAGAGAAGAATCAAGAATGACAACAGAAGAGGAAGGGGAGATTTGAAAAAGTTAATTTCCATATCTGGTTAAGGGAAATAGTGAAGGAAAAGGGAATTACTCTTAAACAAAAGGAAGTTTCTTGCCTTCAGATCTTTGGTAAATTTCTTCCCGTATACTTCCCACATTTGCTCCCCTTCCTCGTTTACTGTCAAACAAGCTGTAAATGACAAGATACAACAAGACATGTTGTATTTGCTCCATCCTAAATAAACGGTTGAATCCCTTATTTATTTCGAGGGATTCGACCGTTTACTTAGGATTAGGACGGAACAAATATAGAATTGCTAATTTTTAGAGCAAAACATTTTTATAAAAAGAAAAGAATTGAGTCATCGATTAATGTTAAATCGATTTCTAACTTTCTCTAGATGTAAGAGTATTAAACAAGCTATCTCTTGTATCCCGCTGTCAATCATCATTTATATGAAAAGCTTTGAAAAAAATAAATTTAATGTCCCTAATTACAAATTAGGTGATTAATAAGTTCTCTCCTTTCTGTCACTATTGTCTCCTTGTGTTTGACGCTCTCTCTCTAGCCTTTTTATTCTTATCTCCTCACCTCGCTTCACCTCCTTACGTGCTGTTTTCTCCCTCACCTTGACCCCGTTGTCCAGCCAAACGCTTAAGGCAGAGACAACCAGTGTCTAGCGGTAAAGCTCGGTCAAGAGAGTGTCACAGCTAGCGCGCATGGAGGCCATGGACGTCAAGTACAAGCCGCTCATGTTCTCCAACGGCGCCGTCAAGAAGGTGAAGCCGGCGGCGGTGGCGCCGGCGGGGGTCGTCGAGCCGATGTACCGGGAGTGCCTCAAGAACCACGCGGCGAGCCTGGGCGGGCACGCGCTGGACGGGTGCGGGGAGTTCATGCCGTCGCCGGCGGCCAACCTCGCCGACCCGACGTCGCTCAAGTGCGCCGCCTGCGGCTGCCACCGCAACTTCCACCGCCGGTTGACGGAGGGCTCCCCGCCGCCGCCTCCCCCGCCGGCGCTGCCGGCGCCGCCCATGCCGGCGAGCGTGCTCCATGGGCAGCCGCAGCGCGGCGAGGAGACGCCGGAGGACCGGCTCCCGGGGGTCGACGGCGACGACTCCGAGTCCGACTCGGACGCCTCGGAGTACGACGACGAGCGGTCGGTCTCCCCGCCGCCCGCGCATCTGACGGCGCCGGCCGTGGCGCCGGCGGCGGCGGCGGCGTACTTCTCTTCGGCGCCGCACATGCTGCTCTCGCTGAGCTCCGGCGCGCCGGGGGCCGCGGCCGCCGCACAGCGACTCCCCGCCCAGGCGCCGCCGCCGCCGCCCCACCATGGCACCATGCCAAGGAAGCGGTTCCGCACCAAGTTCACCAGCGAGCAGAAGCAGCGGATGCAGGAGCTGTCGCAGCGTCTCGGGTGGCGCCTGCAGAAGCGCGACGAGGCCATCGTCGACGAGTGGTGCCGCGACATCGGCGTAGGGAAGGGCGTCTTCAAGGTCTGGATGCACAACAACAAGCACAACTATCTCGGCGGGCACAGTCGCCGCCGCAGCTCCTCCACCGCCACCGCCACCGCCACCGCCACCGCCACCGCCGCCGCGCCACTCCACCCCTCCACCCCGGCAGCCGCCGTGCCACCATTCAACACCTCCATCTCCCCTCCCCCTCCCACCCACACCTCTCCCCCGCCCAATGCCACTGGCTTCAACATCAACGGCGCCGCCTCCTCTGCCTTCACCGATGCTCCCTCCGCCGCCGCCAGCCACCCAGAGAACGGGGCCTCGTCACCGCAGTCCGCATAAACTAGAGAGAGAAGAAAAGAAGTAGCTTTCAGTGATCATTTCTTTTCGTTTTTTAGACTCTCCATCTAAGAAATTAACCCCAAGAGAGGATCCCCCTTGATGTTTAGAAATCTAAGCTTTCTCCATATGTTCTTGGGATCCGAGGATGATGGTGATTTAGGATTAATTAGATTATCCCCATCTCAAAAGTGGAACCTTTCTTGGTTGTTCTTGTCCAGGCAGTAGGAGAGGTTTCTTCCATCTAGTCTTTTTAGGGATCTCATGCTCTTCTGTTATGATCAAATCAGATGTATACAAAATGGAAGCAGCCTCTCCTCTTGGTCTTGGCTCTGGCTCTCTTCTTATTTTTATCAAGTGCTCGTGCACTTTTGGGTACTGATCTTCCATTAATTAATCGACTTGCTTGTACTTGTGCAAGTAGAATAATCAGCCTTTGCGTGGCTAAACCTATCATTAGGAGCGCATATTATAATGGCTTTCATGCGTCCCTATCTGATAAAGAACATTTGGCAGTCTTTGTATTGTCATGATATCTTAGAATGGAAAATGTTTGAGGCTGTGATAATTGCTTTTTTAAGATCCATTATGCAGGGACCTTTTAACTTGAGAGTACAAACTGCCATTGTCACATGTGGAGGGTGTAATTAGACAGGTATTGCTCTCCAAACATTGTGCAAGTGATTTTATGCCTATCTGCTCCATATTGTTATGGTTATTATTTTCTTCATACAAGGCATTGTGGTGCATTGAAACTGTGTCTTATTGGTGGACAGCTAATGTTTACGAATCTTATATTACTTTGAAAGGTGTAGTTTATGATGTCTACTTATCCTGAACCAGAATTTCCTTGCATTGAAGATCTCACTTGACACATTGAAGATAGAAACTTGCAGATGAACTTCATCATATGTTTTTACTTAATTTTTGTGTCTTGTTGATATGTTTTTACTTAATTTTGTGTCTTGTTGAGAAGATAGTAGGACATTAATCTGGCCTGCGCTTCACCTGCTGCATGACCAACCGTAATTATATTCTTTTGATAGTATTTACTCTGGAGATTAACAGAGTTAAGAATATTGTCAGAATTCTGTTTTGTTATTGTTGTTTTCTTTTTAAAACGACTTGAATGTTTCAGATGGAAGCCTCCGAGGTGTCTCTAGTGGAGCTTAAAGTCTAAACTAGTGGGATTGCAGATGGTATACAGGCAAGCAATCAGCAATGGAAACTTTAACGTTCTCTATTGATGCTTCATTACTGTTCTACATGATCTTATGTTTGTAGGATAGACGAATTGATTTGCTCATTGCAATTGGTGGAAAATGTAACCTCAAAAATAATTGGTGGGAAATGGTAGCCATTAGTAGCAATTGCTATGTCATATTGCAGTCAGGCCTCCTCTTTGCCTTATATAATCTAACTTATTTAACTTATCTTTAACTTAGGTATAAAGTTATAAATAAGATAGATAAGTTTCTTATTTTTTTTAATCTCTTATGTACATCGCACATGCACTTTCAGAGCCTCGTTGAATGGCAGTAAGACACTTCATTGAGGGAACAAAACAAAAGACATGGGAGTATCTTCCATTGCGTCCATTGCCTAGGAGGCTATTTCAAATCCTCAACAATTGGCGCATGTGTTTTGCATGGAATGTGATTATTCAATATTCATGCATTGTTTCTGTTATTTTTTTCTCCTTGCAGTTTGGTAAGAGAAAACTAAAGGTTTCAGCATTACCAGTTCCAAAGACAATTGATACCGATATACTTTTGTCACAACTCACAACTGTAGAATGAAGCTCAAAGCACTACCGGTTCTGCATGCCTCTATGGTGGTAGGATTTGGCGCTGCCACTTGCTAGTGCATTTCGACATGGAAAGCTCAAGCGAAGCCCAACCGGGCACAAGCTCAAACTGAAACTGTAGTTGGCTCTTTTCTTCCTCAGGCAAATATAGCGCATTAAACATCATGGAACTGGGCTGCTCACATCAATGGGAGGAAGCACTGAAGTCCTCTCTCTCTCTCTCTACAGGCAAAAGTGCATTGAAGCAGAAGACTATCAACTCGCGCACAGTTAGAGGATCGACAGGCTTGTTGGGCCAGGTCAGGCAGGCTGCAATGCAGTGCAGCGGAGGCAATTAGTGGGGCAGAGATGATTAACCTCGTCCTAAGCAAGACTGACTTAAGCAGCGTCTTAAAAGGGCAAGCAGCTTCGATCGGCTTGTCGTAGCGGCCGCCACTGTTGGTGATGGGACGGAGTATGAGGGGGAGGAGGGAGGGGATGCTTTTTGTCGCGCGCTGGGGTTGCGTTGCGCCTGCGCTGTTGGAAAGCTGATGGGGCGGCATTGACACTGGGGAAAGCGCTCTGGCCGAGTGACAAGCCAAATCATGCAGCTACGGCGCTCGTGATGGCGCTCGCGTTGGCATGGCCTTCCCCCTCCTCCCTCACTGACAGCGCAGGCTCAAAAAAATGGCTTTTTTTTCTTCTTCATCTTCTTCTCCCTCTCTCTCTCTCTCTCTAGCTTAGCTCTCTTTCTGTCTCGCTCTCTCTCTCTGTATAAACTTTGGACGTCTCGTCTCTAGCTCATCCTGGATGCCCAATTCCCGAAGGGTGTGTAATCGATGGATCCAGCTGCTGCGGCCATGATTCGCTCTCGATTCATACGATCATGCCGTCGTGGCGGGTAGCTCCCCTTCTTTTTGGTTCTTTCTACAGAAAATCATTATGCCATTACTTCATGGTGTTGGAGTATGTGTGTGTGTGCTGTATCACGAGTCTCGGGTATCATTGTGTAGGTTGGCAACCCAGTAAAGGAGAGGGGTGGTAGTCCTACATAAAGTTATAAATTGAACCAAAAATTATTTTCGTTTCACTCTCCTGGAATTTTGTTCCTTCCATTTGCTGTAGCGAACTCCCCACCCCCCAACAAGCACTTGATGAACGTTGCCAATCATCTCCTCCATCACAATAACAAAGAAATGATTTTGGCTGTATACGGTACACGTCATTGATGTAGAAATTGGAATATATCCCATTTACAAATAAAAAAGAGATGAAATATTTCAGCCTCTATGTGAGATATTTAATTACATTGTAAAATGCAACTGATTCGATTGGAGCCAACAGTTATATCAATAAAATTATGAAGCGCATGTCCTTCCAAAACCCATCCAGAAAAAAAGGAAAGCATTCCTCGTGTGAGAGAAAATAGAAAGAAACAGTATATTATAATCTAAAAAATTGAGAACCTCGGAAAGCGGTTGGAAGGGCTGAAAATTATAATAAAAATTGTTTTGAGGGCTTTGAGAAAATGTCACTAAAAAGTTTTAAAAATAGCTACAAAGTTCTAGTGCATTCGTTTTGCTTGTCTAAAAATTAAACATTTCTAGCTGTATCTTTAAATATAATTAAAATTAAAAAGAACAATGCCGAAGAGAACAGAACAAATCACTCTGGATTGGAACATCTTGTTTTCTCGGCTTTCAACAACTATTTATATCTCTTCTCGAAAGAAAACTACTAATTATATCTGATTCGGAGATGGCGATGCCTCTTCCAGGGGAACTCATGCATCGTACGGATGCTCCTATCACGAACATGCTTTATCCTGTGCTGGTGATGGGATTGCAAGCCCTCCAAAGATCTGGCTGCTGGGTTGGTGGGGTTCAATTTATGTGATGGCAAGACCCTAATCTTAGATAATTCTAAGCGAGAGCTTGGATTGTTGCATGACCATGCATTGCCACCTTAAATTATTCTCTTCCCTATGCTGATCATGATCTCCCTCTGGCTAGCTTAATTTAATCAGAGGATGTTCACACTATCAGAAGGTGTCCTCCTAGGGAAGCATCGATGACAGCCAGCTAAACAAATTAACACCTGAGATTAAAATAGTGGAGGGAAGTATACTATCTAGCATGTTTGCCTCGAGGTGAGAATGTTTGTGCAAGTCAAGATTCTTCTTATAATTTAAAGTACTCCCCTGTGTATAGAACCTCGGTCAACATTTTAGTTTGATATACATAAAAATGACAACCTCCATTTATTCCCCAAATTTTTCTGTAATATCTTTCAAAATTTCCATACCATCGACCAAAACTTTATTATTGTTGTGATTTAACAATTCAGAAAACATATAGTTAAGAAAATGATTTCAACTGCTTATGAATTTGGATATTAAAAAGGCCCCGCGTTCTTAATGATCTCGAAATTAACCACTTAAAACCTTCAAACCAAAGTCGAACCAAACATTCCAATTTATTAGGACATTGTTCGGGGTGACTTGATTTAGGCTTAAAACTTAAGCATGACTGAATTGAAAAAGTTGAACACTTTAGGTTTTGTCGTCTAAATTGTTTTATCATAAAAAACTGCATAAAACATATTAAAAATAACATAGACAAAATAGACTAGCTTTCAGAAGCACAAGAATCTCTTAGTCATCTTAACGTTCAGCTCAATTGGCTTATTAGAACATCACCAATGGGAACTAAGTTAGATCGACATAGTAGGTAGCAAATAAAATAGAAAATATTGAAATGTAGATGAATAATTGCTAAATAGTGCTAGACCGACCTAAATAAGACTTTAGAATATGCTATAATTCAGCTTACCCATTTAGAATATGCTATAAAAATTATTTCATCCAAATCTGGAAAAAAACTTATATCATGTTTCACAACATAGCATTTTCATAATTTAAAGACAAAGCCATGTTTTCTTAAATATTATGCTTTAGAAAACTGCCATAGCTCTCTTTGGATTGTAACCATGGTTTTCTGAGTCTTTGTATCTCCAATTAACACCAATTTTCTAACAATTAATATGGCTAGCTAGCAAGTAGTGATTTCACTTTTCTTGTTTCTTTGGTAAAACTTATGCTTCCATAGGGACATGCAAACAAACAGATTGTAGTTGCAATGAAAACTAAGTTAATATTAAATTAATTTAAATCATGGTTTTGTATGCATACATAACTGAACACTCTGTGTTACACAATAGTCTTCACTAAACTTTATTGCCAAATAAACCCTTAACATTTTGACATTGATACGTGTGAAATGTAACTTCAACAACTACTTATAATAATAAATAACATAAAATCCACTAAAATTATGATAAATTTAAGAACTTTTTAAGACGAATCTATATGTACGACTTTCGAGTGCTTATGCTGAATGGGTAAAATGTTTTATGGATTAAGTTTCGAAACTTTGGCATGCATATATCTCAAACATCAATTTTTTGTGATACAAAGAAAACAATAGTTTTTAAACAAATTTGTAGCTTTATAGCTATTGACTTCTTAACTCTAGTGCCTCACTGGTGCATGCTTGCATGCTCGTAGAAGCACTAACAAAAAGTTTTTAGAAAATGGAGAGAAACTACTATTTTGCTTTGGATATCACAAAGTCCTAGCAAGCAAATTAGAACATAAAGCACCCTAGATTTGTTTACATCGAAGAAGAGAAGTTTTCATGAGCATTTAATGATGAAATATTGTTCTCTCTCTGTAATGTGCATCACCTTGAATTGTGCATGGTTTAACCAAATAAACCTTTCTGATTGGGTTCCTATCCAACTACTTGCATCCTCACAAATTCGCGCAAATGATGAATTGCAAGGGTGGGCGGCGATGCCATTACACGCTATAGTGCCACAACGCTGAAGGATCGAGATGTCAATAGGTGTCATAAAAATCCAACCAATTTTTACACGAAAGTTTCAGACTCCAGACAGTTTGGTCCCAAACACCAGATAGTTTGATGGATACCACGGTATCTAATGCAAAACACCGGACAATCGGACCTACAAACAGAGTTAGGGTTGAACCTCGATATCGCCTCACAAATCTGAGTTACCACCTACACCAAACTCAATCCACTACACAAATAGAAGCAATATCACTTGAAGGAGCTAGCCAACCACAAACACAAGTTCAAAGCAAAGCAAATGGAGCTAGAGAGCAAATAGAGGGGAAACCGAAATTCGAAGAGGAGATGTGTCGATGTTTGTTACCGAAGTTTGGATCCTTTGAGGGGGCCTACGTTTTTGTTTGAGGTAGACTCAATAACATTTGAGCCTGGGTCAAAAACTCTCGGCCTCACTTCTTAATTCCTTCTCTTACAGAGGCAGAATCGGCTTTCACAAACTTCCTACCTCCCACCACACAAAGCTCTGGTGGCTCGTAGGACACGCTAAGCTGTCTAGAAGTCCTTGACCTTTAAGAGTAACAAATTTGGCGAAAATCAAGTTTAGAAATGAACCGAGTGCTCGAAGGATGAAGCTAGCTCGACAGGCACTCAATCTCACTTCTCAAACTCTACCCAAAGTTTAAAGCAAGAGGATTAAGGGTGAGGAGAAGGTTTAAAGCTCGAGAGGTTGCTGTAGATGAGTATTGATGAGAGTGAAGTGCTAAATCTAGCTGGGTTGGCGGGAGAGGTGTTAAATAGGCGAGGGGCTTGGGCTAGCCGTCGGACACACCGATCGAAGAAACTCCGAAACACCATGACACAGAATTAGTGGGTACACTTGGCACACCTTGATATATACACTCTGAAACTCTAATACTCATTCCATCACACACCATCATACGATTTGAAACTCCATGACACGGCATGAATGGTACACTTTAACACTCCATGACATGATTTGATATACTCTCTCTGTTTTTTTTATCAGCGACTCAACTGCAGAGGGCAGTAACTGCAGAGGATCTACATCCCAATGGAAACTATACAATGATACTAAGGTTAGCGAATAAGTATTTTAGACATAGCGTCAAGATCAGATTATTCCCCCAAATGTGGCGATAAGCAATTAAAGAGCGATAAGGATGCTTGAATCACCTTTCCCGCCTTGTATTCCTCGAATATATAACAACAGGATTAGCAGCACAATCAAATCCACCATTAGAAACGTTAAAAGGTTAACGGAACCAAATGCCGACGTGCTCTTCACTTTTGCTATTAGGACATGTTTCCGCTAAGCTTTACCAAGATGTTCTAGAGCGATGAAGTAAGCACATGTTCAATATAATTACAAATGCTAACTATGTAACATGGCTACCTTTGACATCAAAATTTTCATGTTACACTAGACATTTAATAGCAATTTTCTAGAATTTATAATTTTTTATGATTTTTTGTAGCTAAAATTCTCATTTCCACACCTTTTACATAATGCATAAATCCAAAATATATTTAAATATATTATGAAATAATAGATCCCTAGGTATTCTATCGAATTGTGATATATCACAATTCGTTAAAGATTTCTGAAAATAATTATAGATTTTTTGAAATTTATCTCAAAAGATTGTGTGTATATTGTGATCACTCTCTCTCGAGGTACCCATAGAGGTAGGATCACACAGTTACCCCAAGGACACCACGATGAGCCAAGATCGAATGGGGTTCCCCCCAAGGCCTTGTGAAGCCCTAGAATGACCCTAAAGGCATCTCATGGGGCCAAGATCATATGAAGGTGTCCTGAGAGCTCGTGTAGCCCAAGGAAACTTCAAGGCCACCCGATGGAGTAAAGATTGCATGTGGGTGCCTTAGGCCTTGCGATGATCAAAGACAACCCCAATAGCACCCCTCGGGACCAAGGTCAGGTGGGCGTCCCTCGAAGTCCCCCATGACTTGAGAGCTACCTAGAAGGAGGCACGTAGTGGAACCAAGATCGGTTGGAGGCCTGCTGATGCTTCGACTAGCCAAGGGACAACCCTAGCTAGGAGCTTTCTACAAGGCCAATGGCATGTAAATGTCTACCAACACCCTTTAGGACATCTCCAATAGCATTCTAAATTAGATCAATCCAGCCACTATTCACATATTCTTTTTGCTATTCATATACATTTCTCTCTCTATTTTTCTACATCATCAAATTAATCTAACTTAGATTGCTAATATACATGCTTTAGAGCCAAGTCCGGTGGGTTTGGGATAGGGTGAAAATGGGTTGGATAATGCCCGAACCGGGCCGATCGGATCCGGATTCAGATATCTTCGGATCAGATATTTTTTGGATATTTTTGGATACGGATCGGAACTCGGATATTTTTTGTCGGATACAGGATGACCATATCCGTCGGACTCTGATTCGGACTCGGATATCAATCAAGTTAATTGGATATCCGAGCCCATCCCACTAGCACCAGCCCACTAGCCCAAGTCCCCAAGCCCAAAGTGGAGTTTCCTTTTTTGTTTTCGTATTTAATATTATCAGAAAATGGTTAAATTTGTAGAAAACAGTATAGGGCTCAGAAAAATGTGAAATAAATTTCTAAAAATCTAGAAAAATGAGTAGAGTCCAAATATGGAATAATACTTTACATATGATAGGATAATTTTTCTTAAAAAAATAGAAGAAGCTTTTCCTTAGAATGAACAAAATAGGAATGGGGTTTTAAAAATTCTCAAAAATAAAGAAATTCTTTGAAAATTTAAAATATAACTTTTTCGCGAGACATGAACTATGTCAATGTTCATTGGTTTTCGGTAATGCTAATGATAATGTGTTAATGAGCTTATGTGTGTTGTATCACTTGTGTGCTTATGCATGTATGCATGATTACATGAATCAC
Source organism: Raddia distichophylla (assembly GCA_005191435.1). Classification (NCBI taxonomy): domain Eukaryota; kingdom Viridiplantae; phylum Streptophyta; class Magnoliopsida; order Poales; family Poaceae; genus Raddia; species Raddia distichophylla. Next base: position 451,143 of record SPJY01020047.1, on the reverse strand, counting down.
ATAATGTCAAGGTTAATTGGTGATAAACTGATATATTGATGTGATATGGCCAATTTGTTGATTGCTTTAATTGAACTCGTACGTATAGTTTGAGGGTTATATGTTCCGACAAATATCCATGATCGTATTCGATTCAATCCGAATCCGCTCCGTATTTGTGTCCGGCATTTCCCATATCTGTATCCATAACCGTGCTATTTGTATCCGTATCCGGTTCCGAGAAAAACTGTAGAATAAGGATATGGTTTAGCCATTATCTGATCCAACCCGATCCGTTTTCACCCCTAGTTTGGGATCATAAGAAGATGCCCCGAAGGCGCTTGGCACCCAAGAGGAAGCCATATCGATAAAAGCGTCCCAACAAATGATGGCGGTTCTTCCTCGTACAAGGAAAGTTCCATCCGATTTTTATCCAGAGCTTTTATATGTTTCCCCGGCTTTTACGAGATTTCAGCAGCTAGCCAATGAGGCCAGCATGGCCGGGGTTCAGATCATCCCGGTGTGGTGTGTTGAATGGTGGAATGGAACGGGCGAGTCGCGCACACGATCGCGCGACGGCTTCTCCGCTGCGTCCAGTTGATTTAATTCCGTTTGTCCGTTGCGCCATCCAGGGTTGGACTGATCCCGCGCCTGAGCTGTCACGGTTAATTCTTCCTCACTTCAATGGTTGGATCGTAGCGTACGTACGCGCACAGTGCACTAATACTGCGGCGCGGAGCGGTGCGGTGGGCTGTGGGCTGTGGCTTCAAGCCGCAGCAATTTCGTAGTTTTAACATGTGGCGAGGTACCCGAGGAGGCCAGCTCGTGTAAACTCAAAGACAAGGCCCAAAGCTTTTTACTGAACACTCTTCTGGGTAAACAAATGGGTTATCGTTCATACGTTCTACAGAATACGAGCTTGACCAAGAATTTATCAAACATTACTAATCTTCTAAACTTGGAAGCAACCTGGGGGTAGGAGTGACAATGTGTCCCATTACTTAATCTCCGGCAGAAATTCCTCTATTAAGAGACGGATATTGAAAAATTGTATCCCGTGGAATTGAAAACAGGGCAAAATCATTCTCGTCGAGTATCAGGGACGATATAACTTTGCCCCACGGGGATCCGATAGAGACTTGAAATAATGTATTTCTTCAGCTTAGCCCACCTACTCCAGCACTAGCCTTAGCCTGGTCCATCCCACCGAACAACTCAGCCTTTCTATTTGTCTCCTCAACCAACTTGTCTCCTCCAACTATTAACCTATGAGACTGCCTATTTGGTCGCTCCCAATTGGCGCCTCCAAATCCTAGCCGCCACCTCAAAAACCCGACCGCCACCTCCCAATCTTGCACGTTCCTAAACGTCGCCTCCGAAATCCCATGGTCACCAATGGCCTCCCCAGTCCGCATGACAGCACCCCATGAGCCACAGACTCTCTCATTAGCAGTGGTTTTATCGGATCTAGAGGGGGACAAGGGTCGATGGTAGTTGCGATGGCGGTGGGGAGGATTAGAGGGTCAGCGGGGTAACAATACGAAGCAATGGCTGCATTGGTTAGCGCTCCTCTCTTCCTCTATGTGGAATGGTGGCAAGGCATTGATACTGACGATGGGGTGAGATTCTAGCGGCCGGGACAGGGCTCCGTTGAGCCCCCCGTCACCCAAATGGGGACGGGGACGAGGAGAAGTCACACTCGAGACTGGGGACGGGGACATGGAATGTGGAGATGTTGAGGTCACGTGGATAGGGACAACGAGCACTCCCTACCGGGGAATGCCCCGTTGCCTCCCCTACCTGGTTGTTATCTAAAAATTTGTTATATTTTATAACCCATACACTGTAATACTTTGTAGTTATTTTTCTGGCTTTACGTGTTTTTCTTAAACATTTGAAAAATACTTGCAACTATATTTTTTTACATATTTTGAAATTCAAAAACTCTTAAATTTCCATATTATAATAAGAATTAGATTTTTGGTCACAAAAAACATATCCAAACAAGACCTGACATTGATCGGTGATGCCATGATGGTCTGCCTCTTCGTCTATGCATACTAGACTTTGTCATCCAATTGTGTGTCGTTAGGTTGCTGGCATGGCTCAGCTTGGCTCACATGGCTCGGAGATCCTCTGTTGTTGCGAACATAACTGCATAGAGCCGTTGAGTCGCTGCATGTGGACCCAGAGGGTGGTGGGGCCCACGTGGGCCTCACATGTCAGTGAAATAATGGCTCTCTGCAGTTACGACAGAGGATGCGTTCTCGCTCACATGAGTCGTGTAGGGCGCAAAGGCTAATGGGAACCTCCGAGGTAGCTAGGCACAGCTCTCGTGTGTGTGCTCATGTTTGGTTGGCTACATCTCGCAAGCACTATGCTAAATATCAGATTTCTCAACGATCGGAACCATCGAGAGATATCTGGGCCAGATTTATCAACAACCAGAACCATCGAGACAACCTCCAAACCATCGACACAACCTTCTCTCTCGATGGCCGACAAGTCAACGGGGTCAAGAGAAGTAAGCTCTCTTGGCGGTTCAGCCATCAAGAGTAGTATTCTCGATTGCCTCATAATGAACGGATGAGAGTATTGATGGCGTTGGCCATGAGGCTACTTAGTGGGCGGTGCCCATAGTCTCGGCGACCTATACTTAGCCATCGAAAAAACTTTAGCGGGATCCACAACCAGGTCATTGCCCCCTGTGCAAACTCTCTCGATGGTGTCACAGTGGCCATCCAGACTATTGAGGGTCTCTCTATGTGGTCTTTCGCTAGTCGCCGAGGATATTTCCCACCTGGGGGTGGCTGTGGAGGGTCTCTCTTGACGTCCTTTTCTTCGACCGTTGAGAGACGTTATTTTCAATGGCAAAAAAAGAAAAAGATTTTTGCGAGAACAGCAGCAGCTGCAGCTTGTAAACCCAAGATGCAATAATATTCCCCACCCCGGCATGATCGCATATGCGACATCCATATATCCATCGAAACCAACATCAAACACCCATCAACCATTTAAAAGATGCACATAGCATTCAAATATCCATCACAAAACCACATAGCCATCAACATACACAACCACATAGCCATCAACTTACACATGATCCATTCATCACAACATTGCGTACACACTTCATCCACATAGATATGAGTTCAAAAGAGAGAGAGAAGAAGAACTCCACCAACTCAAGGCACACTTGGTAAGGTGTCGTCAAAAAACTGGGACACGTAGTCCTATTCTGGTGGCTGGCTCCTTGAACCCGGTCGTCGTCAACCTGAGCTGCAGTCGAAGCCTGAAAGCCAAAACCCTAGTACAAATGGAGACGACGAACATATGGTTTTGTTCTCAAATCTTGGTTTTTAAGAAATAACCGATCCCAGATTATCGATGATTAGGAACAAGATTTCTAATCAAGCTTACTTCTAATTGTAAGACCAGAGAACCCCTTTCTGTCGTGATTTGGACTTTCAAGACATCGAAAGATCTTGGCGTAAAGCATAGAACAGAGACACTAGAGAGCCTAGTTCAGACCTCCTGGAGCAAGGGACAATAGCTCTACGTCCAATCCCTTACTATAATTAAGAGATCACGGTACAAGGTTTGAGTGCGAACGGGCTGCAGGCGGCAAAGGAGGGAAAGAAGGGGCTAGGAGGTAGCTTGGGGTATGACAACATCACCTGGATTCTTGTTTAAAGGTTGGGTTGTGATGGCGGTGGCCGAAGCTGTACCAGCTGGCTTTGGAGCAAATGCAACGGTGAGCAATCTACGGCGGACGGTGGCGATTCAGGGGCAATGATGCGACACATGAGCATGGCAACATCGAGGACATTTCAGAGGTGACAAAAACTGCGCTCAAGAATGCTCGGAATCAACTGCAGCGAACGGTTTTCGGTAGGCAGCACATCAAAGACGGCGACACCGGAGGATTCTATGAAGGCCGCACGGTCGAAAGGAGGGAGAACCATGGCGTTGTTGGATGGGGAAGAAATCAGTGGGCGCTGTTGGATATTTTTCAGTGAAGCAGTATGTGGTGGAACGTGACGTGCACTACAGGAAACGAAAATAGATTCGACTGCCAAGTACTGAATCGTCGGCCAAACATTAGCCGTCGATACATATAAGCCGTCGATACAGAGCCAACCATGACGGTAACGGCGTCCTCGGAGTCTGTCTTGACGGGCTATAATTTAGCCGTCGACACAACGTGTTTGTTTCGACGACTTTCACTCGACGGCCTTGTCTCGACGGCCAGCCGTCGAGTATACCCGACGGTTGTACGATTTTTATCGACGGCTTTGCTGTTCCCGCCTCCTGTAGTGGTGGCCAATGGTCTAGCCATCATATATGGAAGAAGCATTCCGGTCGTTGATGGTCACTTATGGGGGCTGGTGGGCTAGGATGGAACTAATGGGCCGAAGCTTTTGGGTCAAAGCTGGGCTGCGGGCGGCGGTGGGGAATGAAGGGAGATGACGTCTAAGACGGCTTTTGAAAAGGGAAAGCGTATTCCTAGAATTTTAGAAAATTGAAGGGATTTTATATGTGAGGAATAAATTTCCATAAAATTATTTGAGGCTTCGAAAATTCAGAGAAAATTGCAGGATGCTCCAAAAAATGTGAGGTAAGATATAAAAAAACAGAAAAATGAGTAGAACTTAAATATGGATATTTTATGGAATTTAATTCCTTGGAAATTTTGGGGAAGATATTTCCTTTATGAAATAAATAGGAAATGTATTTAGAAAATGCCAAAAAAAATAGGATGGTTTTAAACTTTAATTTGGAATTAAACTATATTGTTTTGCAGAAAACAAAATGTGAAAAATAAGAAAATTTAGGATGTGTTACCCTAAATGAGGAACGCCTAAACTTTTAGGCCATATCGTAGATTCATGGGCTGGGTAATTTTGTATGGAGTTATATCGAACTCGCTTGATTAGTGGAGTATAATCAAAACAGGCAAGCATATTAATACTTGTTGCACAAATTTGACCGGCGACTAGCTTAGCTAGGAGCATGCATGGTGATGGAGTGATCGATGGTAGCCGTTGGCAAGGCTGACCATTGCCATATGGCTTTCAATGGAGTTTATTGCAGGGATGGGAGGATTGGAGATTCCATTGATGGTTAGTGCCGTGTCAGGGATAGAGAGAGAGAGCCATCTCTAGAGGTAGACGAGACCTTATAAATACTCCACATACGAACAAAGCTCATACCCGTTCGGCTCGGACGGGTTTGGAACCTGGACCCTCGCTAGCTGCTTCCGGTGGAGCAACTGACGAGTGGGACCTTGCCGGGAACCTCTGCATGGAGCCCACACGTCGGCCTCTGGTCAGCGGATGTGAACCGGTGGGTTTGAGAAATGGGGAGGCTGCTGAAACGGATTCAGTAATTGCCGGACGAAATGCCGTTTTGACTTTACAATGTCAAATTGACCAAAAAAAAATGTCGATAATTGAAGGGCCTCTCACCATGACTACCTAATGCAATGCTGGTTGTCGTGGAAGGACCATCTGCTAATCAACATACTACACAAACACACCCTGACAACTCAAGATGATTCATCGTGTTTTGGCATTTTTTATCTGCAAGATTAAGAAAGCGAATAGAAAACCACAGGAAGATGTTCTGTCATATATGTTCAATGCTGCGGTGCGGAAAACATAAGCATTGTTTAAAAGTGTGTTTGAAAGACTCGATGAAAAAACACATCAATTTTGAAATGAAAATATAATTAAGAGAATGGAGAAAAGAATATAGACGATGCTCTAAGGAGTTCTATCAAGCAATTGGGATTCCCTGCAGTTGCTACTGTAAATGCACGGTGTGCATTTTGACCTGAAAACAGATTGTAACTTCTATAAATATGTCATATGACATCCAATTTGTATGAAATAAATTTTTTAATTCATCTAAAATCATAACGAACATTTTTTGAAACTTTTTATTTTTTTTCCAATTTTTATGAAAAGTTTCGAAAATGGGTTGTTTAGGATTTAAAATGAATTACAAAATTTGTTTCGTACAAATTGAACACCGTATGACATATTTATAGAAGTTACAATCTATTTTCAGATATAAATGCACACTGTGCATTTACAGTAGCAACTGCAGGGAATCCCAATTGTCTATCAAGAGGCTAGATCTCGTGATAGGAATATTCTAAATTTTAAAGGAGAAATTCATATCCTTTAGAAATCTTTTAGAGCAATCTTTAAAAAATCAAACAACTCTACATATTTTTCTTTTAGATTGAATATTCCTCCACTTTGTTGAAATTTCAGCTCATAAGAGTAAATTGTCAATCCATTCCTCAAGCATGCAAAAGTTTAGTTTGATAATGTTAAAGGGGGGTGGGCGGAGAATAATCTAAAAGACACTAAGGGCATGTAATGTTGGCCATATTCTAGCCCTAAATTCTTTTTACTGTATCCGTAAGATTGGAGTATAATATGAGAGAGAGAAATGTAGAAATTGTGTAGGGGAAATAGGATATAATGATTGAAAAATACATGAATAGTATTGGGATAAGGCTACCATTACACAAATTCTAATGGCTTAATTGTTTTGCGGTCAAACTTCGTCTGCATTTTAGGCACGTTATAGTTTTTTTTTGTAGGTTTGGTTTATGTCATAATTATAGTTTGCGATACTTTCGTACACATGTGATCCATATGTCATAGAGCCTTGCCACGTCTTAGCATGAGACGATAGGATGATAAGGGTGTAAATATAAAGTTGTATGGGGGTGTGTGTGTGTTGCACGTATTTTTCGAGTGAATGCATAGTGTAATTTCCTTGTATCGCCCTATCGTGAATTGATTCATGCCAAATTAAACCAATTTTATTTTTTTTCAGTTTCCACTTATACTATTTTTTCTAGACGTTAATTGTATTTTATGCCTTAGATTAATGCACAATGATAGTTACTAGTGGATAGAAAGCTTATAGGTCCTATTGATGTCTAGGCATGGCTACACTTTTCGGTCTCTCAGCATCTTCTGTTGTACAAAAAAAAGTCGTCGTTGACTTTTGGACATGACTTTGACCACTTGTTTTATTCAAAAAAGTTACATAAATATTTTTTATTTTGTTATGATTGGTTTATTATTAAATGTATTTTAAGTTTACTTATATTTTTACATATTTGAACTAAATTTTTTAATAAGACGAATGGTCAAAGGCGTGTGCAAAAATCAACCGCGACTTCATTTTGTGATCGGAGGTAGTATTAATTTGTTGAGCTGATTCGTCCTACATATACATAGGTCTTTTTCTGGACATGCACCTAGTATAAATGAGAGCAAGATCTCTGATCCAAAAGCTTTGTAGACAGCACATTCGTGCATACAGGCAATTGCACGATGTCCATGTCATTACTATGACTACTTTCATGGCTTCAACTACATTCGCCACAGTTTGGTTTCTAGCTTTCTCGATGTCGACTATATTAGGCTTTTTTGCATCTTTTTCATCATCAAGCCTATTATTATAACATGCTTATGCGACTATTCTTATAATTGTTTTCGATCATGAGTTGTTGCATGCTAGATCTTGTGTTTGCATGCTTAGTTATATTTGAAATTTCGCTCCTAATAAGATCTAAATTAGAACATTGGCCATATTTCCAAAACATTTCACTTTGAAATATTCATTTGAATCAGAGAGATCATGCGCTTCAAAATTATGCCTTTGTCAGTAAAGCTTCTTCTTCTTCTTGTTGTTGTTTTTTTTTTTTTTCTAAAAGCATGTCTAGTGGTATCCATCCATGGGCAGATTTAAGGCCGGGGCTTAGCCCCGAGCGTGGTCCGTGTGCAACACTCCCTTGGCCCAAGCTCACTACCGTGGCCTCATCATCGCTCCCATGTGTGCCTTACCGTCACTCCGTTCCTCACAACCACAACCCTAGCTGTCTCACGCCTCCACTTGCGATGCGCCCGCCCTGCCCTCCTCGCCGGCTCCCCGCCCTACTCCTCTCCCGGCCGACGGCCGCCCTACAGGTTGCAGACTGCAATCGTGCTCCCCGTCGAGGCGACGACCTCACCTCGCCCTGACTCCTCTCCTCAGCGAGGCGACGACCTCCTCGGAACGCTAGCAACCCGCGTCGGCGCATCCGACGTCCCACGACCATGAGCCTTGGCATCCTGGTCCAGCCCAGGCCAACGGCAGCACAGGCGCCCCTTGGCTCGGCCCTCGTTGCCTAGTGCCCTAGTCACCCAGCTTTCAAGAATTTGTGAGTACCGATTTTACTAGCTACGGATTTGTGAGTACCAATTTTACTAGCTATCAATCTACTATATGTATGCATGACCTCTTGTTAATTGAGTTCTTCGACCACTCTTTATCGGGGGAATTTTTTCGTAGTGTTAGCACACATATATATCATATACTAATTGAGTACTGCTGCACTGATTGAATTAATCAAAGAAAATTGATTGCACTTGTTAATAAATATATACGTAACTATGTATAAAACGGTAAATTTAGCTTATGGTTTTTGGATTTCTTCGATATTTATGTCAAACTGATTAAATCTCAATTACATTGCATGGTCCTAATCTTCGTGATACATTTATATGACATGCCGACTTGACTTAGGCTCGGCCTTGGTCTTTACTAAATTATAGATCCGCCATTGTACCCAATGTAAGATAAACTTAGCACTATTTAAGTTCACTCTAACTTGGACACCATTGGTCATTCTCTAATTACTTACTATCGTTTTGACCATGTTTATGACTTAATTACGGCGTAGCTTTTTTTTTTTTTTGAAAACCATGGCTTGGCTTTTCATCTTATTGCTCAACGCTTTGACTTTTTATATTGCCTACACGCGGCTTCTTAAAACTCTTAATCTAGTCAAACAAAATATTCTGCACGATCAAAGCCCAATATTTCAGTTTAGCTGTTCAATGTTAGGTATAATAACTAAACTGAAATGTCTGCACATGCATGAATCATCCTCATGCCTGGGCATCATCGGGTTAAATCGACATGCGTGGAGCTGCCATTCACATGGCGAACCGAAACTCCAAACCCTAAAGCGCATCTAATCTGGCGACTCCTGATGCGACGCGTCGAGACGATTAGGCATCGACACCACCAATCGACCATGGTACTCTTTTATTACCTCAATGACTCAATGGATGCACGTAGTGCAACTGTTAACTGTACCAGAGCTAGGGCTTCTCTCTCTGATGTGTGCTGTCAAAAAAGCTCCAGCGGAAAGGAGCCTGGACCCATATGAAGAAAAAGAAAATGATGAGCCCTTTTGAGAAAGGGATCGAGTCTCCATGCTTATCTGCAAGATTATTACCTTTTTACAGTATGGTTTACTGTGTTGATTCGCTGTCAGCATGGTCCCTGGAATTCACCCTCAGAATCGGGCTGGTCTCTGTCATTCCAGTGGTAGTTTAGCGAGTTTTTTTTTGAACAACAGAATTTCTATTAATTATTCACCAATATTAGGATTTACGCCGATGTAAGATTAAGAACGACATCGGAAGACACGAATTTTGTTAACGCAGCTTAACTTTCGCCTACATCTGCGAGACTCTAATTATGGGCGTTCCTCCCCAATCCATATACAGACTCTAACTCTAATCAATCCTGCCTATTAAAACACAGAGTCCATGTAACCTACTTGTACATATATTCAACACAAAACCTAACAAACTCCACCTTGAAGAATATTATCTTCTACACTTTGAAGTCGTTACAGCGTCTTGCGCGAACCTTGTACCCGAACTCTGATTGCTTTCTTTTTTTGCAGCCTACAGCGGGCCGCCCAACGAGTCCTCTTTAAGCTCGCTGTCTTTTGGAACAGATCTGAGTTCTTCTTGTCCTTAAGAACAATCTTCTGCTCCTCCTTTGAATATTTGTTTAACTTCCCTTGTATCTGCACATCTAGATCCAATCTTTGAGTTATCGAGCAGGCTTCTCAGCCCGCCACCGCGCACCACATCGTCCGTGCACGGCAAAACATTCTGCACCTAGGCCGTCCGCATCCACGACACAGCTTCGTCCTCAGTGTTGTGATGCCTCACCTCCTATGCAACATCCGGTAGCATCACTTTTCCCGCCGTTCCGATCTATCCGGCATCCTTTCGAGCCTGTCGGTCTGATTGTGAACGCCAAGGTCGTCGCCGTCGCCAGCAGACCTCGCCGGTTACTTTGTAAGCCCGATCGCCACGTTTGGTCAATCCCTGCCAACGGTAGCCCATCAAACGGTTTGAGCCTCCTACCCAAAGTATCCAACACCACCGACTGAATCGTCAATCACCTTTATGCTTGACGTTGCGCCGATAGGGCGTTATCCGCGGCGCCGGTGTATGCATAAACCTCGTGTCTCCCCCTAGATTTTTCGCATGGCCAACCTCGCCAACCAAACTTTGATACCACTTGTGCGGATTTGCGCCGATGCAAGATCAAAAACGACACCAAGAGACACGATGTTTGTTAACACAGTTCAACTTTCGCCTACATCCGCAGGCTCAGATTATGGGCGCTCCTCCCCAATCCATAATACCGCAACACACCGGCTGACCAGGTCACGACCACATACCGGCCGCTGACCTCCTCTTGCCTATGCTACTATTATGAAGTCGTTCACCTAGCTACACCATGGCTGCCTCCCTTTATATAGTGGAGGCCTAACTAAAGTCCGACTCTAACTCTAAACCAATCCTGCCTATCACAACACAGAGTACATGTAACCTACGTGTACACATATTCGACACAAAACCTAACAATCAAATGTTATAATCATTAAAAAACTGCTATAACACAACATCACCTATTGAACCAACACCTAAGTAGTATTGAGATTAACTTGCAATTCTCCCACGTGGATCAAGCATATGTAACATGTGTACCAAAACCCATTACAACGGGACACAAACCCCAATAGCCAATGAATATATCGAGGACCATGTGTATCAATCCTACCAAAGACACTGCCGAAGAGATCGCCAAAGGCAAACATCACGCGGCCATAATCTTCAAAGGAACTTATTACAAATCCAAATTATTATCACACTGGACAAGAAAAACACCAAACCCTAACTATAAAAAATAGATCTGATAAAAACCTGAAATTTCAAGACGAGAAGAGGGTCCCCATCACCTCCACAACCTCGATGAGATCGTCGGAGTTAAGAGGGGTGAGGGACCGACAACCCCCGCGCTGAGTCTCCGAGCCTCTTTTTTTCTCCGCCGCCGCCGCACTTTTTTCCCTGCCTCGCGTCGCAATTCTTGAATTGCTAATTACAAATTCTTTTATTCTTTTAAGAAATTGCTAATCGGTAATTAACAAGCAAGGAGCATAATTATGATTAAGGATTAATCAAATTACTTAAAATTAGTTTATAAAATTAATACATAGATATTAATCAAAGGATTTTAGATATTTAGCCAATTATAAAATTAATAGATAGATATTAATCAAAGGATTTTAGATATTTAGCCAATTTTTTATTTTGGCAAACTTACCCTTTTTTCTCTTTTTGTCTAAACACCCACCACCGAACTACTTTATGCATCATTTTGCCTAGTGCAAAGCCAATTTCGCTCCTTAACCATATTGCCTACCCGCTTTTGTCCACATTCAACACAAATTTACCTTGGTCTCCGCAGAGGAGGCGAGTTGTAGTCAGCCAAACACAGAAGGTGGGAACAAGGTGTACAATTACCTTCATGGATAGGGGTGCAAGATGGATACGAATAATCCGAATTTTACAACATCCGTATCCGAAAATTGAGCTATCCGTATTCGGGTTATCCGGTTTCGTAAAAAGGACCAGATACGAATACGGATACTATCCGTATCCGAATTGTAATGGTGGTCATGGTGGAACGTGGAACAAATATTGAATGTATTTCTAGTTAAGTATTTATTGCTTGTTTTGTGCCTGATGATTGATATATATAGAGGGAGTTAATAGCACAATCGTACCATGTCACCCCCGACTGAAGACTAATTGTTGATTAATCGGCGATTATGCCGATTTTTAGCACCTTCCTCAGGAAAAGATCGTGAGTTTTTGTGGCTGTAGCGGTTTGTGAAATTTAAGGCTCAGCAGGAGTAGGACTATTACCCGCGAGGGGGTCCGAACCTGGGTAACCCCCGTGTGTTGCTTCTTGCTGCGTCCAGCGCTCAATCGAATTGGGTTCGGCCGAAAGGCTAGCAAGACGAGAAATCTGACCAGGGGTGTGATCCGCAGTGGTTGAGCGGTGAGCACGCCGTCAAGCCCATCGAACGGTTTGAGCCTCCTACCCGAAGTGTCCGACATCACCGACCGAATCGTCAATCACCTTTATGCTCCACGTTGCGCCGATAGGGCGTTATCCGCGGCGCCGGTGTATGCATAAACCTCATGTTTCCCCCTAAATCTTTCGCATGGCCAATCTCGCCAACCAAGCTTTGATACCACTTGTGAGGATTTGCGCCGATGCAAGATCAAGAACGACACCAGGAGACACGATGTTTGTTAACGCAGTTCAGCTTTCACCTACATCCGCGAGCTTAGATTATGGGCGCTCCTCCCATATCCATAATAACGCAACACACCGGCTGACCAGGTCACGACCGCATACCGGCCGCTGACCTCCTCTTGCCTATGCTACTATTATGAAGTCGTTCACATGGCTACACCAGGGGTGCCTCCCTTTATATAGTGGAGGCCTGGCTAAAGTACAAGTCTAACTCTAAACCAACCCTGCCTATTACAACACAGAGTACATGTAACCACTTGTACACATATTCGACACAAAACCTAACAACCAAAGGTTACAGTCATTGAAAAAACTGTTATAACACAACATCACCTATTGAACCAACACCTAAGTAGTATTGAGATTAACTTGCAATTCTCCCACGTGGATCAAGCATATGTAACATGTGTACCAAAACCCATTACAATGGGACACAAACCCCAATATCCAATGAATATATCGAGGATCATGTGTACCAATCCTACCAAAGACACTGCCAAAGAGATCGCCAAAGGCAAGCATCACGCGATCGTAATCTTCAAAGGAACTTATTACAAATCCAAATTATTATCACACTGGACAAGACAAACACCAAACCCTAACCATAAAAAATAGATCTGATAAAAACCTAAAATTTCAAGACGAGAAGAGGGCCCCATCACCTTCACAACCCCGATGAGATCGTCGGAGTTGGAGGGGTGAGGGACCGACAACCCCTGCCGCCGCCGCTGGACTTTTTTCCCCTGCCTCACGTCGCAATTCTCGAATTGCTAATTACAAATTCTTTTATTCTTTTAAGAAATTGCTAATCGGTAATTAACAAGCAAGGAGCATAACTAGGATTAAGGATTAATCAAATTACTTAAAATTAGTTTATAAAATTAATAGATAGATATTAATCAACGGATTTTAGATATTTAGCCAATTTTTTATTTTGGCAAACTTACCCTTTTTTCTCTTTTTGTCTAAACACCCACCACCGAACTACTTTGTGCACCATTTTGCCTAGTGCAAAGCCAATTTCGCTCCTTAACCATATTGCCTACCCGCTTTTGTCCACATTCAACACAAATTTACCTTGGTCTCCGCAGAGGAGGCGAGTTGTAGTCAGCCAAACACAGAAGGTGGGAACAAGGTGTACAATTACCTTCATGGATAGGGGTGCAAGATGGATACGAATAATCCGAATTTTACAACATCCGTATCCGAAAATTGAGCTATCCGTATTCGGGTTATCCGGTTTCGTAAAAAGGACCAGATACGAATACGGATACTATCCGTATCCGAATTGTAATGGTGGTCATGGTGGAACGTGGAACAAATATTGAATGTATTTCTAGTTAAGTATTTATTGCTTGTTTTGTGCCTGATGATTGATATATATAGAGGGAGTTAATAGCACAATCGTACCATGTCACCCCCGACTGAAGACTAATTGTTGATTAATCGGCGATTATGCCGATTTTTAGCACCTTCCTCAGGAAAAGATCGTGAGTTTTTGTGGCTGTAGCGGTTTGTGAAATTCTTTTAGAGTGGTATGATGCAGAGCGTATGTTAGGACACAAAAAAATATTATATAAATTTTGAAAACGCTTGGACCCTGGCGTCCGGCGAGCCTGACTCGTGCACACGACGCGCGAACGCGCTCCCACGCAGGGCTGGGTCCCACATCATTTTTTTATGGCCATAAATTTTGACTGGATGCTCTAATTCACCAACCATTTGCACCAATGCGTTCCTCGTATTTTTACGAACAAAACAAGACCTATGTTGCTATATAAATTTTGACCGGGTTTCCTCAAACTTCAATCTTGCCTAATGAAACTTTGGGTTTCGCCTACTGAAACTTGGGTTTCATACTCGTTAAACTTTGCCGAAGTGTCAAGTTTTATCAGGTTTCATCCAAGTTTTTCAAGTTTCATCATGTTTCATTCAAGTTTCTTCAAGTTCATTAGTTAATCCAAGTTTTATGAAGTTTTCACATGTTTCATCCAAGTTTTATCAGGTTACGTCGAAGTTTCATCCAAATTTTATCAGATTTCATCTGGCGCTCGCCTTCATCAATACGTGGGCCAAAGTTCGTAAGCACACGACCAAATTTCGCTACTATACGTTAAAGTTTCATAAGTGCCTTCTCCTAGAATCACATAAAAAAATGAAAAAGTGAAAAAAGATAAAATATTTAAAAAGTATTTAAAATGGGTTGCTCACGATTTTAGAAAAATTATGAAATTTATTCCACGCATTTTGAACACAGTTTGAATTTTATACAAAAATCGGAAGTTTTAATTCAAAATGATCAACTGCATGTCTAGCACAACTAGCCAACGCCAGGCGCGCGCGGATGGCTGATCGGATGGACGGAGCTGGTCCGGCGCGCGCACGTCCGGACGGACGTCCGACGCCAGACGCTCGCCTATAAATTTTTAGGTAGAATTCAGGAAAAAAATTATGTTTTAAATATCATGCAAGTTTTGGTGCATGTATACTTAAAAGTTGCAGGAGAAATATAGTTAATTTATTGGAAGAAGAGAATGTGGTCAGGTGTGGTATACATACGATCATAATTGAAAATTATAACTACAAATATAAATAAGTAAATT
The DNA here is from genome assembly GCA_005191435.1 of Raddia distichophylla. Classification (NCBI taxonomy): domain Eukaryota; kingdom Viridiplantae; phylum Streptophyta; class Magnoliopsida; order Poales; family Poaceae; genus Raddia; species Raddia distichophylla. The sequence goes on along the minus strand of SPJY01020047.1, from coordinate 436,072 downwards.
TTAGGAACATCATGGAAACATTTATCAGTAATAAGCAATGGGATGACTTAACTTGAAAGTTTAAGAGGAAGTACCGGCAACAAAACTTTGAAGGATTACTATAACATAAAAATTTCAAGTTTAAGTGGGAAGCTAGCTAGGTGGAGTCATAAGTGATAATAAATTTATTAGTATTACTCTACGAACAAAACAGTCCTAGACGCTTTGCTCCCTAGATTAGACCTGATATCGATGATTTCGGTCTAACCTTAACCGCATGTTAACTTATCTATCCGACAAAAAGAGTAACATAAGTCGTGGGCTTTGCACCTTTATATAACAATATCATGATTAGACTTGTAATGAACCTCTGTAGTGCTATTCCCTTCTCAAAAGTTAATGTTCCATATTTAGGAAATTAGCACTACAGAAAAATATAGGAAAAATTGGTTTAATAATACATATAAATTGATATTAGAAAAGTATACCACATCTTTTGGATAGTGTAGTTTTGAATGTGATTTCCGCCATTGGCGGCCAATGGCGGAAATCACATTCAAAACTATAGTATCCAAAAAATGTGATATACTTTTCAAATATCAATTTATATATATGTATTATTAAACCAATTTTTCCCATATTATATTGTTCTCAACTGCTAATTAAAATTAGTGCCGGCGGTTAAGAAGCCATCGTTAAGGACACTTTCAAAGCAGCTCTAATTCTTTTTTTAAAGGGACCATGTCACTTAGAAACGACCGGATAAACAACCCTCTTAACACAGTTTTGTTTTTCATCGGCCCAAATCATTAAATTATCACCAACCACTGATTGTGTGGTTACATGATGTTAACGTCCAAACACTTGTACCTCCGCCAGTGGAGATAAGCCTAACTTCCCTTCTTCCTTTTCATCAAAGCAGGCCAAAATGGCGCTCTCCGAAAGGATTAACATTGGATGGTCCCGTTACAGCAAATTGGAATCTTACGAAAGGTACGCAGTTGACAAGCATTTTAGTGTTTGGGTTCATTAATGTTTTTCTTAGAAAAGTTAGTTCGGCTACCATATTCCTAGTTTGCTAATTAATTACTTCAGCATTCTCGAGTGATTGACAGCCTTCTTGACCTTCTCTGGTTCCCAAAGATACCCTTCTAACCTCTGTTTCTTTTCTGCTGGCATAAAGATTTTCCATTTTGATTTCCATGTTGATTACAAAAACTTCTACTTTTGCGGTTCAGAAGAAAAATTCTTCTACTTAGTTAGAGATCAATAGTGAAAGGTAATTTTACAAGGACCACTATAGTAAGAACCTGTCCGATATGGAGCACAGACCAGAGAGCTCGCATGTGAGGGCCGGGAGGGTTTTCATGTTAATAAACACCTAATAACTCAAAACTAGTACCACCTCGTTTTGGAAATCAATGTTGTGTGCAGCGGTCACCTAACCACAACTTTCAACCACGCCACTAATTTCTTCTGTAACATTTTTGTGTAAAACATAATAAATTAAGCTACACATTATTATTTTTATGCGTTCGATGCAAATATGAAAAACATTTGTATATAGCCAAAGACTCAAAAGTTTACAAAACTCGACTGAAATTAAATAACAATGCTAATTTATAATTGTAAAGTGTACAACACATAATTACATGTTTGTTTTTAGATAATGGAAAATAATTATGACCTCTATATCACAAGACATACACAACCAATACAAGGTTCAGCATAGATTACCGCTGGCAAATGTAAACCAAAAGGTATCCGGAAAAATTAAACATCACGAAATCCTCTTACTAAACATCAATTCCAGATGGTTAATACCCGCTGCTGTAACCACACGCAGGCACCAGCCGCCTCCACAATGTCATGCCCCGTGACTTACGGTATCTCGCTGGCAATGGCACAAAATCAGCATGATTTCATTTATTGAGTGCATCTGCCAATGGTAATAATAATGCAAATGGAGTAAAAGGCAGCGGGAGGACAAGCTGGAAAGAATTATGCTTCCTAGAACACCGTCAGTAGTACAGAGTGCCATTGCTGCATTGCAGATCCGTGCCTACCGCTCGGGCTGTCTTTGATTCGTGGTTTAATTTGATTTTGTTTGGTTAAGACAAAATTTATTATTTTCTACAATCCATTTAGTGTAACATTTTGAAATAATTATTCTGGGGTTTTGTAGGTTTTTTCTAAAAAATCTAGAAGATATTTTAAAATATTATTTTTAGTTTTTCATACATCTTTCTAAAAGCCTTTAACTTTTGGTTCAGCCAAACCGAATCAAATCGAACCGCGAATCAAAGAGGACCTCAATCGTGTTGTTGGGAATACAAAAATTGTATAGAAAAGCGGCTCAATTCTACATGATCATCAAAATCGCGGTGTTTAGAATGTATTGTTGACTCTTGATTTAATTGTTTGAACGATTCCAGCTCCTCAAAAAATTTGAAATTATAATATACAGCTAGTCACAAATCATCCAAGTGGTGTGGAGCCAAAAAAAAAAAGCCCGCTGATGCCTCTGTGAGCAATTGACTGCATGGGTGGCACTCATATGACATTATCACTTGTGTGTTCTACTGGGGCTTTGATGTCCTCCACAAAGATTCCCTGTGGATAATACGCAGATGGGGGCATAATTGTGAGCCTCAGGTGTTGATGGACCATGCCCACTGGGTGGACTGATCTTCTATCTCAGAGTAAAAAATTGCAACACAACTCTGTGGGCTCAAACCCAAGTAGTGAATTTAATTATTAGTACTTTAATTGCCTGATGATGCAAGCAAGCAACACATGTGCTGTTAATTCTGGAATATGGATGGGTTGATCACCATGACAGTGCACTGGGTCCACAGGGAGGATAGCAGAACGAGGTAATGGATGGCAAGAGGGATGGGGATCTTATCTCTGGAAGCCCCATTAAAGTTAGCCGAAAGTGTCAAGCCTTTTCCATCATTTTCCTTCTTTTATTCGACGGATAATAATTAGCCATGGTTAACATTCTGGTAGTAGGCTCATCAAAAACAGTGGTTGTGTTAGGATATATCATTTCTCTAATAGTCCAATTATTATGTACATCATATATCTGATTTCCTTTTAGTAGAAGGCAGACAAATGGTAGTAGTGTAGGTTGGGTTAGCATTTGTTACCTCGATTGGTCACACTACCAACTGCTCAATTTGTCATATATAAAACTATATCAAAAAGCGTTTGCTTAGTGTTGTCGGCACATATATGTATGTAAATCTGCAAAGCTTCATGGGTTATTTAACAAGAAATTGAAGTGTTCCTCACCATCTCTCTCTAATATTTCCGCGCTCTGCACATGACCTTAATTTTAGCTGCACTCGAAGAGTTTTGCTTAAGGATCACTCTAGTATAACCAATCCCTTTCAAAATTGACACACTATTACCAATGATGCATGCGCTGTTGCTTGGCAATGTTCGCAAGTCATAGGTAGTGGTGTCATTTGCAGAGTTGTAGGTGACCACACATCAAAGACTGGGTGGATTCCGACTTGTTTGTTCTCTCGTGTCCTCGTTTGATACGTTTATGATCTGATCCTGCAAAAAGAAGGTAGAGTGGCAATTCGGGTTGAAAAAACCAGAAACTGTCTGTTGAGTGAATATTTTAATATTGTGTGATGAAGTGATTTTCCAATTGAACTAATATTTTTGGAGAATTTTGCATATATGTGTGTGTGTGTGTGTGCAGTTAAGAAGAAAAGAAAAAGGAAAAGAGAAGAAAAGGAGCGTGCTGTGCATGTGCGTGTACGGCGTTTTTTAAATTTTTTTCCCCGCATGCGATAACGGGACGCGGGAGATTAGGGGCGAGGCGAGCTGCCGCCACCCGGGGTGGCGGGACCCAGTGCTAATTTTGTAATTTTTTTTTTCTGTGGATTATTTTATGAATTTTTTTTTACTGTTGATTATTTGGGGTATTTCTCCACCAAACAGCCCCTTATAATCTTCTTAAGGGCTTGTTTGGGACCTCGGGGGAGTAAACCCAGGGATGAAATTCCCCCAAGGGGATTTTATGGTCCACTTCAAAACCCCCCAGTGGAAGAAATCACGTGCCTTGCTATCCCTGGAATTGTGGCAACCAAACAAGACAGGAGGGAAGGGAAGGAGTAATATTTTCTGCTGCTAACGCTGGCAGAATTTTTCAATTTGCATTCATACACTGCTCCACACTGCTGCGTTCATAGTAATATTTTCAAGAACGAGTAATATGAAGTTACTCATCACCCAGTTAAGGCACGTTATCACTCAGAAAAAGACAGTTAAGGTTGATGACTGAAAATCTTAAGCCAAAACAGTCAAGTTTTCAGCCTAGTTGAAGTTACTCATAACTCGGTCTCACTCGAGTTCAAGAATTTGAGTAATCAAACAGAGGTTAAGATTCCAGGTCTCGAGCATTCAGAATTTTTCCACACACACAGGTCATACTGCAGAAATTTTCAATCTGCATTCGGTAAGAGAACATATGGGAGGACAGGATAAAAACTACAGAGCAGCCGTAACCACATTGTCCTAAATAAACTGTAACCATATTAAGTATAACAGAAACCATGTTGAGAATAACACCATGTTTGTGATCTCATTGATTGGCCTCAGCGCTTGCTACTGACTCTTCAGAGACATTCTTCATCCATGGGACATAGCCCTAACCTTGCAAACATTCTAACTTCACTGCTTTGCCTGCAGCCCAATAAAATAAAAAAATTGTCAACTTCAGGCAAAAAAAAGAAATGCTTTAGTTAGCATATCACCAAAAGCATCAAATCGATATTTATGACTTAATTACATTTGTTGCTAAGATATTTATTTCTTTTCTTACCACCCAAGCTGTATGATATCCAATCCAATAATAAACCATTCACTTCTAACTCCATAGGTTAGTCAAAACTCACTCACCTGCCACAATTGGATAGAGCAATAGCTACAGAACTCAAAAGCTTAGTTGATTCAGGATCATCAAGAACCACGCCGCTGGCACTCAAGTGATCATATATATGCAACTTTATGCTAGTGAATTACAAAACAAATAAAAGAGATGAACCAGTGGGCAGCCTGCCATTGAATTAAAAAGCATAGCTCTCTATCACTCATGCATAAAACATCAAGGCTCAAGCAGCCATGAATTATAACATTACCTTTAAAGTTGTGTACCTTCAACATTTCTGAATGATAATTTTAACAAAACAGGCGGATATTACAAGGCAGTACTCAAACAGAACACATGTCCAGATGGATATTATATCCCATTTATGCATGTTCTTGTAGATTTATAATAAGCTACCATGATATATTGCCCACAGCATTGCCAGATTAAGTATCCAAGTGAGGCTCATTGGTTAGGAATAGTGCAGTGAACAAATAGCAAACCTGATAGTAAATACTAAATAGACTAGATGTGTAATTATTCAGAAATACAAATAGCAGAACTTGATAGTAAATACTAAGTATACAACACAACCAAGCACACACTGCAATGTGTAATTATGTGAATCCAACCTCTTCTTGTGTGCTGTGGCCTGTGGCAGCTTAAAGATTGAGGGTATCGGATATAAAAAGAATAATTGTTCTCAAACACCTATTAATAATGGTCATGCCCCCTCAACCTCATTTGTAAAGAAAACCCCCAATTTGAGTTTTGTTGGAAATAATGAAAAGAAACATGTGAGTTGTTTTAACTGTGGTAAATTTGGACACATGAAATTAAATTGCTATGCTAATTTGGATCCAAAATATTGAGATACTTTTCACAATGTGAGGTGCTATAATTGTGGTAAGTTTGGTCATTATGCACGAAATTGTTTTGCTTCTCTAAATCATATGTTTCATTATGACTACAAAAGGCTACAACAATATGGTGAAAAGGTAAGTCTAACTGTAAGTTCTACTTCCCGAACAATGCTTGGGTTCCCGCAAATTCTTTGAAGAAAAATGAAAAAATATTTTCAAATTTGGGTTCCTAAACATCTCCTTGCACCTTAGAGTTTGATTTTTTAGTTTTTGCATTGTACATATCATGTTGCATATCATATAGTACAAGCATTGCTGATTATACTTGTTGATTATTTATGTTTATGGCATTGAACTTTCACATGACAATTTTTATTGATAAAGCCAACTTAGTTAAGTTGATTTCTCACTGTTGGAGAGTGAATTGTTTATGAGTTTATAATAGTCAAGTGGATTGGGTAAATTAGACATGAAGGATAATTTTCAAAAACTTCAAATTGCTAATGTGAGTCTATGTACTGTTTTTGAGCATTTTTTTATTAAGCCAGATGATCATGATGAGGATTAGAAGAGTATGTGGCCAATGTGAAAAGTGCAGAAAGAGTGCCGTGATCTCGTTACTTATTTACATTTTTTATATCGGGATGAATAGATGGGACCAGATTCACAAATCATAAACTTAGAACGTAAATACAAAAGAAAGAGAAATGCGCCTTTTTTTGCATAGTGAAAAGCTGCGGTGATTTATATTGATGGGTATTTCTAAAGGTTATTTGATTGATGGCGGATCAGTGGGTCAAGAACTTGCAAAATGGCCGCTTTGATCACACATACAGGGCCTCACTGTAAACCTTGTACCTTTTGGGCTTGGACATAAATAATGGACAGTTAGGCCTCCAGTAAGAACAGCCCATAACATGGGCCGCCTCTCCTGTCTGCCTTTTTGCTCCCACGTTTTGCTATCAAAGAACATGCCCCGTCGTTATTACGGCATGTTTGGTTTGACTAACATTGTCACAGATTCCCACAATTAACTTGCCAAAGTTAGCTAAGCATAGTTCATGAAAATCTTAGCCACATTTTAGCTAGCCGAAGAAAATCTTGCCACACTTTTCTCACTCACTCATGTATAGGACCCACATAAAAAAGGAGTAATCTTGCCACAAGTGTGACTATGAACCAAACACATACCTACCTTGTTCAAACTTGCCTAACATAAGGCGTGGCAAGTTGTGGCAACCTTAATCACCAACGACGTGGCAAGTTATGGCAACCTTAATCACCAACCAAACAGGCTCAACTTAAAAAAAGTATATCCCTGTTTCTAACAAAAATTTCTTCTTCTCTTTCTTTACATAAACACATGGTTCCTCTGGACGATGTGCTGCCTAGGCGGTCGCCTCTTTCCTCACCTAGGACCTAGGCGGAGTCCTAGGTGCCATTGCACATAGGCGGTTGTAGACGGTGACTACGTGGGTCAAAGTGGTGTTTAGACAACGATTAAGTGGTCTTAAATGGTGATTAATGATTGGTAGAATGATTATCTAGATGATTTTTTAAGAAAAATATTTAAAATCATTGTTAGTTAATTATAGTCATAGGCGATAATTTGATTAAGATTTATCCTCTAATAATATATTTAATATCATTGTTAGCGTACAAATTAATTGGTCATCCTTGTCTAGGTGCTAAGTAGGCGGGGTGGGACTGCCTTGCGTCTCGAATAGCCTTTTGGTAATAAAAACCCTAGAGTGTTAGCCAAACACAACTATAAATAAGAGTAATATCACATGGACGTGTGATCATGGCAAATAAAAAATAGCCAGATTCTTCGGGGAGCCAACGACTCCATTAGCTAACGAACGCGCCCTGATCGGGGTCGCAAACCAATTGATGGTTGTGGCCCCATCGCACGGCTCACATTAATTGGGAGTGTCGGCTCCTCACAAGAATCAATGTTCCCCATGACGTTGGCTTCTACCGAACACCCTCGTCAAACCCTAGCCAATCTAGGAGTGTGCTAAAGTGAGTAGGAAGGCCATCGCACTACTTCCTCTCCCAGCATCCACTATGTCCCCTGCAATGCATCATCACCCGGCAGGCTCCTGCAGGCCTAAACTCTCTCTACATCATGATGACATCGACAAGAACGCCTAAGATCACCCACTGCCTTAAGTGTTCATATACTGGCTAAGCTTTTGTTAAGATTTCACACTAAGTTTAGATAACATAATTAACACAATTAACACGTGAACATGAGACAACAATTTTACGAGAAAAACCTTTTGAAGTTTTTTTTGAACCTTGACTCGGCAAAATCTTCACAATATTGAAAAATCTACAATATGGTTTTGTCTTTCTTACCTGCAGGATACATTAGGTCCCTATATAGAGACCAACTCCTCATCCTGCTTTCACACGGCCTTAATTGGGCCTCTCCGGTCAAATAAACTTGGGTTTCTTCAAAATTTGGATTGTAGATCAGCGTGAAAAAGTTTTAAAGATTTTTTTGTGCCCCCGGTTTCATAATGAGTAATGACCAAAGCATATTTTCAAACTCTTAAATTTTAATAGAAGCATTGCTACGTGGCATTGTTTGTTCAATGCCGCAAGTTTCTTGCATGGCGCCGATGCTGCCAATAACCTGAGCTCCCTACGTGTTGGGTACCCCTCCCAGTGCCGTGTGCACGATTCTCCTGGTCACCTTCATGGCTTCATCTCCATGGCCGTACTCACGTACGTAGCCGCGTATCCTTGAGCCCATGCAATCGCAGCAATGGCTCGACCATTTCTTCCCGCCAACGGGCCCGTCTAATTAAGGACATGTCTACTAATATTTAATTTAAAATAAACTTAGCACTATTCACTAACTAGCCTTTTCTTTTCTTCTATTTTATTTGTTACGGTGCTAAGTTTACTCTAAGTTAAATACCATTAGACATGCTAAGCTTTCCACATTATAAGTTCATCGATTACTTTCGTCGGAACAAGTTTAGAACATTTGCGAAGTGTTAAAGTGCAAATGAACCAAGTAATAAAGTTAATTAAGAGTTGAGACGCCCATTATTTTACACCCTAATTAACTAAAAATATTTAGCTACTTCTTCAAAGAGCAAATGAGATCCCACTACAAAAAAAAAGAGCTATTCTTATAAGTTTAGGACGTCCTCCCCAACACTAAAACTATATATCGACCCTTCAGTCGTCGACCACTGAAAATCCAGTATGTGTGGTTGACTATAAAATAAAATTTGACGGTAAAGCAATCAACCATGTTAATCCAACCGTCCACACTAATCAACCATCAAACGGTGACCGGTCGTTAAGTCACTACACTCAATGGCCCGAGCTGTCAAAAGAGCTTGAAAAGGTGTCAAGAGAGAGCTCTCTCGACGGCCATCGACTGTCGTGGTTGCTCGATCAAGAGAAATAACCTTTCTTGACGGTATGGCCATCGATAATCGATCGTCGTGGGCGCTCGGTCAAGACAAACAACCTTTTTTAACGGCTCGACCTTCGAGAGTACTTCTCTCAAAAGCTAAAGGAAGATCCCATCGTCCAGGGTGATAACGGCTCAGTTTCGGCTTGCCAGGTGGGTCCGAGAGTCACTATCTCCAGGGCTTAGGACCTAGCCGTCAAGAGAGTCTATGGGTGCTAGCTCCCAAGCGCGGCCTGCTAGGTGGGCCTTGGGCTCTCTGTCTCAATGGCTTAAGACTTGACTATCAAGAGAGCCTATGAGCGCAAGCTACCTGGCGTGGCCTCCTAGGTGCGCTCTAGGCTCTATGTCTCAGCAGCTTAGGATGACCTAGCTATTGAGACAGCCTATGAGTGCCAGCTCCTTCGCACGGCCTGCTAGGTGGGCCGTGCGCTCTCTATCTTGATGGTCGAACCCAAAGTAATCGAGAATAGCTAAATCCCAGAAAATGGCTTTAAAAACACAAATTTGCATAAGTTTTTGTACCCAGCATGTTACACCCAACAACAACAAAAGCTTCTGCAACCTACAAACTCAAAATTTCCCAAGCATATATATTACATTCGCCAACATTGAACCACAATACGACAAATATCCTCACATCCACACACATATATATCACATTCACGAACATAAACAGAACCATAAGTCAGCCACAAGCACAATTATGTAACCACATCATACACGTAGACACGCAAATCCACGTATTGTATTTAAACCACCACAGGCACAAACTTTTAGGTTCTTCACCTCACTCATGACTAAGGAAAGCTCGATGGGGCGCCATCGAACCACTGAGTGACAAAGTCTGGGGCCTGGCTCTTGGTGGTGTCCTCACACTGCTGCCCATCGTCTCTCTAAATCGAAGCTAGAGCTGGAGGAGGAGCCATCAAACCAGAACCCTGGAAGACATACATATCATAATTTGACATATTTTTGTTTGAAAACTTGTTGCAGAAAACATATTATGGGTAGAATACACTTACATTTCCAGTGTCACCACAATGGTGTAAGACCTGGTAGGTAGGGACGATGACTGGCTAGGCCCCGTAAGCACCCGATGGGGCTTTCTAGCCCCATATTAGGCTCCCCTACCTTGGTGGCTTGCGTAGACGCCCGGATGGCCAATGTGCCCATCGTAGGTGCCAGAGCCGCCCGCTTGATCGCTTGAAATGGCCTACACATTCTTAGTTTTTTTAGTTAAAGAATATATATGTAAAAATTGAGATTTGTTTTTTCAAACACTTTACCCTAGCGAGTCAAGCAAGCCGCTCCAAGGCTTGGAATTTTTGCTATCATGCCTTCATTGTCTTTTTTTCGGATGCACCTCTGTTGTCTTAATGCTCTCCTGTATGGCCCACATCATCTCCTCGTGGTGCTTCCTCTTCTACTCCCTCTCTATTTGCATATGAGCCTTGAACTGGCGGCGGGTCTCTGTAGCACTCTACTAGCCCTAATCTTGGTATGTACTCCACAGATCTACAATATTGTGATGCAATTAGTATCGACATGGGTATACTGCATCAGAAGGTGTAAAAAAATGAAAGAGCTCTTACCGGAGATGATTGCCACCAATCGTTAGCCGCCCTTGATCCCTCCCCCAATGTACTTGTGCATCACTAGTAAGTCGAAAATTGCATGCGAGTAGTTACATGTGTAGGTAGCATACCCAGAACTCTCACATGAATTGGGCAGCGGTGATGCCATCCCCATACGGCGCAACCTTGTAGTCCCAACTATTAGGTTGGCTGATTTCCCTCGCCAACCGTGACCATCCTAGGGTAGTACTATCATGCAAGTTTCCCAGTTACTCCCAGGCTGAGTCCTGCTTCAATTTATCATGGACATTTTGCCACATAAATTAAAAGAACGTCGGAACATTCAAAAGTTTATATCTCTCAATAGCTGGACTGGGGTCTACCTCCTCCGGGAGTTGACTTGAAAGAGTGGTACAAGACAATGTTTTTGACCAGACGAGAACAAGCGTGCTACCAAGGTCAAGGTCCCCCTGGACCACCAACGTTATAGTCAGCTCATTTTATAATTCATTCTCGGGTTATTGTGAAGGCTATTAGGCAGAGTTTGATTCAAACGAGAAACTACAGAGGTGTCGGAAGAGTTATAACATGTAACCTATAAAGGTGTCGGAAGAGTTATAACATGTAACCTATAGAGGTTTTGATGATTATTCATCCTCTAGTAGGCAGTGATGATTATAATATATGTTTTTAGTGGGGGTTCAAGAGAGTTTGACAGTGTCGACGACTTGTATTGAGCCCTCGAGAAAGGGTAGGCACTCTCGATAGCTGTTTTCTTATCGTCGAGAAGCTTACTGGCGGTCAAAATTAGAGTTGACTCCTGTAGTGAGTAATGACCAAAAATTTTAATTAAGGTTGATAACCATAAGAAAGCCATGGACCATAAGTTAGCCAGGGAACCCAGCTGGCTAGATAATACAGTCATGACCAAATTTGAATGTTTTGTTGATTTGTTAACTTGGCCGTTGACCATACTGCTCCGTATGAGCCGTGCGTGCACAAATATTTGGTTGATGACCTTGATCATGTGCTAAACTTATGCTCTGTTCTTTTTAGCTTAACAATTTAACAATTTATCTACGTTTTGAAAAGACATGATTTGGGTTTTTTGAGTCCGTTTTTCCACTGTTTTGAAGGTGGATTCTAATGCTTTAGAAAGAAAGTCAAACGAAATGTATTCGAATCTTGAGACTGTTTTGAGAAACTCTTAGAATTCAGCAATTTTAAATGTTCATCTGTTCAATCGTTCATGTCAGCTAAAAAAAAATAAACTTAAAATCAACGCCTTTGGTTTTGGCTTGATTGATCCAGCAACTCGCCGGCTCACGAGCTAGGCCGATCCCAATCCCAGCGGATTGCTCTGCCTCCCGGGTACAGGCAAACAGTTGGGCCGACTGTTACCCGGTAATGAACCGGGCATATTTATTTACACGCGCGAGCTGGCACGCCCTGCAGCTCATAAAGCCCGTCTCGCCTGCCAAGGCCCAACGGTGTTAGCATTACAGCTAGCGTCGCCATGAGATGTCTGTCTGATTGTCCCGCGCTGTTACAGGCCGGCCCGGGTCATGCACTCATGCATGCATGCCATCCTGTTCCTCTGTGCTCCATCGCTCGCTCACCTCAACAAAAAATCCTCTCCGATTTATGTAACCCTGTTTGGTCGCTTGCGTATGGCCTGGCTATATAGGCTGGTAGCTAGGATGTTAAAGAGCCGGTGTTTAGTTGCATGTACATGGATGTGATGCTGAGCTTGTCCTCTAGCATGCACGCAATTGCATTATTACGATCTGGCTCACATGGGAAGGGATGCGAATGCGATTTCCATATGTTTTGCATGGGGTTCTGGAAATTCAGCAGCTCCTTTGCCATGAGAGCATCTCCAACCGTTTCTAACAATTTACACACTATTCGCACCTTCTTTTTACCGTAGCATTTCTCTACCAACGATTCTATTTGCTATAGTAGTAGAACGTTCTAAGCTAGAACTCATTGGAGATGGCCTAAAGGCGGTGCCCTTATTGCCGATGACAGGTGAGCCCGTGGGATTGTATGCCCACCTATTAGTGCCAGCAAATGGTGCTGCCGTTCTGTTCAAAGGACACCACACATGTGTGCAACTGACGTTCTTTTTAGAAATCTATGGTCACAACAAATATAAATTTTCCTGGAGTGTTTTTTAAAGGAAAACATATGTTTTTGTCCCTGAACCATATAGCTGTGGCTGCTGACTATGTTAGTATGTTAGGCCCCTTAAGTACAGTATCAGGTAGAAGTGCTCTCTTAACTATCAAAACCATGGTCATCTGACCAGCTCAATGGTGGTTTGACTTATTAAATTTGTCAATAAAGTTTCCTTAATCCAAATTAAATTCTATTTTGTGTTCCCAATTACTTCATGAACTCACAGAAAGTTTTTCCGTATTTTGTAGCATTGTGCAAATTTCTTAAAATGGTACGTGAAAATGCCAGGCAATATTGGATGAGCTCAAATAATTATAAAGAACTCAATACTTTCTATTTCATGAGACATTTTATACAAAAAAAGAAACTAGATCAAGCAAAGCCCACCTCGGTCAAAACCGTTGTTGACATTTTTTTTACAAATAAGGGATCAATTTTACCTGATATTGTAGTTGAGAGACCAAAACCGTTCAGCAACGACAGTTTAATGACCAAGAAAAACAAAGACCTTTCCCCCTATGTATAACCAGAAATCAAATGCTCGAGGCGAGTGTGTTTCATGGATGCATAAGAGATCCCAGAGAGCTGTTCCGGAAGGAGAGCTGTACCTGATAGGTCGATATGGCCTGCGAATTACCGTTATAATTGTTGCCTTGCTGCCCTTTTTATGCTGCTGTCGATCGATGCAGGTCCAAAGCAGCAGCAGCCAGCAGCCACGCATCTATCTAACTTTTCCTTCCACATAAATGTCAAAATAACATCCGTGTCGACCAGGCTAGCTCCCTCGCTGCCCATAGGGTTTAACCGTATATTTCACCACCCATTTATTGGCAAAAAAAAATAAATAAAAATAGAGAGATCGAAGAAGAAAAGCTGAATCACACCCTAGCTGCATCCAGGTTCACCAAACCATTTGATCTCAAAAGCTACCGTCCAACCGCTACCATTTAACCGGTTTATATCAAAAATTAAAAGGGTGATTCATTCGCTCGAAAACCACCGCTAGCCGAACGGATTTTGAATCCATAGCTGTGCCTCCTGTACAAGTTGTACACGGTCACAAACTCGCATCATGCGGAGTACTTGCACGGACCTGATAGGATAGCTCTAGTACGTTGCTACTGGATGGCCCCCGACGGCCCTGTAGCATTAAACTGGTACTGCAGTACTGCTACCAGCACGTCAGTACCAGTTTGTGCCTTCAACCAGTATTTGATGGCCCCGACGGTCCCATAGCCGTTGAACCGGGACTGATATCACCATCGGTCCCGGTTAGTGCCTAACCGGCACTAATATACCGGTATCTAAACCCAGTTCTCTAGTAGAGGCTGCACAGCTACATGCACCAGTTCAGTACGGACCAACACGTCACCCTTTCTAAGCTCAGCTGAGCTCAGGTCAGGTCAGGTCAGCTCACACTGATTCAGTACGTACGCCACTGACAAGGAGTGACCAGAGGCATTTATCCGCACTGGAGTCAGTGGCAGACTGTGCTTCCGGCTCGGCGCGTGCAGTGCGGATTCTTAAAACCACGAGCTGGCAGCGGCAGCAAGGCGACGAGGCCGCATTCACTCGCGCACAGTGGCCGCGATACAGTGGATCAAGAACACGAATCTCATGCATGCATGGGCACAGTAGGGTGAGGCTGAGATTTTTCAGTAAGCAACTTCTTCGAGCTTGCATTGGATTACAATTTGCAGCAGGAGACAGACAAGATACTGGACAGTAGTAGAGACGATCACATGGAGGTCAATCATGCCTCAAAAACATGGAGGTCAATCGATCCGGAGCAGTGCATAAGAAGCTAGCAATCATGGTGCGGCGGCGGCTACTCGCTGCTGGTGGAGGAGGTGTCGGAGGCGCAGTCCCACGCAAGCTCGTAGACCTGCACCCTGCGGTGGAAGCTGCGGTGGCAGCCGCAGGCGGCGCACTTGAGGGCGGCGCCGGTGCCCTCCTCGCCGTCGGCGATGAACTCCCGGCAGCCGTCGATGGCGTGGCCGCCGGTGCTGGCGGCGTGGTTGCGGCGGCACTCGCCGTAGCGCACGCTGCAGCAGCTGAGGCGCACGATCGGCTCGCACCTCCTCAGGACCACCAGCCTCTTCATCATGGGACGGCTCACTCTCCCAGCTTCCAGCACAGAGCGAGCCCCTCTGCATCACACGGCACATATTTATAGCCATCTTCCCTTTGGCCTTTGCCTGATGCATCATCGCCTCTTCAGTCTAAATGGCCATGGACCAAGTGGTGAGTGAGGTGCACAAACTTCACATGATCATTCACTCATGCCTGTGGATTAGCAAGAGGAGAGACCTAATTGGGCTGGCTCAATTGATGGTCCAGCAAATTCCACCTCACGCTAGCTGCAGAGCAGAGCTGAACAATTCTTGGGCCATAATGGCAACCGTAGATTGGAGTCCTCCCTTGCTTTCTGCCCTACCCCTCTCATTCAGTTGGCCTTTTTTTCGCCGTATGCATGTAGATCTTTTTCGTCGCCTTTTCCTACCTCCCATCCATATAATTGGAGTGACCAGTTAGGATACTTGAATCCTAAGAATCCCCAAAGCGTAGGCCCCTTGATGGAAACGATATGATCAGCATTGCATGCCAGCCTAGATATCTAAGAAGGCAGGGTGTTGTTTGCCTTTGCTCAATCCTCTGGAACATTGTCCCTGGTGGGCGCCTGTTCCTCATCTCCCTTCCTGTGCAATGGATTTCCGTTACTGTCCCAGCATGTAAAATAATGTGTAGACATGGATTTGTAAATAGATGTAGACTCCTAAGCAACAATTCACTGAGCACGACATAGAAAAGAAAAGCCAAGACCAATCATATGCAGGAAAAGAAGAGATCACAATCATGCAATCGGCAAAAGCAAAAACATATCATGGCCAGGCACATAATTATTTTATTCATGAGGGCATGTGACTCGGTATAGAAGAACAGTTGCATATATAGGATGACCTGAAACCAAAGAAGGATTCAACAGTGATGATACAGTCTACTTGGTTCAATACCAAACACACCAGAAAGACTCGGGCATTGCAGGGCAGCACAAAATGCTATTACCCGTGGACTGTGGATGGTCCCCTGTTTAAAATGGGGCCCAAGATCGTCATGTCTTCAGCTTTCTTAGGTGCTGCATCTACTTCAAAAGCAGAGATTTCCAACACCTGGCAGATAAAGAACACAGGTCTTCAATTTTAATGATACAAAACAATACTGCAAGAACAAGAGGGTTGCATGCATACTTTTATAATGTTAAAATGCAAACCATATGCAGAAAGTACAACTTAACAAATAAATGGGCACCAAACATTTAGGTAATACAGTCATGTACTCATGGCAGCCAAAAAAACTGCAGGAGCATGTGGTGCCTATTTATCTTGTACTCCTCATTACAAAATTCTGGTCTTGAGATAAGAGATCACAAGACCAAGAGACAATACGATATCTCGGAGATTGGAGAAAGACAACAATCATAGATTCACAGTTGCCATAATGTGTAGATTCAGAAATATCTGGAACTAGTGAACTCATAGGTACATTCTGAGCAAACTCTAGGACTAATGAGGAAGCAAACAGAGATTATGCGAGGGAAAACCCAAGAACTACTGTCTTCTGTATTTGCATGCCAAGGAATAATTTTTTGTTAAAACCTATGTTCAGACATTACAATAAAATCAGAGAAAAGAAACATTCTGAGAGTGTGACATATTATATACCTATCTGGCCAAGCAACACGATTTCATCATTAGCTTAATCCCACAAATATGTGCATTCTACTTCCTAGGACTCGATGGCAATGCAACCCAATGTTGGAAATTCATTATAATACAATTTTTATGAGGATAAGAGCACATGATAAAATTAGATCAGATAGCGAAAGTTTTTGCCTTTGCTTCTTAACCACCCAGCACTTGGAGAACAAAAACAATAGACCTATCATTTTCCACAATACCTGATGCTACCAATATAAGATTGCTCTCACAGTGTGGTGCTGGTGTAACTATACTTCAATAAATAAGAAAATACGTTTATCAAATTAAAATCCTATTCGTAGATACCATGTGCATTATTGAAGGATTAATTACATACATCTCAAAATAGGCCTCTCAGTCCAAGGACCATGAGATCTGTGGTAGACAATAGACAGAACAGTGGAAAGGGTGATACAAATCACACAATAAGCTAGCAACCAGCTGGAGATATTAAATGAATCACAGAAGCACCATCACATTATTAGTCATCTGTAGCAGTTTCCTCATATATCACTGTTCAACTGCCTTAGACTTTCATTTCTTTCAGATCAACATTTGACCAAGAGAAGAATAGATGCAGCATCCCGATGTGGTCAGGTATAAGGTCTTATGTGAAAAATGAAACAGTACATAAATCGGCAATAAAGAAAACAACCACGTGCTCTCAAAAGTATACTATTTAATGATCTCAATGAGTTAGCTTATTAGATTTACCTTGATAAGACAGGCAAACAACAAACCTATAGATTCCATAGCTAGTTGGTTTGTTAATTTATTCTGGAAATAAAACCAGCCAAGGTAGTTGGTCTAAATACATACAAAAAGAAAACTAGAACATTCAATAGCACTGAAATGCAGGAATTTGGATAATGAATGATTTCAACTAAAAAACCCACTAAGAACAAATCAAAGGTTAACAATCAAACAAAATATAGTTGTCCCATCATGAATTCTTGCCGTTGGCCAACAAAAGTGCTTCAGCATTGGCCATATATAAGCAAAGGATCAAAAGTAAGAAAACATCCATGATGTAGCAAATTGACTGTACTGACGAAAGATAAAAGTGTTATGTACCTCACAAATTGAATGAGGAGCTCCATTTATCAACCCTATCTCGCAGGACTAAAAGGCCAATTCTGCAGTCGCTCTAATCACTTAGTCATTTATGTGCTTTAAACTACATGTAAGAGGTACTAATCAGACAAAATATTCAGATGAAAACCATAATCGAGTACTTATTGTGCAGATTTTGAAATGAATGCAGGGAAGTTAACTATCGCATAAAAATCATACACCTTTTGGTCAAACAAGCACATTTTAATGTTACATATGGTTGAGTTTTCTTATAATTTATAAAGCCATGGGACATAATAAAAAATTAACCACCTATTGAAATTCATTCCATGGCCGTTGTCAACTACCAGGTTCAACATGATTTGGATTTACAGGGGTACGTCGAGCATTTATGAGTGCGGGCAACATCATACCAATGAAAACTAGGGCATTGCATCCGGCTAACTAGAAACCCTCAATTTGTTCTTGTATTTGTTATGTAAAATATGTTTCCTTATATTTTTAAAAGGTCAAATAGACACATGCCTCCATGGATTCATGTGCAACAGGAAATCGATCAATATTTTTAGCTAGGCTAATGTGCAATTGTTCATGCACCTTGTGCAACTTTAAAAAGAAACAAACCCATGCCTTGCCTAGTGTTCTAGGTGGTCAAGTAATTCTTTGTTGGCAAGGCCACAATGTGACAATGCAATTAAGGGTCTGTTCTCGTCAGCTTATCTCATTTGACTTATTTGCTTATTTAACTTATTTCTTAACTTTGAGATCCTTTTGAAAAAAATTAAGAGCCAGGTGCACTTTGTTTGACTAGTTTTTAGAGCCCTTAAAAAAGTCTTCGATATAGAAAAAAGATGGATTCAAAAAATCAAATTATTTTTAAATAAGCAAAGTAAATAGACAAATAAGTCAAATAAGCTGACAAGAATAGGTCCTAAATGTACCCCACTTGGAGCTCTGCTGAATAGTATACTACCAGACTTTATGCAGTGCATATATCAGGTAACTAGTAGGCTGTTTGTTTGCCTTCTCAAGTGAGCCGGAGATGTTTGGTTGGGTGCATTAGGGGCTTGTGGAGTCGCACGATGCGCTCAATTGCATTCCGCGAGGCTGGCTCTGGGGAAACGCCCAATTTGGCCGTATCTCCAAAGCCTCGCTCGAAGTGGATAATTGCATCTGGAGATCCTGGGTCAGAAGAGTGAGAAGGCAATCAAACACCCTAGTTTTGTATCTCTAAATGCAAAACCCCTATGATTCAGGCAACCAAACGGACTATAGATGAATTCATCAGCCTGGGTAAAATAGAAGCAATCAACGATAAAGTATAGTATGTTATTCATATAAGCAAACACCAATCAAAATAGAAGAAATTTGAAGTTTGGGCGTTGATCTTTGATGTTACAGAAAAATAGGGATAACATATTATTGGAAACTTCGATTCTAAATTTGATACAATCTTTGATCTTTGATGGAGAGGAACATCCTCATCAAGTTTTATTTAATATTCATACTCAAGTCCGAAACAAAGCACTTTGTTGCAATGTATTTTATGGTTAGAAGAAGAACGGAAGTGTTGGAAACTGCCAAATTCAAATATTATTTGAACTTTTGGGAGTACACTGAACACATCATGTTGCTGCTCAAATGCTCAATAGTACCTAGTACAGCATTGGCACTACTGTCTACTAAAAGGAAGAACTTGCACTGTTGAGTTGGGGGGAGCTTTTCCAGCTAGATACCAAGTTTATGCATCATCATGGTAAGCCTGTACATCAGGGGGTGAAATTGCAGTGGACTATCTTTCATTTGCAACATTGATAAGAAAATAGTACCTAAGGGCCTCATACCAATTTATTACAACGCTGGTTTAAAAAAAATTAATTACATGTTTACAACACGGAATATAACAGTAACTTCAAACCGTTAGTTATGAACAAACAGATTAATTCGGATGCAACTAGCTAGTGCTAATTCCTGGGCAATACTTGTTTCTAAAAAACATGTCTTGTTTAAGAACGTCACAACACATTGAAGCTTGTAAAAGAATTGCTTCATTCAAAGATATGTAGAACCATACTACTCCATCTAAATACCTACCTAGGAATGCAACTGTTAATATGTAATTAAGCATACTCTCATATCGAGTAATTCTGACATTTCAGTCAACTAATGAGACCACGAAAAGCTGAAAAGTGTAGGCGCTGTTTCTTGGAGACCGGACGAAAAACTGTAGCAGCTACAGCCTATAGCACATCAAAATCTCAAACAACGCAGGTGCTTCTTGTTCATGATCTGCCCTTGATAGAACCGATTTCTAAAGGAATCAACTGCACGCACGAATCTGGATTGGGCGGATATTATTTTTCAAGGAATCCACCGTAAAACTAGGGCCATACCACTGCGAACGACGGAAGCGGGTAGGAGGAAGAAGCACCGGCGGCCTCGCGTCGCCGGAGAGGAGGACCGGCGGTCGGTGGGGGTGGCCGGTCGCGCCGGTGGGCTACGCGGCGTGAAAATTGTGGGCTTTTTAGGGTTTAATATTGGGCTTTTTAGGCCCATAGCTGAAGCTGTACCCAGTTTAGTTTTGGATGGAAGTATGGCACATCGGCACGTGGGCTGTAGTGGCGATGTTCATTTTCCGTCGGCTTTCTCACTTCTCTTTCTTTGAAAGATCTCATTATCTACACTACTTTTCCTCTATGAAAACATCGTATTACGCGAACATAATTATATATACATCGAATGTTTATTATTGATTATTTATAATTGATTTTAATTATTTGTCATAATTATTTAGGGGAGTGCGGGCACTGTTTGCAGATGCCCCGTAGTATTTATATCATGCAAATTCGCAAGAACTGAACGCATGTAGGCAGCCCCGGTACATAACTTTTTTTTACATGACCTAGCAAAAATTTTATAGTATTAATCATTAATTTTATTTTTCTTTAAGCATGCATACAAGCTTTACTTGATGATTTATTAAAATTATTCAAAAGTGTAAGTGAATTGTCCAACTGTAAGTTATATATGTGCTCTAATTTTATCTGATTTCACATTAAACCCTTATTACAATTCAAAGGCAAAATGTTAAAATCGGTACGGCAAATCAATTGCCACACTAAAGAAACAGGGGAAAATGTATTTGCTTGATTGTATTTGGGCTAGCAAGAAGTCTAAAGAAGTCTATTGGGTGGCCATGGTGGTAGCTGCACAAAGACGCTCCTGGCCATGAGGATGAAGATCATCATGGGCAATCTCAACTAAGTCACCCATCCTCCACTATTTTCCATGAGAGTGAGAGAAAAGCCAGCAAGGGGCTACCCATTAATCTTTCGAAGAGGTTAGAGCATGCGGACACGAGAGCGAGCGAGAGAGAGAGAGAGAGAGCTGTGTCGGTGGTCTTTGGGCCTCCGACGACATAGATCTCGTTTTCTGTAGTGGTTATGTATGGAATGCTGGCCGAATCCAGCGGGGATCAATGTTGTCATATTGAGGATCTATATATGTTTATAAATTGATTTGTCACCCTATATATGTCCAAAATGAATTTTGATGTGTCATGGAAGTTCTATTGTGAGTTCATATGTATTTAGGCCCTGTTTGTTTCAGCTTCTATCCAGTTTTTAGCCTCAGAAGCCAGAAGCTTAAACAAACAGCCAGCTTTTGGAACCCACTTTAAAGAAGCCAAAAGCCACCAAAAGCCCAATTTGTACCGTGATTTGAGCTTTTCCCAGAAGCTAGTTTTTTGTGGCTTTTCCCAGAAGCAGCTTTTAGAGAAGCTGCAGCTCAAACAAACAGGGCCTTAGATTTGTCACTCCGTGAGTTCATACGAAATGATGATGTTAACTTTTTTTACATGATCTTGTACTTGTGCCATAAACGAGCAATGAAATGATGTTATGCTATTCTTCATCTAGATTATGTTGTGTGAGTTCATGGCGCAAAGGGATAGTAACATACATATGATCACTATCAGTGGGTGCCATGAACATGTAGCTGTATACATATTATCAGTATCGATTCGAGTCATGAACCAGTAGTAATATGGGTACTATTAATATCGGTTCGTGTCATGAACTGGTAGTGATAGGTGCATATCAGTGCTGGTTTTCCAACTAGCAGTGACAATGTGCCTATCATGCTTATTCACTGTTGGTGACATAACGGATGGTGAAGTCGATTGCGAGTCAACAACGAAGAGGTGATCCGTAGTAGTGAATACCCGATGTCCCGATGCATCAACCAATTTAGCGCCGGAGTCAATCTCTGGTTGTGCCTCACGTCTTGTCGTCCGCAGTGCCCCTGCACAAATCCGCCTTTGCTGCGACCCCTCAGCTGCATGCATTG
Organism: Raddia distichophylla; assembly: GCA_005191435.1. Lineage (NCBI taxonomy): Eukaryota > Viridiplantae > Streptophyta > Magnoliopsida > Poales > Poaceae > Raddia > Raddia distichophylla. The sequence goes on along the minus strand of SPJY01020047.1, from coordinate 413,969 downwards.
ATATGGCCGAAAGCTGTGTAGGGCGTGGAGCTGGCTGGTACATTGTTATTGCATTGGGTGAGTTAGCCAGGTCCCAAAGCTTGTTCAAGCAACCAAACAAACTAATGTTTCATCTCTTAGGCCTAGATGATGTAATCTTGATACACTAGTTATTAGGTTTCCTAATTAGTTTTGTTTACGCATTGTGTGTGCGCGCGTTTGATGGTCTAAGTCATGCTTTCTTGGCCGTAAAGGAATAGGTTTTTTGTGTGACAAGAGAATGAATGTAATTTACTGATATAAATAAAGGGTCAGATGCCACATAAAAGGTGCAAGAGTTAGAGCACCACCAAAAATCATCTTGCGTATAATGTTTCCAAGGCATCGTGCTGCAATCTACGAGAGATCGATTAGTTGAAGTATTAGCCATGTGATGCATACATGACTTTGTTAGTCCTGCCAATTGAAGCCAGGTACGTGAGTACATCGGCGATGGCAAGCAAGTGCGCTGGGAGTTCGCATCTGAGTTTGTCGAGCAATCCTTGATTGAAATCCAATTGGTATCAGAGTGAGGTTGTAAAGAAAAGCTTGTAGCTACGCCGCGGTGCAATAGCGCACGTGCTAAAATGGCACATTTGTCGCCGCGGTGTGGCGAAAGAGGAGGACAGAAGGCTGGGGGAGCTTGAGATGGTTCTGGTCTCACTAGCGGGGTTGATGATCGAAGGGTGGCAGCCGCATCAAGTGTGATGCTGCAGTGAGACGTTAAGTGCATGATCGACGTTGTGGTCCCATTGGAGGAGGGTTAGTGTGAAGCCAACAACGTTGGAGGATATTCAACCAGTGGTGTCCAAGATGTTGAGAAGTTGTGACACCGTCTTGAAGTCAAGTCTGAAGGTGGCTTTAATGAGTTGTGTTTGAGACATTGAATAGTTGTGTCACTGTGGTTTCAATGAGTTGTGTCTGGGATGTTGAAAGAGGTATGTCGCCATCCTGAAATCGAAGCCAGGGTGATATGCATGGGATGTCGAGTAGTTGTGTCTTTACATTATGTTATGTGTGGAGTTGAGTATGGTGTAGTTACGTCCAACATCTTCAACAAGTTAGAGTTTAAAGTATCAAGATTAAGGGGTAGATTTTTAGGTTAATCTTGCTATGTTAGTTATTAGGTTTTCTAATTAATTTTGTTTACAACGTTGTGTTCCTATGGCCTTGTTTGTTTCAGATTAATGTTGAGTTGAGTTTTACTGCAGCAAATTTGTGACCCTCTTAAAAGACGTTTTAAAAATTCAAAAAATTATGAAAAAAATTATTTTACAAACTCTAAGAAGAACTATTTATAACTACACAAAAATGATTACAAAATATTACACCATTTGGCTTATACAAAAATAACAAACTTTCATTTAATTTAATCTGAAACAAACAAGGCCTATGTGTCTGATGGACAAGTCAAGTTTTTTTTTTTGTCATAAAGGTATTATTTGTTTCAACTAAAAGTTAATGAAAACTTTAATCTATAAAAGTTGTGACCCCTAGAAACACGTCTTAAAGAGTTTAAACAATTATGAAAAAAATTATTTTATGAACTCTAAGAAAACTATTTAAAACCCCACAAAAATGATTAAAAAATATTATGTCATTTGACTTATAAAAAAAATTCATTAATTTAATTTATGCTAAAACAAGCCAAATGAATAGTTGTTTTTTTTTTTGTGCGGCAAGAGAATGGATGTAATCTTAGGTGCAATAATTAATTAGATCGTTACCAAAAATCATCTTATGTACATTTTTTCCTAGTCATCGGGCATTGCAATCGAGTTGCATCTACGAGAGATTAGTTAAAGGATTAGCCATGTGATGCATCCGGGCTTTGCTAGTACTGCTAATTGAAGCCAGGTACGTGCGTACATTGGCGACGGCAGGCAGGTGCATTGGAAGTTTGGAACATGCCGAATTGGCATCTGAGTTTGGCAAGCGATATATCCTGGATTGAAACCAACAGAGGTTGGTGCGGCCAACCAAACGAGAGGGAAGGTTAATCCTAATTAATTAGCAAGATAACGGTGATGCATGCTCTAGTGTCCCATATTAATCTAGCTTTCAAGGAGATCACGTACCGCCAAATATCAACATTAAGTCATTAACTGGCGTTGCAATCTACATTTACATCAGTTTTATGGGATGGGAGCCCATCCACGTACGCATCAATGAACTCTAGCTTGAAGCCGACACTTTGCTATAGCTTTGCGCACATGAAGAAGCAACTAAGCAAGCGATCGATGGATCGCCTCGACAATCAACTTAATTAAACATGCACACGCCCATCTCCATATGAAAGATCGATAAGCACTGCTATTTTTTGCATTATCTACATATATGCTACTTATGCATGCCTGCTGTAATATATATTAGTACTATATATACTGCTCATCCGTACGATCGAGATTGATTACCAGAGGGAAGGATGTGAATGTAATTAGGCTTGGTCATTAAGGCGTTTGTCCGTACGAATGTGCCAGAATTTATGTATTAGGAGACAGGAATTGGCGCCGGACTCGATCCACGTATCCATATCATCAAACACAATTAATAATTCCTAGACAGTCATGTATAGATCTTCAGGACCCATATGGTATATACATGCATGTATATGGAGAGAGCAATAGTACACAGGCGTCGGTATATTTTAAATCAAATCGTTTGCTATCAAATTATCAACAGGATTATACATGCATGCAGTCGGTTAGATCAAGTGAAACAAGCAAGGTGTACGGGGCGTTTACGTTTTTTTTTTCGATAAGGAAAATTTTATTCAATTCAAGGTCTTTACATCAAGCTGATACAAACTCTTTGAATCACATTCCCGGCCTCTGCATTATCAAAATGCACACAGCCAAAGGTAACAAAAAAGAAAAGAAAAGGAAACAAAGACCGAAGACACTAATGACTGTCAATCCGTAGACTAGACCGCCACCTATGTGCCTGGGTAAAAAACTCCTTGGCCACTTGAGCCAAGCGTTGCGATGCCACTGTAACCAAATCCTGTAAACCTTGTTTTTGTAGAATAATCCATGAACGGAGCCAATGTATAACCAAGAAGATAACCTGCAAAGGAGAAGGGTTAAGTTTTCTTTGAAAGACATAGTCATTCCTACAAAGCCATAACGACCAACAAGTAGCCGCCGCTCCTAGTAGGACTAACGGTTTCAAATCTTTGCTTATACCCCATATCCAATTCCCAAACATATGAGACACGCTACGGGGTTGCGGAAGACCTGAAGCCGCATGTGTGATGGACCATATTGCTCGGGCGAAATGACAATCAAAAAACAAATGTTGAATCGTCTCATCTTTAGAACAAAAGCAACATTTCTTGTGACCTCGCCAATTGCGCTTAACTAGGTTATCTTTTGTCAACACCACACATCTCCGTAGATACCAAAGAAAAATCTTAACTTTTAGTGGGGCTTTTAGTTTCCAAAGAAGTTTGTTCAAGTTTGGGACGACATTATCTAAAATAGCTAGGTAGTGAGATTTCACTGAGAACTGTCCAGTAGGGTGTAAGTTCCAACGAAATTCATCTTGTTCCTGGCTGAGCACTATGTTAGCGATACGTGGACGTAATTCGTTCCATGCTGCTAACTTGTTGCCTATGAGATCTCTGCGCCACGAAATATTAATGGGCGAGGAACTACAGACCTCAGCCACAGTGTCTTGTTTATGGCGAGCTATGTTATATAGAGAAGGATATTGCTCACGCAGGGTTGCATTACCCAGCCACCTGTCTTCCCAGAATCTGATTTGTGACCCGTCTTGAATTACGAATGTTCCAAAGCGAAAGAAATCACGTTTTGCCTTCATCAGACTTGCCCAAAAATGGGAATCCCCATTTTTCCATTGTCCTGTGATAGAGGTTTAGAATTGAGGTATTTATTGCGCAATATCTGTTGCCATGTCCCATCCGTCGTAAGCAGTCTAAAGAGCCATTTGCTGAGCAAGGCGGTGTTCTTGACATTTAGATCTTGAATTCCTAGCCCCCCTTGGTTTTTAGGTTTGCACAAAATACTCCATTTGGCGAGACGGTACTTTCTTTTGTGATCATCTCTTTGCCAAAAAAATCTAGATCGAAAATAATCTAGTTTCTTTAGTACTCCCCGTGGGATTGCGAAAAAGGACATCATATACATGGGTAAGCTACTAAGAACTGAGTTAATCAGTGTCAAGCGTCCTCCCGTTGATAGATGTTTCCCTTTCCAGCTGGTCAGACGCTTTTCGAACCGCTCCTCCACTCGTTTCCAGTCAGCATTTGATAGCTTCCTAAAATGAATAGGAATACCTAAATACTTGAGAGGAAATTCACCCTGGTTACAGCCGAAGAGTTCTGTGTATTGAGCGATTGAATCACATGCCTCGCCAAAACAGAATAATTCACTCTTATGAAAATTGATCTTAAGACCCGAGAGTTCCTCAAATGCACAAAGCAGTAGCTTAATGTTACGAGCTTTTTCCATGACAAATCACCTTCGGATTCCAAGCCATGACCTCCATTGCTGTTTTTTGTTGCACTCTTTCCCAACCGCGGTGGAGTGACAGCGATTTTGGGTATAGGTGCATCACTATCTAAAAGAATTTTTGCAAGTGGTGCCGGGCGTTTATTTCCAAAAGGTGTCACCGCAATAAGATGATGCATTGAGGATGTTTCTGTATTAACGGGTGCTGAAGTTGATCCTCCCATACCTCCTGTGTTCTTTTGTTTCTTTGTTGTTTGGTCCTTGTTATCCTCCATAAAATCATCACCACCAGATTTTGGATCATCCTGGTCCATATGGTCAGTGTCATCCGGCGGTGGTGTTGCATGCTCAAAATTATTTTCTTCCACGGCAAAGGTTACCACATATCCCTCAACTCCGAACACAAGGTCTGTGGAGAAAGGGAGTAAATTTCTATTCAGCATGCCTACCCGGACCCTGATGACCCCTTTCTTTCTATATGTAAGCATATCTACCTCCAACGTAGCCCCAATTGCGGTACCAAGGGCCCAAAAAGAAAGATAATGCCTCCAAGCATGTGGTACTCCAGTAATGTGCACCCATACCTCGTCCAGTTGATACGAGGGTACTATGTCTCCAGTGGCCTGCCACTCTGAAATAATCAACGTGACACCGTGATTCTTCAGTCGGAATTCGATATCACTCATCCTTTGCAATTCATCATCTGACGGAAATGCCACTAGGAAAGAGTCGTCACCATGAGGTAAAGCCTCCCACTTCCAGTCTGCACGTGTGATTCTAGCAAGCTCGGTTTGGATGACCTCTGCAGGTAATTTGCCTCCGGTGACCTTGATCAAAACGGTGGGTTCTGGGTCGGGTTTTTCCAACTTGAAGTCACACTCTGGCATACGCAAGAAACCCATATCATTTCTACCAAAACCAAAAAAAGTTGCGTTCGGTTTTGGCATCTTCAGAATCGGACACTTAGCGGAGATGTGCGAATTCTTCTTGTTGCAAACGATGCAATCAAGGTTTGCTTTGCACCCATCCACTGAATGACCACTGCATTTACATCTCCAACAATACGGTCGCTTCTTTGATTTTGATGAACTTGTATCAGCCATACCTGACTGTAGTTGAGGAAGCGCAGATGCTGTCCCTTGGGCAATTGCAGCTTGTTGAATCATATTAGCACCCACACCACCACGTCCGTCTTGATGAACTCCTTGAGCCGGGCGTTTACGTGGCTAGTTTGTGTCAAAGTTTGGTACTTTCTCATATATGGGTTCATGTTTGTATTGGCTCTGATAATCGATCTCTAATGGACTGTCTCCAATATTATTACAAACTCCACTGTAAGATCCAGTTGAGTCCATCTACGATCTCATTATGGATATACAATAGAATTGATAAGGTCTCATATAGTTCATCTATAGTCTTGTTATATCTAAACCATTATAATTTGAACTAATTATAATATATCTTCTCTTTTTCTATGACTTAGTTAGGAATTTTAGCATTTTAGGGTGAACATGGTGTCTTTACTAATATAATATAACGAACATGATGTTCTGCGCAATTGTGCAACTAGTTTGGTAATTGATATTGGTGTTTATTATTCTAAATTTATGTTTCTTTATTGGAGTTGTTATGAACTTTTTTTAGTTTTGTAGTTGATATGAACTCTTATTTATTATTTATATTTTAAATTTATTTTTATTGTAGTTCATATGAACTCTTTCTTTTTAATCTAAGCCGTTATAATCTAGTCCCACTATAATTAACATGTAGATCTTCTGTTTTCTCCCCGGTCAACATGAAAATTTCTAATTTTAGGATTAATATGATGGCTCTGTTTAACTACTTTAATACTTGGATACATACATATTCTGGTTCTACATTTGCCAATTGCATGCGTCTAATCAAAAATACGTGCGTACGTACGTACGTAGCTAGCTAGCTAGGTAGGTAGGTAGACAGGCATATAGGTGTAACGTAAAAGAGCTCTATATTATATTTTAGGACACTTATCAGCAGGGTTTATCTGAAAAAAGCTTGCAAGATGCACAACATGCATGCATGCATGTCATGGATGCGTACGTGATATACTCCATATACAAATACTCTTCAGGAAACTATACGCTGTTCCAACGGCTGCATTTTTTTAGAGCGACGTGGCCCAGCCAAACCAAAAAGACGACGTGGCTAGGGTCAGATTTGAGGACCGGTACGGGCTATGAAGTATAAGTATATTTGCGTATTGAACTCTCCCCATGCATGCATGTACACTACTACGTACGTACTACTAGCTAGCCTGCCTAGCCATAAGTAGCTACTGCCTGCTGCTGATCGATCGGTGTCCCGGCCTGTGTGCTAGTTAGCTTGATGAGACGATCGACATTGCATGCACATCTCGATCGATCGGTATTAGATATCGTACTGCTCATGCACCACTCGATCGTACGTCATCGTCGTGCTTTCATTTATAATCGATGCATCGATCGAGATCGAGATCGAGATGGAATGTTATTACTTATTACGGCCTGGAATCGTGCACGCGTCATCTCAATATATATATGTATCCTTGTTGCATATGTACATGCAGTGGCATACAGGGCAGTACATGTGCGAACTATATATATATGATCTTATGCTCGCTCCTGGCCTTAATTAGTTAAATCGATCAAGCTAGCTAAGTAGCTAGTTATGCTATTGATTTGATATATCCGTGTGCTCTTAACCATCGATGTAGTGAGAGTGAGTACGTGCGGCGACGAACGGAACGAGATCGAGATCTTTTGGCATATATGCATAACGCATTGATCGATACCTACATTCATTGATAGGATTGGCATCTTCAGTTCGATCGTACAGTACTGCGTGGTGATCGTTTGATCAATTTCTTGGAACCAATCGATCGGCAAAGAGAGGATCGTCAGTAGTGTGTGTGAGACGATCAGATCGATCCAGCTAACCAGCTGCAATGCATGCCGTATCCCGATCCTTTTTTCTTGCGTGTGTGAAGTGTGAACCAGTGATCGTTTTGGCTTTCAGCTTAGCTGTTCACCAACCATTGTGAAAGAGAAGCCATCACTACACACTAAAGACTGATCATATCTTGTCCCTACATGCACGGGAATATCTGAATTACTGAATTTGGGTTGTACATAATACAGATAACATTAAGTAAATTCATCTATTGATAGCTAGCTAGCTAGCTAACGTTGAGTGATTGTTTCACCTTTCGATTACATGTGTTTTCATCTACGAGTTTTTTAGCACCTACCCCTTGTAATTTCATCAGGGAATTGAAATACAACTATACAACGAGGGCATGGAGAGTTGGTTGTTGTCAGATCCCACACCGAGATCCATGCATGGTTTCGACCTCCCTCTGAGTGAATCTACAGAAGGCCCCTCCTTTGCTTGAATTTTCTTTTTTTAGTAAAGGGCAGAAAGAACTGTCGTCTATTAATAATAAACGAGGAGATTACAGACGAGGGATGGGGACCCTCCCCTCGGGGGTAGAAAATAGCTAATTTATTACAAAATTGGTCCCTACAGCCACCCATACCTGAAGTTTGTCGATAAGTTGTTGGAGGAAAATGAGGCGGGGATGCTCAGCAGCGTGAAAAATCATGTTGTTTCGCTCTAGCCACAAATGCCAGATGGTCGCAGATATGATAGATAGCGTGCCACGCGGAGGTCTGCCCTGCAGAATGTTAACATCCCACCAAGCTGGGAGGCTAGAGAGCTGTCTCCAGGATGACGGGTCGAGGATGGGAGAGTTTGTGAGTACAGCCAGTCGAGACCAAACGTGGATGCTGAAATCACACTGGAGGAAGAGGTGCTCAGGGGTCTCAAGGTTCCGCAGGCAGAGCTAGCAGAAGTAGACGTTCGAAAGAGATGACGTTGTTGCAGTGCGTCGGCCGTGGAGATAACACTGCCGTAGGAGGAGCCAAAGGAAGAATTTACACTTTGATGGGGCCCAAAGCTTCCAAGCACCATGTAGTGTGGGAGAGGGGCAGCGGCTGGTGAACTGGAGCCGGTAGGCCAATCTGACAAAGAAGGAACCGTTGCTAGTGAAGCGCCAGCTCAATTGGTCGGAGTCGACTGCAGCTGGGACGACATGAGCCAAGCGTTGCAAAAAGGAGATGAGCTATGGCACCATCTGAGGGATAAGACCACGTCGGAGATCCACTAGCTAGGTGTTATTTGCCAGGGCCTCTCTGATTGATCAGCTGCGTCTGGAAGAGGCGAGGAAGGGTCTGACAGCGCTAGGGTCCTAGGAGCGAGCCCATTCAACCAGGGGTCGTCCCAGAAGGAGATCGAGGAGTTGTCCCTCAGAGACACGGAAGATCCCACACGAAGGAGGTCGGAGTCCGAATGCAGGGGGGACTAAGGAGTCCGCCCAAAAGAGAGCTGAGGATGACTTACTTAACTAGAGACAGCGAAGACAGAAAGCTCTAGCGAAGCGGCTGAGATCAAGCACACCGAGACCTCATGGGGGGAAGGGGAGCAGACGGTGTCCCAGTTGACGCGGAATTTCCCCGGGGAAGTAGATTGGGCCCCTCCCCTATGCCATGCACACCTGATCTTGTCAATCTTCTTAAAAACAGACGCCGGCGACTGAATGACTGAACGGGTGTAAGCTGGGAGGGCTGAGAGGACAACTTTGAGAAGAGTAAGCCTGCCCCCCTTGGACATAAGTGGGCCACCCCCGGCCAGCCTGCTTGCAATCTTATCGATGAGCGGCTGAAAGTGAACATGTCGGAGACGCTTGACGAAGAAGGGCTGACCCAGGTAGCTGATGGGAAAGGCCGATATAGCAATGGGGAGGTTCTGAAGGATGGTGTCGAGGTCGATTGAGTCACATCAGATGGGCATGACCTGGCTCTTGGAGAAATTTGTGTAAATCCCAGAGATGACACCCAAAAAATTGAGGATTTCGGTTAAGGCGGAGACATCCTGTTTGGCTGGGTTGATGAAAATGGTCGCATCGTCCGCGAAGAGGGAGACACGGAGGTTATGGTGGACTCCACGAATGGGGGAGAGGGTTCTAGGATCAAAGGCTCTTGCAAGGAGGAAAGCTAAGGGCTCGATGGCGAGGTTGAAAAGGAAGGGCAATGAGTCGCCTTGTCGAAGGCCTCTGCAATGAAAGATGGTGTCGGTGGGGTGGCCGTTGAGGAGAACCTTAGAGGTAGAGGAGGCGAGCGACAAGGAAATCCATCGCGCCACCTAGCCCTAAACCCTCGGGCATGGAGGTTATCGAGGAGGTAGGGCTAGGAAACCGAGTCGAAAGTCTTCACCAGGTCTAACTTGAACAGGATAGTCGGCATGCGGGATCTGTGGAGGGATTTGGCCCTTCCTTGGACGAAAAGGAAGTTATCCTAGATGTGACACTTCTTGATGAAGGCGCTTTGGCAAGGGGAAATGAGGTCATCCATGAAGGGAGCTAGACGAGAGGAGATAATTTTTGTGAAGAGTTTGCCGATGCTGTGAATGAGACTAATTGGGTGGAAGTGGGAGGCGGTAGTCGGATTGTCCTTTTGGGGAGGACAATGTGGGCGCAATTCAGGGCCTCGAAGCCCGGACCGTCAGGTTAAAGAGATATTGGATAGCCGCAAACAGGCCTGCCAAGAAGAAGTCCCAACAAGCCTTGGAGACGTACCAGGTGAAACCATCAGGGCTAGGAGCCTTGTCATTAGGCAAGTTGGAGACGACCTGCTTGAGCACTAACGAGAGTGGGTCTTCGAGGGAAGAGAGGTCTGGGGATGGGTCGGTGACCCAGAAAGTCCTAGTTAAAGGAGCGCCGTGAGGAGGCAGGCGGGGCGGGGGAGCCATCGCCAAGGATGGAGTTAAATGCTGGTGATGGAGTTAAAATGCTGGTGGAGGATAAGAGATTTCTATCCGAACTCTGAGTGAACTCTGCTTGAGCTTTGGAAGGTGTGGATAAACTTCTTCCTTTGGCGCCCATTTGCTCGCAGGTGTAAGTATTTGGTGTTGGCATCTCCGAGCTTGACCCTGTTGAGGTGAGCGCGTTGCTTCCATTTGATTTTTCGGATGACGCTGAGGAAAAGACATTTCAGCTTGAGTTGGTGACGCAGCTCGACTTTATTGGGAGAGAGGAGTTGAGACTCCAAAGCTACGTCAAGGAGATGCATGACCTCAAAGACTAAGACAAGTTGCAGGGTTGTGTTGCCAGTGTGGGAGCGATGCCAGGTCATGAGGGCCCTGGTGGTACGGAGAAGCTTCACTTTAAAACGGTGGAGGGGTTGGACAGGAAGATTTGGGGATGCCTCACACCAGGCTTGTTGGGCTACTTCCAAGAAACCAGGCATTTTGATCTAGAAATTCTCAAAACGGAAACGTCTTGGCGGGGAGAGGGAAGGTTTTCCGTAGTGAGAAGCAGTGGATAGTGATCGGAGGCAGAGGAGAGTGGGACGAGGGACGAAAAGGGGAAGAGGAGTTCCCAGAAAGAGTTTGAGAAAAACTTGGCCAATCCTGACCAAAGTCGGGTTTGCTTGCTCGTTACTCTAGGTGAAGCGCCGCCATAAAAGTTGTAGTTCTTCGAGGAGGCAGGTGTCTAGGGTGGAATGGAACCGAGCCATGAGTCTACAGTTAAGGTTGAGATTGTTCTTGTTAGAGGCTTTGTAGATTAGGTTGAAGTCACCCAGGATCAGCCAGGGGGAGGCGAAGTGGTTTGCAATGGAGGTAAGTTTCTAGAGGAAAGCTTCTTTCTCAGAGTCCACGGAGGGCCCGTAGACAGCTGATAGGACCCAGCATGGCTAGCCATCCAGCGGCGAGATTTAAGCGGAGATGGAGTGCGGAAGAATGAGGGGGTCGGAGACTTGGAGCAACAAGTTGTCCTAGAAAAGGAGGACACCTCCTCTGGATTCAGAGGCTAGGAGCTAAAGGACACCTTTGAGCCTGCGGCCACAGATTTCCATGAGAGTCTGACTTGATGGGTTAGAGAGCTTGGATTCTTGAATAGCGTGCATGGACGGTCCGTACGAATGGACGAGGGAGGCGACCACGTTACGCTTGGCGGTAGTGTTGAGACCACGGACATTCCAAAAGAGGATCTTCATGGGGAAAACAAAGTGGAACACGGGGGGAGAACTGGTCCCACGCAAAGGATGAAGATGCAAGGACACACCGCACAACACACCGCTCGCAGGCGGGAAAAATGGCAGGGGAAGCAATACAACGCGCAGGTGGAAAAAAGGACCCCTTTGTCGGGGATAAAATCACGGCCTATTACCATGGCCCACTCCCTAACGGCCCAGTCGAACAGCCTCCTAGGGCCTGGCTCCTTAGAAGGTTCTATCTGGCCCATATGCATCCTGCCGAACAGTTTCCTGGTTGGCACGGTGCGTAACGGCCAAGGATTCCTGTTTGAGTCCGACTCGAACAAGAGTTCTGCACGGCTACGTGAAGACCCGGACGTAGTTTCCCGGATTGGAGCAGACGTCGTGATCCCCAAGAATTAGAGTATATCTTATCTACCTCGGGATGTATTTGGCATGTATACGAGTTCGTTACGATCTCGTAGTCAGCCCGGCCAGGTTATCCCCTGGTAGGTCGGTTGTTCATCACTATATAAACGAGGCCCCTACGGCGTGTAGAGGGCATGACCTGAAGGCGAACACCATCGGATTTAGCATCCAAGATCGCATATTGCTTCCTGTACTCTCATAACCTCGTCGAGACTTGTTTTTCTCGCTGAGTTCCTCCTTGTAATCCTCTTTCATATAAAGAAGCGCTGGACGTAGGGTTGTTATCTCCCCGGAGAGGCCTGAACCATGATAAAAACCCCGTGTCTCCCTGTAGTTCGTTGATTGCCGTTTGCCTTGCTCGGCAGTGTCTTCTATCTCCCCTTCTCAAGAACCTTAGTTGACTTGGGACTGATATCCCAACCGTCGTCACCCTTGGCTGTCAACACGCACGCAGGAGGTTGACCAACCCGAACTAAAACCACACGCAGGCGGTGACTACAAGATAAAGCCATGCACATGTGGTGAAAACAAGAAAAAACCACGCGCAGGTGGTGACTAAGAAACAAAAGTGGGGGGAAGTAGAGGTGTTGAGTGCACGTCGAGAGAGAGCGGGTGGGACTAAGTGGCGCACTCCTCAACTGCAGTGGAGCCCACAACAGGCAGGTCGATGGAGGGAAACGAGAGGCCACAGAGGTCAGCAACGATGGAGATCGCACTGGTGTCTAATGGGGAGGAGGTGAATAGGGTATGGAGCTGGTCAGACAGGTCGTCGACAGCGGGAGAAGGGGAGAGGCCTAGCTTGAGGGCTAGAACACTCTAGGCCTTGCGGATGGCTGGAACGGAAGAAGAGCCAGCGGGCAAAAGTCGAGAACGAGGAGCGGCGGCGCCGGGGATCAGGGGTGTGGCTGGATGACCGGAGGCTTTCGCAAGGAAAGCGCGGGTGGGAGAGGGGGAGGGCGCCTTGAGTCGGCCTCTAGGGTCATAGGGTCAAAACCAGAGCGGTGGCTAGGGGGGACCTAATGCTGAGGCGGCAAGTACGGTCTAAACGCAAAGGGGCTCGAAAATTGGCCTAGGAGCAAGGAGGGGTGCAGGTAAGTGGTGGGATGGTTGGGGTCCTAGCCGAGGGGGTAGAAGGGGCAGCCCGCTAGGAGGAGGTGACAGGTGGACCAAAGGGGTAGAGATACGGGCTGAAGCAGCTGCTCCTGGGCTGGTCGCGATGAGGAGTGGGGAGGGGGCGGCAGATGGACTGACCATGGAGCAAAACGGCTGCTGGCAGCGAAGAGAGGCGAACAGAGGCAATGACAGGTCCGGGGAGGGGGCTGACATGTGGGCTCCTCATCGCAGAGATATGGGGGTTTGAATCCCTAATCGCCGAGGGAGTAGGAGGGGCAGCCTTTGAGCGACTGAGATGGAAGGGGGCTCGGGGATTGGGGTGCGGAGGCTCGCCGGGGACGTGGGGCGGAGGGGGGAGCTCCTACGGGAGGAGAAAGGCCTTAAGGAGCCAACCCAAGCCACGGCGCGCGTGGGCACCGCCGATAGCAACAGGTGGTGGTGCGGAGATCGGGAGCGCAGGCATGCGGGAGGAGATCATCTCCCGTAACACCGGCGCCGCTGAGGAGGGGAGTGGCTCCTCACCCGCCTGCCAGAAAAGAGCGGGGCACGCGCGGAGCCACGAGAGTGGGCCGCAGCGGGGGACTTCCCACTTCGGTGGCAGGCTTGGGAGGAGGTGTCGAGGGTGGAGCGGTCATCTTCATCGCTATCTTCCTCCCGGTGGCGAAGCAGGGGGAAGAGAGCACGCCAGGAGTGCGGCGGTTCGGAGAAGTTTGGGGTCGGCGTCGAGTCGGAGAACGCCAGTTGTCAGATGTGGAAATTGAGGAGCGGAAGCCCACCGCCTGCGCGTGCTGAAGGAGAGGAGAAATCCGCTACGAAGTCGATGTGGAGGAGGAGGCGGTGGATAGAGGCGCATAGCTCCCACGAGCCGCACGGGGCCACGGTTGTCGCCACGGCTCGCCTCTAGGTACGGCGATGGCTCAGAGAGCTCGAATTCAACCTCGAGCGGGATGGCGGCGGGGTTGTGCGTCCAAATCTAGACGCGGAAGGTAGAGGTGTCCAACTGGAGCCTGGAGGAGTCTTCTACCACGTCGAGGCGACCAGCACTGACAATGATGCGCTCCACGATGGCGGGGGACCAAGCATGGAGTGGAAGGCCCTCGACGAAGACCCGCACACGGTAGCGGACAACGCCGGCCTTGCCAGCATCGTAGGGGTCACTAGGGATTGATGAGATTCCGAAGTGGCGACCACATGAACGGAAGGAGCTCCGGGTGGCGAGCGTAGCCTGCTCCGGCAAGGTGAAGATGGCGAGGAAGCGCATGTGGCGAGGTAGGTGACGCAGATGTGGAAGGCAGGGATGTCGGTGTGAAGGCATCTCGCGAGAGACAAAATCTGGGTCGGGATGAGGCCCACCGGTTATGGAGACGATGACCCCTCGATGGTGGAGGTCTGAGGCGTCGAAACGCATGCCTGCGGTGACCTCTACGCTAACGCGCGCCGAGGGGGGACGAAGTGCGGCGAGGGAGGAGCGGCTGGTTGGGCCATGGCTACAAACGCAGGGGGCATGGAAGTAGAGTGAGGTGGGGGATCGATGAAGGGTAGAGCGGTGAGGAGCGGAAGGAGCGGAGCAGTGCGGCGGCAGTGCTTGTTGTGTGGCCAAAGCGCCTGCACAGGAATCAACGAATGGGGTCCCGATAGGAGGTGGCGCAATGGTCCGAGGCGAAACAGCGAAGGCAGCGGCCTTTAAGGGCTAGGCCGCTCCCGGTGAGCCAGGCGGCGGGCCTGCGTCCCATAACTCCGCCCGTCGCAAGCGGAAGGTGTGCCCTGCGCCGTCGAGGCCTCGGGAGAACACGCTGCCAAGGAGGGAAAGGCGCGGTCACCAAGGGAACGGCCGCGACCGAGCGGAGAGCGGCATGGGAGGAAAAGCGGCCGGTGGCGGGTGAGCTTCAATGCGCTACAAAGAGGGAGGGGAAGGAGTAATGGTGGGCGGAGGCGGCTGTTGAGGTAGTACCGAAGGGGAAAGGGAGGAGCTGGCTAGGACCGGCGGCGGAGTAAAAACTCTGGCGCAACGGCGACAGTAGCCACGGAAGAGGGGATGGGAGGGGGGCCCAGCGGTTCCAGAGGGGCGAGGCGGGGAGAGACACACCGTCGGTTAGGGTTGGGGTGGCCGCGCTCGTCGAAGCGGCCGAGCGCGGGGGCGGTGGCCGCCGTCACTGGGAGGACGAGTAGCGGAGCGGGAGGGCAAGCCATGCATCACTAGGATCGTGGAATGTGATATCTCCGCTTTAATTTTCTCTTTGGATATTTTTCCTCTTCTCTATCTTATTCTCTTATTAGCTTCTCTCTGGCCCCTACCACCAGTGAGACGGTGACCACCATCCACGAGGCTTTAACTCCAGCCGCTTGTGCCGCCCCATGGTGCCACGGGTTGAGTCACTAGCTGTCACATTGCTCTGCCATGAGAGAGCCTAGGTGATTCGAGCGACTGGCCTCATGGTCTTCGATTTTAGGGGGGTGGACGGGGAGTGGCCGGTCGAACTAGATCGAGCCGAAGGGGAGGGAGAAAGACCAACTCACATCATTTTAGATTTTTGGGGATTTTTTTTGTAAAATTATACTCCCTCTAGTTTCATAATACTTGTCGTTTTAGATTTGTTCGAAGTCAAAGTTTTAAAACTTTATATATAAATTTTTTTAAAAACTATTTGGATTGCGTACATGAAAACCGTACATATATATTTGACTTGAAAAATACTTTCACAATATCATATTTTTGTGGATTTTGTAGATATATTTTATTAGTAATTGATGGTCAAAGTTGTATTTCGAAAACCGTATCAATGTATAAAACGACAAGTATTATAGTACTGGAGAGAGTATGAAAGAGGACATGGGAGCTATGAATAGATCTCAGCGCGAATCGAATGTCGACCAACGTACGCTAGATTAGAAAGTCCACACCGTTGTGGAAAATCCGCGTTCAATTTCTTCATGCCAGCCTGAGGAGGTTCAATTACATTTCCTGGCTCCTGAGTCCTGATCGAGTGGCTCAACATGGAGCTAATTAAGGTCAGATCACTCGGGGATAATTAACTGAAAACAAAACAATAGCTGTCCTACGTACAAAATTCACGAGTTCAGCTTATTGGCCTGTTAATTTGCTCGCCTAAATTTAACGTGCCATGTCTCAGTCGCACGTCACGCTTTGCTCAGCATTCATCGGTCGATATAGCCCATCAATCTCACGATAAAGTCATCTCCTTGTCACACACAGCAAAATCAAGCCCGCTGATTAATTAGCATTTTCATTCACACTAGGGGCGCGCATACGCATAGATTTTTTTTCTTTCACGTTCATAGATGATTATCAAGCTATGACTGAACTTGGATTCTGTGCAAATTAGGGCAATGTGATGACCAATCCGCGATCACATTCCCCACATGCGGCGCATTACTCCCATCCCTGATTAATCTGCACATGCCGGTGTCTCGATCCGGCCGGCGCATATCGGCAAAGGATAGTGATGAACAAATGACAACATATAGCAGCGAAAAATAGCTGTGCTCGTGGTGGTGATGGTGGTAGTACAGTCTTATATCGTCAAATATTCTGATGCCACACAGTGGGGGCAGCTGCTCCCAATGGCATGCATCGACACACAGGACACAGCAAATGCCAATGTGCTACACGTCCATGGCCCTAGCACCTGCAGCACTTCACTAACCACTGCAGGATATGGAGTAACTCTCTACTGTAAATGCATGCCCTACAAATACAATTAGCTTGGGCTGGATTAGTTAGCTAGCACCATGATTTGCTGCTTGACAGTTACAGACTTGCAGTAGCACTGTACTATTACTGCTACCTGCTAGTACTACTTGGTAGTCGGCTACCTGCCACAGCCAGTTATATATGTGGATGGGATTTATTCTCAATCTCTCGCAGTAGTACTACGCAGTTATCGCATGTCAGTTGACTTGCAATTTATTCATGCTGCGTGCAACATTCATTGATGAGTGAATTGTGATGATCTATCTATCCAGCTCTGGATACCTTGGATAGGCATAACATCCCCGGTGGATCCATGGAGATGGAGAGAGAGAGAGAGAGATCTGAGCAGTGATCAGTCCTGAGTACCTGAACACTAGGTAGCTATAACTCTTGCATCAAATGCAATTATAAAGACAACATATATATATAGTTGCATGTACCAGCAGTAGCCTATATAGTACTAACAGTGGCATGTATTACCTCAAGGAAACAGCAAGAGGTGTACAAGTGTACCCATGCACACAGGCTACGCGGACACATGACACTACACAAATCCACTGGTCTCTTGTGCTCGTTCGTCTTTACAGCTCGGTGAAGAAGAGTTAAAAGGGCAGAGGGAGGGAGCAGCATGCATGCAGCTGATGATCTCTGCCCATCCGAGACTACCAATAAGTCCCCTCACATGTGCAGTGGCGGAGGCATGCATTTATGCCTTTGTTTTCTACTTTGCTCTGCATTCAATTCACACACTAGTTAGTCTGCCACTCTGTTCAGTAGAGAGTCTGGAGAGTAGCATCATACATACTCCTACATCTCTCTCTCTCACACACACACTCTCTCTCTCTAGCTCGTCTTCCCATCCATGCACCCAGCTGACCGGTTCCTTAAATTTTCTTTTATGGACTAAATTTCATGATCAGTGGATTATAGTACTAGTTTACTGCATGTGTTCAACCATATGTGTTCCTTCTCTATGCAAACACTGAAATTCTTGATAGAGAAAATGCAGAATGGTGCACTACTGCACTCGAAGTCTTGATCCGGGGGTTGGGGTAACAATAGTTCTTTTTTCCCCTCAAAGTCAAGATGTAGTAACATTAACTACACCCAGAATTCACATGCAAAGTTTGCAAAGAACTCAAACTTTTGGCCATAAGGAGTCATGGCTTACATGAGAGGCCGGTTGTTTTTTTCCTCAAGAAAGTTTCAGTTTCACCAGGTGTTTTACTGGGGTGCATGCAGGACGCAGGGCAGTGCCCTGGCTAGAGAGAGAGAGAGAGAGAGGAGGGGGCGGGTGTCAATGGCGACGTCGACCTACAAAAATCTGCAAGTGAGAGCGAGCTAGCGCTAGCGCCTAGCAGCAGTTAAAGCCACTCCCTGTTTGTTTCCAAGGCTGCATAGCATTTCACCCAAGGTTTCTTGTTTCCTTGCTCTTCAATTCGAGTGTTTCTCCGCGACAAGTTTCAGTATGCTGAGATGCAACCATTTATCCATGGGACTGCTTCGTCGCTGTTGACGTCGGTGCCGTAGGACTGTACTCTCTCACGGCGCCGGTGCAGCCACACCAACCATCAAATCTGCTAATCTTTATCTTTTGGGGATCTGTATTTTAACTAGGGATGCAAATGGACCGATCCTAGGGTCACCTTTGATCCACTCTAGTTCATTTGTTTGTACTAAAAAACTTGACGTCTAATATATTTAGTACAAATAAATAAGCTAGCTAGAGAGGGTCAAAGATGGCCCTAGGGCCAACCCATTTGCATCCCTAATTTTAATTTACCATATCGGCCGGATTTTATGAAGAAGCTTGAACGATCCTGCTGTAATTAAATATACTCCCTCTGTTTCAAAATATAAGCTGTATGAAACTTTTCACGAATACCAGGCTATCGAGCACAATTATTTTTAATGATCATCCCTAATTAACAGTCTGCCTGATTAACAAGGTTGTTGGTTTGTCCACCACGCTGCAGCCGCGGAAGGACGTATACGGGCATGTTTGGTTCGTAGCCCTCGTTAGCCATACCAATGAATGGTCATGACCAATTGAGGGCATGACCTTTCGATGGTAATTTTTGTGTCGTTTGGTTCAGAACCAATTGAGGGCAGCCAAATTTTGGTAAAATGGGTGGTATGTTTGGTTGACTACCAACTAAGAATGTGCCAATTGTTATTATGGTCAAATATATTTCATATAAACTCGTATAAAATTTAATAATTTTTTTAAAATGCAAATAAAATTGATTAAAATGCAAAAAATACCAGATAAAATATAAAAAAATTAAAACTGTAAAAATGGGTTGATTAGGATTTTACATGAATTATAAAATTTGTTTCATGCGATTCGGACACTATATGAAATATATATGAAATTCAGAAGATGAAAATCAACTAAAATAAGAAAAAGGTTGCAGTATCTGCCATGGTTGAGCAAGTTGGCGAAGAAGGATTTGGCGCCGGCGGCCGAATCGGCCACCATTCATTGGCAGCCTCACGCGGTATAAAAATTAATTTGGCATGGCAACTTTTTCTGCCTTCTTGCCTTTAGATGGTCGCGATCCAAACAACAGCCAAATCTTAAGGGCATGCCTTTATTTGGCATCGCAAATCATGGCCGTGAACCAAACAGCCCCATTTCAGAGGAAGGAACGGAACGGAACGTACGTGATTAGTTTCCTAACAACGCTGCACAAAAACGTGATTAGCATCCTAACAATGCGCACGCCCGCATTCAATATAGCATGCAGCACCGTAGGCACAAGGGTAATTCTGAAAAGAAAACCAACCCAAAGGAATATGCGCCTTGTATTTTGAAATTGCATGAAAAAATCTATATGCCCTATATTATGGAACGGAAGGTACTATATGAGTTTGCCATTCGCAGGCGACTATACTCTCTGACGGCTGGCCCAAGGTGACCGCACGTGGGAGGGCTTGAACTTGCGCGATCTTTTATTTAATTTTTCATAATTTATGATGAAAATGCTTCTTTACGAACCAATTTTTAATATTAAGAATTATCAGAAATTGCTCTCCTCTAAATAATACAATTAATACTTCCAAAATTGATACAATTTCATGCTTTATTGTATAATAACTATTAGCATAGTGCTATTACAATACCAAGAATTGGTGATTAACAAATCCGTACTACTCCTACTAGCTTGTGATATAGAAAATATAAATGTTTACGCCGGATAGGGCATGTTCATTCAATATTGAAAATCTGGTATGTTCATTCGGTTCCCAAAAATAGGGCACTACTAGGTCGATTTCATTAACTGTAATATTGAAAATTAAATTGTACATTCGGTTCCCGAAAATCGGGTAAGTACGTCAACAATACTTGCAGGCTTTCTAGAAAATAACAATATTAACTAAATGCAGCGGAAATCCAAGGAAAATTATATGATATTACGCATGAATTATTTTAATAAAATAGGCATCACCTCAAGATACAACTTCATATCTCAGAAGCATGGCCCATCAATGGTTTGTTTTTAATGACTATGTAGAACCTTTTTAGCTTTACCCATATAATGTACGGTTATATGGATGGATGAAAAATGTATCTTTCTATCAGACTAATCCAAGTTTTGCGATGAATAACCTTGGACTATTACCATCCCTTGTTACATATTGCAAAAATCATCTAGTGCATCATCCCTTATACCTTTCTCTTTTCTTAAAACAAGAAAACTAGTGTTGTCCCTTATTCACTTTGACCTTTCTCGCTCACCTTCATATCCAATAAATTTTTTATTATATGGATAACGTTGTAACTATCCTACCTGTTGAAATAAACATATATTGTAGATCTCCAAATGATATATTTTGTGTTAAGGTTTAATTATTTTGGGAAGGCTTTAGGCTGTGGGGTTGGATAATCTATCTATATGAAATGATAAATGCCATTATTCAAATAAAACAAAATTTGCATACAAATAATAAGAAAGTAATGCAATAGATACATAATTAGTAGGAATTCAAAGTGCATCAAGGATAGAAAACCTATCTTTCTTAGTTATATTTTGGATTTTTGACAAAATTCCGAGTACTCCTTTGTGGATCCGAAAGCGATTACTTCATCATCAACTTTTTGCAAATATGAAAAAGCATAGAAAATCCAATACAAGTCCAAATTAAAATTCGAAATGAAAATGCATAGAGCATGAGTGCAGTGAAAATTGATAAAAATGGAATTTTGGAAAAATAGGCTAGGGTTGACTTGGATGGTCATGCATGGCTGTATGATTTTGAATATTTTGGAAAAAAATTCTCCATTTAGAAAGGGGTGGAAGAGTGATTTTGGCAGTACTTTGGCAATTCTCTAGGTAGAAAGAATTAGATCAACAGTGTATGAGAAATATAAGTGTGGATCAACAAAGTTTCAAAAATCAGTGTCAAGACAAGTACATTAATTGTTGGAGTTCTGAGATGCGAATCGTTGAACATATAGGGTGAAAATCTTCAAAATAGGTTTTTTAATAAATTATTTGTGCTAAAATATGTTATTAAGAATTTGGTATTTTCGGAAATAATTTCTGATTTTTTATCATTATCTATATACTAAGGAGAAGAAAAGCATTTATTTTTATCATTTTATTACTAAAAAATGGTACTTTATAATTTTATAAAGGAAAACATCTATATTACAGCCTGAATTGTGACCCTTTGTCTCCATATCCCCCTGAACTACAAAACCAGATATTTTAGCCCGCGAAATCAGAAAACAGGCGCAAATAACCCTCCTGGGACAGTTTTAGAGATAGTTTTGCGCATGTGGCAAGTGACGTGGTGATATTCCAATCATCAAATAGGCAAAAAATAAATATCCTATCAGGCCCACATGACTTTCCTCTCCTCTTTATGTCTCTTCCCCTTCTCTCTCGCCCTCATCCGCCGACAGCCTCGGCGCCGCGCTCCATGAGCGCGGCGGCGGCAAGCAGCGGGAGTGGGAGGTGGAGGAGATGCTGCAGGTGAGGCGCCGCCGCCGTCATCAGGCCTCCGTCCTTGGAGCGGTGGCGAGGCGACGACGGAGAGGCGCAAGAAGGCGGCGAGGCGATGGCGGGAGGCACTGGGAGGGGTGGTGGGGAGGAGCGCCACAGGGAGGTGGCGGCGGGAAAGGAGAAGCCGCGTGAAAAGGAGAGGCCGGCAGTGGTATTGGCTCAGCACGACGGCGGTGGCGGCTCCAATGCGGTAGGCCTTTGCCCGCCTTCCCCTTCTTTACCGCCACCCTCCCCCTCTCCGCCGCCGTCCTCCCTGCACCGCGCCCCCTCCCTCCTCTCTCTCTCTCTCTCTCTCTCTCTCTCTCTCAGTCTCGTGTGGGGAGAGGGCGACGGGGAGGGGCAAGGTGGGGCGGGGAGCGATGGGGGAGGAGCTTGGAGCCGGAGGAGAGGAGGGGAAGAGAGGTGGAGAGGAGAGAAAAGAGATGGAGGAGAGAGGAATTTTTTTTTGGTTTAATTGTCACCTCACCCGCCACGTGTGTAAAATCATCTTTGAAACCACTATAGGGGGTTATTTGCGTCAGTTTTGTAGTTTCGGGGTTTAGAATACCTGATTTTGTAGTTCAGGAGGTATGTAGACGAAGGGTGATATTTCAGATTTGAGCTCACAAATGCTCAAAACAATCTCTCAGCTCACCGTGTATGTGTACTCACACGCATGAACACTTGGATTAACTCATGAAGAAGATGAACACGTACACTTGTGGCACTAACAACCTACGCCTTTTCTCATTACTTCTCGATAAACCAAAACTGTACAAGCCTTTTAAATAGGGAAACACATACTCACACATGCTGCCACTAAACACCACGATGACACGATCTGCATGTCTCAGGCACGCACTAGTGCTTTCTTTGGCTAACAGATGCAGCTAACTACGCGTATACTCTGGCCACTACTCGCCTCCGTGCGCTCATGATCGAGTACTCGGCCTACACTCCGGCCACCCACCTCCACGTATCGCACTCCTGAGTACTCGGGCAACTCATCAGCTCGTTAGCTCACCATACAACCACGCACACTATTCATGCACAACACGTTCAACACTCTGCATTCAACGTATACTATCTTCTAGCTAAAGCAACTACTAATCATTCCACTAATTCATTCTATGGCTCATCTACATGCATTGACTTACTAAATGCAAACTCCACTGATAGAAATAAACATGAACACCTACACAACAAGATAAATTTCTAACAGCGGAACCGTGTCACCGCCGGTGGCGTTGCGAGGAAGACAACACGCTAGAGCCGTCCGATTTGGCGCCAAGTCGACCTGAGCCGTTGTGGATAGACCCCGGGTACCCACACGGCGGGCCTAAAAGACCACCCGACTAAAGATGGACCAAATCGGATGGATAAAGGACGTGTACCACTCGGACTCTAAAAGGCTTGATTGGCAAGATAGAAGTCTATCGCTAGACTCTAGAAGGCTTGATCGGCAAATCCCTAATTAATAGGAAAGATAAACTTGTAATCCCGGATAACTACATATTTGGTTAAAGGATAGAGATAGAAATCCTACCTCGTAACCGACCAGGACTCCTCCTTTTAACCCCACCCCCTGCACTATATAAGCGGGCATAGTTCGGCAGGTCATCCAATGCCATCTACAGCATCCAATCCAATACCCTTGCCTCATAACACAACTTGAGACCGAGGGCACAACATACGAGAGATCTCCTAATCATCTTGTACACATATACCCTATATAATCCCAGAGCACAGGACTAGGGTATTACCTCCACCATGAGGGCCTAAACCTGTATAAAAAAGACCCCTGTCTTGTGCTACAATCGAGTTTAGATCTTGTGCATCGCCCCATATATAATCATTGCCGACGATAACCCCCGGTTAGCTACCCGTCGACAGTTGGCGCGCCAGGTAGGGGCAGCGTCAAGATCCATCTCATCAAGGTCGATGGCATCGATCAACGGAGTCGCCGTCGTCTTCGCCTCTGGCCAGGCTTTCCGCATCAAGAGCCGACTGCATCAGCAACGACTTCGGCGAACTCCACCTCTCGGATTCGGATCAGATCCAATCTGGGATGACTTACAACAGTACCTCCCGCTCGGGTTGGGGAAGGCCACGGCCATCTACTCATGAGTAATATGCCAAGGGCTCAATTCCCGACTCGGATACGGCGAGGCTTGAAGACAGATTTGGGTCGTCATCTTGTTTCTTCAATTTCCGTTGATCCAGAAAGAAATTTGGGATGAGACTGGATGCGTTGGAAGGATAATTTCGTCAGCTTTTCATAAAGCCCAAGAACGCCCAAAACGGAGTCCGAATGTGTCCGGTGCATCCGTTTGAAGGCAGATTGCGCGGGAAGGTCGCGAATCTCGGCGAGCTCGTAAAACCCATCTGCGGAGGCTGTGGCATGCAGATAGGCCGTGGCACATCTCCAAGGACATGAAGGATCAGCGAGGAGCTTCTCCAAACAATCGACGACTAACACTTCTTCCGGACTCAGATCCGATCTAGTCTGGGGAGAACATCGACATCGCTTCGTCTGGACTCCCGTTCGGGTCGAGAAACGCCGCCGCCACCTACTCCCGAGTGGTGTGTCGGGGGCTTAAATTTTTGACTCGGATACGGCGAGAACTCAACCAAGTACTTCAACAACGCTTTTTCGGACTCAGACAAGATCCGATCTGAGAGGAATTCAATAGCGCTTCACTCGGACTCCTGGTCGTATTGGGTAACGCCATCGCCGCCTACCGTTGAGTAGTGCGCCGGGGGCTTAATTCCCGACTCGGATACGGTGAGGTCCCGATGAAGAACGAATCTTGGATGGTAACCATCATCAGCAGCAAATCACTCGGCCTCGACGATCATGGTGACCATCGTGCGACGCCAGCTTCATCAACCGCGAGACGATCGTGAGAAGAAGATGTGATCTGTTCTAGTTCATAATCTGGACGGAATTTGTGTCGCGATTTTCCGTTGACTTAGAAAGAGCTTTAGGGCAATATAAGATGCGTTGGAAAGCTTATCTCGTTATCTTTCCAACGAATCCAAGAACGCCTAAATCCGAGTTCAGATGTGACCGTGGCGTCTATTTGAAGACAGACTGCACAGAGAGGTCGTGAATTTCGGCGAGCTCATAAAGCTCGTCGGTGCCGGCCACGGCGTGAGGATTGATCATGCCACATCTCGTGTGACGTTGAAAACCAGCGATGTCTTTCATCTACTTTCGTCAAGCTACACCAACCGTGTGGAGATCATTTACGACTACGGCCGACTTCGCCGACCACGGCGAGACCTCGGCGAGCATGTGTTGTTCGACGCCTACCACGACGTGTGCTGCTCGGTATTGATCGAGACTTGAACGATTACTTCCTCCACTCAGCAACACTCCTACGTCTCCAAGTTTACGGCACGGCGAGACGCTACTCGGCTACACGCCTATGCCGAGCCGACAAGCTACTCGGCCACGCGCCTACGCCCGTGCCACGGGCGCTCAAGTATTCAGCGCGGCTGTACACCATTGCGCGCCACGAGCGCCCAGTACGGTTGCAAGCCTGCGGCACCAAGTCAACGGCTCGGCGATAAGGCACTCGGCTACATGCCTATGCCTACAAGCCTGTGGCTCGGCGACAAGCTACTCGGCTACGGGTCTATGCCCGCGCCACGTGCGCCCAAGTATTCAGTGCGGATGTACGCCATCGCGCGCCACGAGCATCCGGTACGGCTGCAAGCCTGCGGCTCCAAGTCTACGGCTCGGCGACAAGCCACTCGGCTACACGCCTACGCCAGCGCCACGAGCGCCCAAGCCTACGGTACGACGACACGCCACTCGGCTACACGCCTATGCCTACAAGTCTGCGGCTCGGCGACAAGCTACTCGGCCACGCGCCTACGCCCGCGCCACATGCGCCCAAGTATTCAGCGCTGCTGTACGCCATCGTGCGCCACGAGCGCCCGGTATGGCTGCAAGCCTGTGGCTCCAAGTCTACGGCTCGGCGACAAGACACTCGGCGACACGCCTACGCCGGCGCCACGAGCGCCCAAGTCTATGGCACGGCGACACGCCACTTCGCTACTCGCCTATGCCTACAAGTCTGCGGCTCGGCGACAAGCTACTCAGCCACGCGCCTACGCCCGCGCCACGTGCGCCCAAGTATTCAGCGCGGCTGTACGCCATCGCGCGCCACGAGCGCCCGGTACGGTTGCAAGCCTGCGGCTCCAAGTCTACAGCTCGACGACAAGCCACTCGGCTACACGCCTACGCCAGTGTCACGAGCTCCCAAGTCTACGGCACGGCGACACCCCACTCGGCTACACGCTTATGCCTACAAGTCTGCGGCTCGGCGACAAGCTACTCGGCTACGCGCCTACGCCAGCGCAACGTGCGCCCAAGTATTCAGCGCGGCTGTACTCCATCGCGCTCCACGAGCGGCCGGAACGGCTGCAAGCCTGCGACTCCAAGTCTACGGCTCGGCGACATGGCCCTCGGCTAGACGCCTACGCCAGCGCCACGAGCGCCCAAGTCTACGGCACGGCGACACGCCACTTGGTTACACGTCTATGCCTACAAGTATGCGGCTCGGTGACAAGCTTATCGGCCACGCGCCTACGCCCGCGCCACGTGCGCCCAGGTATTCAGCGCGGCTGTATGCCATCGCGCGCCACGAGCGCCCGGTACGGCTGCAAGCCTGCTGCTTCAAGTCTACGGCTAGGTGACAAGCCACTCGGCTACACGTCTACGCCAGCGCCACAAGCGCCTAAGTCTATGGCACGGTGACACGTCACTCGGCTACATGCCTATGCCTACAAGTCTGCGGCTCGGCGACAAGCTACTCGGCCACGCGCCTACGCCCGCGCCACGTGCCCAGGTATTCAGCGCGGCTGTACGCCATCGTGCGCCACGAGCGCCCGGTACGGCTGCAAGCCTGCGGCTCCAAGTCTACGGCTCGGCGACAAG
>SPJY01020047.1:357228-386833 GCA_005191435.1 Raddia distichophylla | reverse complement strand
TTTTAAATAAATTAAAATAGCATTCATGAAAATAGAAAATGGAAAGGGATTTAAAATTCTACTCGGACCAACAATGATCGCTATGGTCCAGGTGCTTGTGCAGCCGACAGAGGGGGCCTAGAGAGCAATTTGGAAGGAAGGGTGCGTGGGCCTGAAAGAGATCAGGCTAACCAAAAGGGCTCATTGCAGAGTGTGTGAGAGTGGCACATCTGCTAAAAGAGGGAGGGGCTGACGGGTGGGGCTCAGTCAGTAGTGACTCAGAGACGGGATCGACATAATGGTCATTGGCGACGGCGAATGACGGCCGAAGCCGGGGTGTTGATGATGGCGGAATGAAATTGAGTGCATGGCGAACCTGTGGGTGGTTGAGTGCAGCGGGGCTCGAGGTGGTCGGTGGTGGCGGCAGTGAACTCGGGTGATGACGATGTCAGTGTTGCGGTGATCGTCGAGGTTTGATGATGACGGCTTGAGCATGGCGACGGGGAGTGGCACCTTTTTGGTGTAGGAGTCAGGGCCAGAGGGTGGCTAGAGCAGTGGGACGAGGCTTGCCAGAGATGATGAAGATGGTGACGTTGGGGAAGCTTTGGGACTGCGGAGGAGGGGGGAGGAGGGCCAGAGGAGGTGGCTTGGTGAAAACTGGTGCTTCCGGCACCCTATGTATAGGACGGAAAGGTGAGTGTCGTGCAAGCAAAGGCCGGCCATGGCGGTGGTAGCAAGCGCTAATTGGTGACGATCCATGGTCGGATGAAGATGCTTATGTGGCCAATAAGGTATGTGACGGGGGGAGCTATCCATAGGAGGGGGAACCGTGGGCAGAGTGTGGCTTGGGGCTAAGAAATCGCCAGAATCTGGTGGGCAGTGTCACGGAACCGCGTCACCGACGGTGGCTTGCGAGGAAGACAACACGCTAGAGCCGTCCGATTTGGCGCCAAGTCGACATGAGCCGTCAATATTCACTTATTGCAAATTGCTACCGGGGTGGGAATAAACAGACGACGTGGCCAATGCGTAGACCGTTGGACTATGGGGGAACCGATCTGGTGCGTCAGTCGTCCAGTGTTTGCCTAGTCGGCCGACTAGCATGACTAGTCGGCGACTAGTCACTAGTTGGTGGCAATCCGCACTGATCAGGGGTTGATCGGTGGGTTAGTCGGACATACCGCCTAGTCGGTCAAAGCCGGTCAAAATCGGTCTAGTCGGCGCTAGTCGGTTTGTCCAAGTCGGCGACTAGGCATTTAGTCGGGTCGACTAGGATAATGAAAATTGGTGCGTGGGCTGAATTTGTTATTATATTGTATCCCCTTGCTTTTTGGTGCACCCCTTTGAGGGCATATCACCGGAAAAGCTACAATAACAATTATCCATCTCTTGGTATACCCCATGTTGGGTCACTAGTTGGTCGCTGCATGTCAGGATCTCTATGAGTCCTTCATAGTCTTCTTGCAGATAACAGGCAGAAGCCAGTCGGGAAGAAGCATCACCAATCTACAAGCACTCGGCATGAAGCACGACTCATCCAAGGTGCGGTAAAGAGCAGTAACAACTCGACTATGAAACACTCGGGGGCTACTGTGGATAACATAGACCCCGGATACCCACACGGCGGGTCTAAAAGACCACCCGACTGGGGATAGACCAAGTAGGGTGGATAAGGACGTGTACCACTCGGACTCTAGAAGGCTTAATCGGCAAGATAGAAGTCTATCCCTAATTAATAGGGAAGATAAACTTGTAATCCTGGATAACTACATATTTGGTTAGAGGATAGAGATAGAAATCCTACCTTGTAACCGATCAGGACTCCTCCTTGTAACCCCACCCCATGCACTATATAAAAGGGGGTAGGGGTCATAGTTCGGCAGGTCATCCAATGCCATCTACAGCATCCAATCCAATACCCTCGCCTCATAACACGATTTCAAGCCGAGAGCACAACATACGAGAGATCTCCTGATCATCTTGTACACATATACCCCATATAATCCTAGAGCACAGGACTAGGGTATTACCTCCACCATGAGGGCCTAAACCTGTATAAAAAAGACCCTCTGTATTGTGCTACCATTGAGTTTGGATCTTGTGCATCGTCCCATATATAATCATTGCCGACGATAACCCCCGGTTAGCTACCCGTCGACAGCCGTCAACATTCACTTATTGCAAATGGGTACCGGAGTGGGAATGAACAGACGACGTGGCCATGGGGGAACCGATCTTGTGCGTCAGTCGTCATTTAAACACCTCGTGTACTGGGATCTAATTAGATGGGTCGTAACGACCTTTGGGAAATTCCAAAAAGGAATGGGGTCAAGAAATGGAGGAGTGAATTTTCAAAAGTTGATTTTGGCTTGATCATGGAAAATGGTATGAGGCTTATAAAATTAAGGAATAAATTCCTAAAAATTTAGGGAAAGGAGGGGAACCTAAATGTCAAATAATATTTAATGTTTTATGGTATATTTACGCTATAAAATTAGGAAGATGTATCTTTCTTAAGGGTATAAAATGGAGATTTGATTTAGAAAATTCTTGGAAAAATTGGGGATGATTCGAGAGATATAAATATATTTTTCCATGAAAACAATTTCATGCTAAAATTTGGTAAAAGTTTGGGTATGCTACATTTATGGAGCTACCTGAAATTTCTCTCGTTAAGAGGAAATTTGAGTCTGTTCGGTAACTTCGGTTAACGACAAACATCAAAGTTAAAAATCTTTATCTATAAATATCTTTTGAACTTTTTTATTAGACATATACATATAAATTCCTCACGAAAGCAATTTTCATAGTATCATAATTTAAAGTTTTGTAGAATAAGTATAGACTTTTTTATGATATGTTTCAATTTTAATTTAGTTTTCAATGACACGTGGCTATTATATTGACTAGGTAGTCATGTCATTAAAACCACGTTCTCCATTCAGTTGGACCTAACGGAAATGATAACACAACTATACATAAGCAAATATTTGGCTTTGAAAGTTTTGAAGCTAAGTGAAAACACAGCTGGTGCAGTTTACTCGTAACATGTTATAGAGACCAACACCAAAACATAACTACTTAGTAACACAAGGTTATAGCATGGATTGTTTGCAAAAGGCAAACCCGTAGGTTGCAGTAAAAATATTTCAACAAAGGGCTAAAATGTCCCTCCAAATCATAAACCACATAAATCTCCTGCAGGAATCGATCCGCCTAAGTATTTTGAGGACTAATATATAAATATGCATTTGTAGCCATCGTAAACACATTAGCTTTTGCATTAACTAAAACAAATGCTTTTAAGAAAGATGGGGGACAGTCGTCCTTGTTCCCCCATCCCTGCCCTCATGGGTGATGGGTGGCAATTATATTAACAATTAATCCCCGTCTTAATTTGACCTTGTTTGTACATTGTGATACGACTCAATTATTTCGGCTGGGTACTTGCATAATTTATTACTAGTTTCAACGATTTTCATAGTTAATGAGTTTTGATATTAGAGCATACTACCTCCGATCACAAAAAAAAAGTTGTCGTTGACTTTTGGACACGACTTTGATCATTCGTTTATTCAAAAATTTTAGTTCAAATATGTAAAAATATAAGTCAGGCTTAAAATACATTTAATAATAAACCAAATCATAACAAAATAAATAATATCTATATAACTTTTTTGAATAAGACGAATGGTCAAAAGCGTGTCCAAAAGTCAACGACGACTTCTTTTTGTGACCGAAGGGAGTATAATAGAACATGCCAGCTGACTATAAAGTTGTCAAATCAACTCTTTTTTCTCATGTGGAGGAGAGAAAGAAGGGAGAGAGGTAGAGACTGACTCTGAGCTAATTAAGAGATAGTCTATAGCGAATTATAATATACATGCACACTTGGGTCGAATTAATTTTAGAGATAATACTACAGTAGCTAGCACTATTGATGAGGCTGTCCATTTGCTATGCTTAGATGACATGCCAATTTCTTATAGTTAGCATCATTGGAGATGGACTTAGTATAAAATAAACGGAAAAGCACTTTGACTTAGAGGGTATTATTTTCATACTTGGGCCTAGTTCTTTTCAGCGTATCGCTGTGTTGACGTATTACTGTAACAAATTTGAGAGCCCTCGAAAGGAGGTCTAAAGATTATAAAAGAATAATAAAAAATAGTTTTATGATCTTTGGAAGGACTACTAAGCCATGAAAAAATCGTTACAAGTTATCATAATATATAGGCTATAGAAAAATAACAAAATTTGCTATAGTAATACGCAACGGTACGTAACGCTAAAAATATAAGGACTTAAATAAAAGGAGAACTACATCACGGCAATTATTTTGACCGTATTCATAGCCAGTCATTACGATCTTTTCTTGAGCTAGCTAGCATTAGATGGAACTAGAGGACGCATTGGAGCGTAAATGTAGTGTTAGATTCCATAGCTGAGCTTGTCACTGGTCACCATCACAAAGAGAAGAAAGATTAGGTCAAGTGTCTTGTTGTTATTAGGGCTATTTGCAATATGATCATGCTGTCGAATTAGCCTGACCACCTACGGTCTCCCCTATACATATATACAGGGGTTTAGAGACTAGGACACCTCGATCCACAATTTATATCAGACCCTTTGCTGTGTCGATTATATCTAATCAATTTAATTCTTATTGATTGGCCGTGCCATGTAAATCGTTATGTCTACACGCACTTCAGTAACAAAGAATTAAGGGCACTGTATACTGTAGTGTGTTTGAATATATAGACAAATTGACGTTGGTGAAATACCATTTCATTTCCCAAAAACCTGTCAAAGTTAGACTTGGCCACAACGGCACAAAAAATTCCCAATTAATTCACTCGAAGACTAAAATGATTCTTTTTGGCTCATTTATTGGGTTAAGACAACTATGATCAGTACATTTTCCCTCAAAAAGATATGATAAGCACATGAAAACTGCTCCCTCGGTCACAAATATCTGACCTTTTTGAATTTGCATAACCTCAAGATACTGCTTTTGACAACTAATTACTATTATAACTTATTTAAAATTCCACTAAAAGTAAGCAATATAATTATATTAAAAAGATATTGGTGAAGTTTCAAAACTTAGATCGATTTAATAATTTCAAACTTCAATTGTTTATGACCAGAGGGATCTAACAAAATAAGTAAGAAAGATTTACCTACAAATGCAAATATTGATGAGTTTCATAAACATCATGATTTAGATTGTCAAGATCGGTAGTACTAAGATCAATGTTCTAGAAATCCCGTTTAATCTATGATTAATCCCCAATTAATACCATCATCCGCTTAGCAGCGATTATCGATTAGTTTGATTAATTTCAACATTGTCTAATTAATTCATGGATTAATCCTGTTTAATTGCTAATCCCCAGCTCACTGATCGATTAACGATTAGCGCCTGTACTAGGATATCTAAAAGTAGAACATATACTGTGCAATAAATCTTATGTTGCAACCATCGTTCAACCGAAATATCAAAAGTTTTAAAAATTCTTAAAAAATTTGTAAATGTACTATTCAAATTACTCTACTTCTGTATAAAATTTTAAGTTCAAATTCATACTATAATGAAAGTTACGAATAAAAGATAAATTTCTATCAATTTTGAACTCGTCAAAAATTTGCTATAGTAATACGCAACGGTACGTAACGCTAAAAATATAAGGACTTAAATAAAAGGAGAACTACATCACGGCAGTTATTTTGACCGTATTCATAGCCAGTCATTACGATCTTTTCTTGAGCTAGCTAGCATTAGATGGAACTAGAGGACGCATTGGAGCGTAAATGTAGTGTTAGATTCCATAGCTGAGCTTGTCACTGGTCACCATCACAAAGAGAAGAAAGATTAGGTCAAGTGTCTTGTTGTTATTAGGGCTATTTGCAATATGATCATGCTGTCGAATTAGCCTGACCACCTACGGTCTCCCCTATACATATATACAGGGGTTTAGAGACTAGGACACCTCGATCCACAATTTATATCAGACCCTTTGCTGTGTCGATTATATCTAATCAATTTAATTCTTATTGATTGGCCGTGCCATGTAAATCGTTATGTCTACACGCACTTCAGTAACAAAGAATTAAGGGCACTGTATACTGTAGTGTGTTTGCTCGTAATAATTAATATATAGACAAATTGACAATGAAAATCCAAATTATGTAACTGTTTGTTCCTGGATGTATATATAAAACCTAAGGTCAAAGTTATGTTTCATTGGTGAAATACCATTTCATTTCCCAAAAACCTGTCAAAGTTAGGATTTGGCCACAACGGCACAAAAAATTCCCAATTAATTCACTCGAAGACTAAAATGATCCTTTTTGGCTCATTTATTGGGTTAAGACAACTATGATCAGTACATTTTCCCTCAAAAAGATATGATAAGCACATAACTGCTCCCTCCGGTCACAAATATTTGACCTTTTTGAATTTGCATAACCTCAAGATACTGCTTTTGACAATTAATTACTATTATAACTTATTTAAAATTCCACTAAAAGTAAGCAATATAATTATATTAAAAAGATATTGATGAAGTTTCAAAACTTAGATCGATATAATAATTTCAAACTTCAATTGTTTATGACCAGAGGGATCTAACAAAATAAGTAAGAAAAATTTACCTACAAATGCAACTATTGATGAGTTTCATAAACATCATGATTTAGATTGTCAAGATCGGTAGTACTAAAATCAATGTTCTAGAAATCCCGTTTAATCTATGATTAGATCATGCCCAGCAGGCACGCTTTTAGCGTGGCCAACATCACCGTGAGGGCGGGAGTTTGAAAAATTTGAAATCTGATTGACTGCGCAGGTGAGCGAGCGGGCAGCATGAGCGGCGGGAGTATTTTGCGCATGATGCAGGGAGTATGATGCCGACTCTGTTGAACATGCTCTTAATCCCCAATTAATACTATCATCCGCTTAGCAGCGATTATCGATTAGTTTGATTAATTTCAACATTGTCTAATTAATTCATGGATTAATCCTGTTTAATTGCTAATCCCCAGCTCACTGATCGATTAACGATTAGCGCCTGTAGTAGGATATCTAAAAGTAGAACATATATTGTGCAATAAATCTTATGTTGCAACCATCATTTAACCGAAATATCAAAAGTTTTAAAAAATTCTTAAAAAATTTGTAAATGTACTCTTCAACTTACTCTACTTCTGTATAAATTTAAAGTTCAAATTTATACTATAATGAAAGTTACGAAAAAGATTAATTTTTATCAATTTTAAACTCGTCAAAGCTGTTAGTTTTTTTATAACTTTTAATATGAAATAAATTTTGCTTTGAAACTTCATACATAGGTAGGGTAAACAATGAAGTACATTTACAAATTTTTTCAAAATGTTTTACAACTTTTGATAGTTCGGTTGCATGATGGTTGCACCGTAAACTTGATTGCACATGATATGTTCTTATCTAAAAAAGGTAGTTTATAAAAATAAATTAATTGTAAAAAAGTTTAATTAAAATCTAGATATGTTATTATAGTACCGTCCTACATAAAAGATTGGGCATCATCTGATTTTGAAGCATTAATTTGAATCCAATAAATGCATGACAGCTCTATGTTTAATTGAATAAATATTTAAAACAAAAAAAATTACAATTTAAAAGGATGACCCCACCACGTCTTCCACATGTTACCCATGACAAGTTCAATTTTGTTCATAGAAATTACCCATGATCAAGTAAATTATATTGGCAACCTCCCACAAGATCTGATTCATTATTGTTTATTATATAACTTTACTTAATATCATGTATGAAGTAAATTGAAGTATTCATTTTTGTTCATCAAATTATTATCTTGGAAAAATTGGTTAATTTGTTCTTATCAAAATTTAGGGTGGCATAGTTTATCGGAGCATTTAACGTCCCGAGAACAGTTAGGACAACTTTAAATTTAATGAATCTACTTAAAATGGGTTACTCTCAAACATAGAAGCAGTAGTAATTTAGATTTTCTTCATCATCTTATCCTGTCTCGTTGAGCTGCATACGATCAATGGATAATATAAATAAATTTAAAAGCAGGAAATATAAAAGAAATTACAGATGTGGTAATTAATATAAATTAACTATCTATAACACTATAAATTCTTTTAAAAGATGTACAGTTCTTTCTCCATTTAGGACTGGTCACCGCAACCCACCATTAGTAGTATAACCTTTTCATGATCAGTTTCAAACCCTAACATCAGAGGAACAACAACAAAAATTCTAATTAACTAAGAAAAAACAAGGATCAAACAAACCGATTCGATCGACGTCCGGTCACCGAGAAGGCGAGAACTCGAAGCTTGTTAGGTTTCTGCTCAACTACTCGGTAAATTCCTTAGTTTTTCTTAATCTTGTTCTTGATCTAGTCCCGTAACCTCCGTTTGTACCGTATTTAGAAGAACTCGCTGGGGTCCCCCAATGGCACCACGTCGTCCATGAGCCCCATCTCGCCGTGCCCCATGCCGTCGTCGAGCAGCCAGCTCTCCAGCATCGAGAACGCCGGCGTGGCACTGGTGGCGCCCGTCTTGCTCGTCTCCGTCGAGCCCTCGGGCGCCGCCGCGGGGCCTCCGCCTCCGCCGCTGTGGCTGGCCGACGCGGACGCCGCGCCCTCCCCGGAGCACTGCGGCTGGTGCTGCGTCGTCGCCGTCGTCGACGTCGAGCCTGACGCCTCCGGCACCTTGCCCCCGCCGGCGGCGGGGCGCATCCACCCCTCCAGCAGCCGCGCGATGTTCTCCGCGCTGGACGCGTACGCCGGAGGCGTCGGCAGCGGCGCGAGCGCCTTCGCCGGCTGCGAGGGCTCCAGCGAGAGCGCGTCGTGCAGCGCCTGCCGCGCCGTGTGGATGTCCGTCTGCAGCCGACGCTCCCACTGCCCCTTGGGCACGGCCGCCTTCTCTCCGCCGCCGCCGCCGCCGACACCGCCGTAGGCACCGCCGCCGCTTTCCAAGCCACCGTCTTCCCCTCCGCTCCCGTCGCCGGCGTGCATCTTCTTGAGCTTCTTCTTGAGGTGCGTGTTCCAGTAGTTCTTGATGTCGTTGTCCGTCCTCTCCGGCAGGTACGACGCTATCGCCGCCCATCTACAGCAGCACGCCAACCTCAACCTCAACCTCAACCCATGGAAGAAATTACGGATGAAATCCAAGATCACGAACCGGTTGCCGAGGAGCGCCTGGAGGTGGACGATGAGCTTCTCCTCCTGGTCGGTGAAGTTGCCGCGCTTGATGCCCGGCCGGAGGTAGTTGGTCCACCGCAGCCGGCAGCTCTTGCTGCACCGCATCAGCCCTGCAGACGCCAACAAAGCTCGGATCTTGAGCCGCGATTCCACCACCATCAGCAAAAACAACGACAACAACACCACCACCATCCACGGCGGCGGCGCCACAACGTACCGGTGTTGGTCGGCACGGCGCGCCAGTTGCCGGGGCCGTGCTCCTGGATGTAGGAGACGAGCATCAGGTCCTCCTCCGGCGTCCACGGCCCCTTCTTCACGCCCACCTTGTCGCAGCACGGCGGTCTCCCCATGCCGCCGCCGCCGGCGAGAGCTCGAGCTAGGTCGAGCTCGAGGTGGAGTGGAGATCGATCGGTGAGTGAAGGCGTCTTCTTGGCTAGCTAGCTAGGAGTAGGAGCAGAGGCAGGAGGAAGGAAGGGGTCCAAATCCAATCAAGCAGATGGGGTAAAAGGGGTGGGGGCGAGGTATATATAGCCATGGCTAGCTTGGCCCGGAGAGATCGACCGGTGAGGAAGAAGCAGCAGGAGGAGAGAGAACCGGAGAAACGCCAGCGCCATGGTTTGACCTCGGTGGAATTGCTGAGCTCAGTAGCTCACAATAAACTGCGACATGACAGGTTTGCGAGATGGATGGGAATGGGATCGATGTACACACGCGCGCAGGCACACGGCTGCTGCTGCTGCAGATCGATGGATGTGCGCCGCTACGCTAATTACTGCCAGCCACAGCACCGGCCGGCAGAGCTGCCATCAGCGTAATTAACCCGCCCGGAAGCTCATGGGGTTTGGTGGCAGTGGTACTTGCTGCTGCTGGGCCTGGTTCCTTCAGGATATCTCTGCCATTTTGGCTTCTCTTAAATGAATTTGGTTACAGCAGTGGTCACTGATTTGTGTGTGCATGGTTATGCTAGTATATAAAATAGATTATCCACAGGTGAGATGATTGATTGTCTAATGACTACGGTATGCATATTGTGGAATAACTGAGCTTTGTCAATATACTCCCCCGTTATGAAATAGTAGTCGTTTTAAACTTGTTCTAAGTCAAAGTTTTAAAACTTTATGCATAGAAAACTTTAAACTATTTAGATTGAGAACATAAAAATCATATAGATAGATTCGCCTTGAAAAGAACTTTCATGACATTACAATTTTTAATGTATTATAGATAAATTTTTTAAAGTTTTTTATGGTTAAAGTTTTATTTTGGAGACCGTGTAATGTTTAAAACGACTACTATTCCATAACCGAAGGAGTATTTGATAACAAATTTTGAAAATCTCGAAGGCGTCTAGAATCTAGATATGAAAAAGGAGTGAAATTTTTTAAAAACTATATTACTAGTTGAAGTTAGGAGTCATAATTTTAAATAGTGGGGTGTGCTCTCCCTTCTTATTTGATTCGCAGTTGGGTCCGGCTTTGTTAATTTATTTTTTTAGAACTATTCGGTGTAATAGTTTGTAATAATTTTTTCAAAACTTGTAGAATTAAACTTAAAGATCAAAAAGGAAAAATTTAATATTTTTAAACTTTTTGCACATATTTTTAAAAGCCTTCAATTTTTAGCTCAACCGAACTAAACACAACCAAACCGCAGACAAAAACACATGTGCTCGCCTCTCCTTAAGGGCGCCAAAATGCAATCTCTATTCATCCACTTTTCTATTATTACCCTGTCTCTTCCTACATTTTTCTCCCTTATATTTTATTACCTACATACTGATACAGTGATTTGGGTGCGAAATGAGGGTATTTTAAAGGTTGTATTGGATATGCATGCCCTAGGCCTCCTTCAGCTGCGCCGACGCACTGGCATACTCTGACTTGCAAGAATTTCTTGGTCCGTCAAAATGAGCTTCCTTTCTCTCGATCTAGTGATCTACTGCGCCGACGCACTAACGTACTCCGTCTTGCGTGAACATTCGCCAAAATGAACCTCCTTTTGCTCTATTGCGCCGCCACACTAGTCTCCTACCTCTCTGCATGCCGTGGTCATCGGGATTTTGCATCTCCAATCTACTGCGCCGGTGCATGCTGCAGCGGTATAGCCTACTCTGTCTCAGGGGGAATTAGCTATATATATATGACATCCAATTCGTCTGACTTGTTAAAATTGACACCCAATTCATTACGTTTTTGCTTCATGACACCCTGACACGAATTGCTTTGGCACATGACATCTTAGAACTTTTAACCCATCTCAGCACAGTGAACTCCCCAAAATGCCCTTGGGCAGCACACTTGCCCAAAATGAAGGAGGCGGCAGCGGCAGAGAATTGTGGTCGGCGAGGCGGGTGAAGGAGGCAGCAGCAGGCGGGCGGAGGAGGCTGCAGGGTCAGCGAGGCAGGCCGAGGTAGTGGCAGAGGCAGGGTCAGCGAAGTGGGCGAAGCGGGCGGAGGACGCGACGGCGACAATAGGGTCGGCGAGGCAGCAGCAGTAGGCGGGCAGAGATGGCAGACGAGGCGGAGGAGAGGAAAAAAGGTTGCAGCGGCAGGCGAGTAGCGGCAGAGGCAGGGTCGGTGAGGTGGATGAAGCTGGCGGAGGACATAATGGAGACAAGCGGGCGGAGGAGGCGGCGGCGACGGCAGGCAAAATGGAAAAGGGCGGCATTTATGCAGCTAGCTGTGAGATGGCCTAAAGGAATTTCGGGAAGTTCATTATGCTGAGATGGATTAAAAGTCCCAAGATGTCATGTGCCAAAGCAATTCGTGGTTCGGGTGTCACCGAGCGAAAGCGAAACGAATTAGATGTCAATTTTACCAAGTCATGCGAATTGGGTGTCATACAACTAAATTTTCCGTCTCAGGGTGCACCAGTTATTGGGTTTGTGCACTGCCTTACCCTTACCCTAAGACCATTGCTTTCAGCTTTCCTAGAAGGTTCTCTGAAACACTATTACGGACAATCTAAATCTCCATAACATTTCAACAGAGTATCCATCTCAGTCTATAAATTTGGTGACTCTATCCAAAGTCTCTATAGACTCTCTAGTGGATCTTTATATCTTTATGAGGATAGAAACTCTGCTAGAGATGATGAAAATGTAGGGAACAAATAGTGATTTAGATAATGGATATAGAGAACAAAATATAGAGATCCTTCTAGCGATGCTCTAAATTGATGGGGTTTGCGACTCGCAGCTGGTTCATCGTTTATTTATCATCTTTGGCTTTATTAATTCAAATGTTGCAACGACTATTTTTGAATGTTTCAGCGCTCTTATTCAAATGTTGCAATGATTTTGTTGGAATGTTGCAGTGCTCTAATTCAAATGTTTGTATTAGCTATATTTTGATGTTCCAGTGCTCTTGTTCAAATGTTGGAATGATTTCATTTAAACGTTGTAGTGCTCTAATTTTAATGTTGATGTAACTATTTTTCGATGTTTCGGTGATTTTATTCAAATACTGCAGTATATACATTTCAATGTTTCAGTGTTAACTAACTATTCAATGTCGAGTGCTTGTACTTTTCAATATTGCAACATTTTGTTTAACTTACTACACCATCGTTTGATTAGATGCAACATTTTAGTTCAAAAGTACTGCAATATTTTAATCAAAGTACTGCAACATAAATTGCAACAACATCCATTTTTTTATTTTTTTTTATCGGCGTCCGATCCATAGTCCATCCCATACATTAAAGAAATTATTTGAGAGTATTAATTAAGTATTAGTATGTGTATCTACTTTTGCATCTCCTTGGTCCGGTTAATGTTTATTGATATGGTCGAAATCAACGGTTTACTTTCATAGTCCCTCCGGTTTAAGAAAACTTGACATTTTAGATCCTAGGCCAAAAACTTTACCTACAAAAATATTTTGAAACATCTGGATTGCGCACATAAAAATCATACATTCAGATTTCTCTTGTAAAACACTTCTATAATATAGTATTTTTAAGAATTTTATAAATAAAATTGCAAAGAAAATGGCAATCGAAGGTGTATTTTGAAGATCATGTTAATGTCGAAAACGCCATGTTTTCACGAACAGGAGGAGGGAGTATTTTTTTCAATAAAAAAATGTAGTTAATTTAATATTCGTCCTATCACAATTCATTGCCATTATTTTTTTAGAGCATCATTGCCATTATTTAGTAGGTAAAGGACTTATTTATTAAAAAAGGAAAGAGAATATGGTGACTTAATTTTTGAGAAAATACGGTAGTACAATTGAAGGGCACTATCACCTCAAACACAGAGATGTAGCTCAACCACACATGGATATATATATATATATATACAAAAAATAAACACACTATAATATATAGTCCACAATCTTCACATTTCTCTGTTTAAAGTGGACATGTAGCTGATTTCCTCGTTTTGCAAGAATGGAGACAGGCTCAGGAATTGAAGCTGAATATATCATTATAGTAAATAAAAAAATTACTTAACCTTATGAAGTATTGGAGTTGGTCTACTTAACCTCGTGAAATATAAAACCGAATATTCTACCCCGTAAAGTCCTTTTGCAACTTAGTTCAAAATATCATATCGTGTGTGCCAATGATGCCCAACCTATGCTATTGACATCTACCTATAAACACACACACACTCTCTCTCTCTCTCTCTCTCTCTCTCTCTCTCTGTGTGTGTGTGTGTGTGTGTGTGTGTGTGTGTGTGTTTGACTTGATTCTTCATCAAAGGTCAAGGGTGAACTTGATGTTCTCTCTGGCAGACTCATCTAGACTCTAAAACCTGTGGATGTTGTATTAGCAAAACCATCTCTAAAATCGTTGTGTGACTGAAAGGACAAGTTCAATTAATCTGATTTTGATAGATGAGGGACCTGTAAAATCTGGTATCTTGGTTCATGGACCAATCTGTTACATTGGACATATTTTACATAACATTTTGTTACTTTTTTTTTAAAAAAAAAGGCATAATAATTTCATATATACCGGTTTTCCTTAAAACGTACACAAATAAGTGTCTCCCACATATCCCATTACGAATGGTTACATATAATCTTGTCTATGCCGGTTCTATGTACCGGTAGATAGGGATGAAAAAGGTACAAATAGTTTCCGATTGACCGACCGTTTGAACCAATTCAAATAGTGATTTGGATACCGTCTGAACCTCCTCGAATAGTTATTTGGATAATGTTGTGGATATCCAAATGTTTTTAGGTGGATTCAATTTAGTACGGATAAAAATAATATCCGATTGATATTATCTGAGTTTTTCTTGGATAACATCCATTGGATACTATTCGTATAGTAAAAGTCCATCTGCGGACCATCTCCGTCATACTCTTAGACCTATCTTGACCCATCCTTTTTTTTATGCCTTGCATGTCTCATATAAAATTTACATATATTGTTACTACACACTTATTGATCCCTAAGTTAGGATGATTGACTAGGGCGCGTGTCAACAAGATGTATATGGCTTTATATAATCTTTTTTTAGCTATTACTCGTACTTAAATATTTACATAACATCGCGACTATGAGCCATGAAGTTGATATGTAATAAGTGATAATTATATATATGATTTTATATACTTATTTCTCTAGTATATGTCATTGTGTTTTATCTGAGAAAGAGTATCCATGTCCGATCTGTATTTGTATATGGTATTATTCAAATTCATATCCAAAGATATGGATACAAATACAATATAAGTGATTTTTCGATCTGTTGCATCCCTGCCGTAGTAAATATGAGTGTTTTTGGTGCAGTGACAAGTGTTCATGACCATTGAGGTAAGGTAAGACTTTTGTTGAGGCTTTATAGAACACTTGAGGGAGCTAGAGACAACTAGGTTAACCTGATCACTCGAGGTTTGTTACAAGAAAGTTCCATTTTGATCCCTTAACTTCAATCATTCCGTTATAATAATATTGTTCTTTCACTAATTTGTCTTGTTTATATAAACCAGGGGTTTGCCATCTTACCAATGCATCCGAACCCAACTAATCAACCAAACATACCAACCAACCCACAATTGACCAACCCTCTACCAAATACAGAACCCATCTTAACCGATCACCATACCAGCTTATCCATTCCTCCTGACTTTCGTCAGGTTGCCCCAACCTTTCCTAGTTCCGCCATCATTCCAGGACTTGGCAATCTTGTTGTGGACCACACATGCAATGGCATGCCCGCCTTGGCCTAGGGAGTTGCCAGCCCTCACTAGCCGACCTTCATCCTTGGGATGTCTGGCCATTATCAACCTCGGTGATGACCAATGCCGGTCCCTATCGAGAATGATCCCAGAGGGCCTCTGCAGAGCGCTCACAGCTGGCGATCCAAGACCCGTACCCCGCGCGATGGCCACGCGTTGTGTTGGAACCATCCCTCAGATGGCAGCGTCTTCCCGCTGCGCGTGTTACTCCGCGCTCCTCCTAGGTAGACCTTGGCTAAGCCCAGCACCTAGGCACCCTATGCCTTAATCATCCATCAGGATGTCCTCTTTGGGGCAACCCACCGGTAATCTCTACTTCAACGGTCATCGACCACACAACACTTGGACTATCCCAACAACCCGATCCACTAGACTGACTTCCCACATGACCTTACCCCAAACATAATCAGCCCAACATGCAACTAACAACCCTAACTGTCATGTGCCATATCATATTGAATGAAAAGAATGAATGACCGGAGAATATCGGTTCACCGTTCCGTGGCGATTAGCCAGAAGATTTATTTAAGTCTAAGCCAGTCTAAGCAAGTTTTACCCATTAGAAAGGGTTAAAGTGGTTACCAGACTAAGCATAGGCTATCAAGAGTAATGACAATAAGATAGTCATTAAGGCTAAACTGTTCAAAGGCAGGCATGTATACATATTACATAACAATTAGGTAGTTCACTAAGCATGCATTTATTTAATAAATAAAATAGTTAACAGAAAACTGGGTAACAAACATGATATTAGCGATGTTAATCCGCACAAGGGAAAGTCGCAGTCTCTCCCTAATACGGACAAACACCTAAAGAGTAAGTGTTAACTCGCCTTGTTCAGGTGGATGTTCCTCCTCGGCGTCCCTATAGTTGGCCAAACGGGCGGCACGGCCCGGGCCCGCCAGGGCACGGCACGATTAACACGGGCCCGGCCCGGCACGTGTAAGTAATCGTGCCGTGCCGTGCCGGCCCATGAGCCGAGGTCTCGGCCCAGGCACGGCACGGCTAAGTATTAATCATGCCATGCCGGCTCGTCAACCCGGCTAGCCCGTAGGGCCGTGCCGGCCCGTTAGCCCGATACCAAAAGCACCCATTCAAGATGCAGAAAAACATTCCAAACTCAAATTCGATCCTAGAATTCCCATTTGACATACAAAACTTGACTGAAAACTCAAATTCATATATGACTCAAAACAACTCAACAATGTTAAGAACTCAGATGATCAGATATTCAGATCAGAGCCTCAGAACTTCACAGGCTACCTCATTAAAAACCTTCTAGGTAAAACTCACACCTCGTGAGGAAAAACCCTAGAAGGAAAAAAGAGTACAGCCGCCCAGACCCAGCTCAGTTCATAAGTTCAATTCAGCAGTTCACCACACTACCACATCCACATGTCCATAGACCATAGTTAACTACTTAAGTTACAGACCAGATCACCAGATCATGCAAATATAAGTATATAACTATTACACAGTGACAGAGGCTGCAGGATCCTCTTCATCAAGGTATAAGTTCAGAAAAGCCTCCTCTAGTTCTTGGTTCTCGACGTTGTGTTGTGCACGGGCATCACCTTGCTCCCAGTCCTTCAAGCAGCACAACATCTCTACCATGTCAGTGGCCAGACGACGTCGCCTATGCTCGATGATCCTGCCAGTAAGACTAAAGGTAGACTCCGAAGAGATGGTTGAAACAGGAACAGTCATAACATCTTTAGCCAATATAGAAAGAACAGGATATGAGGGCTTGTGTTCATGCCACCAAGCCAAGATGTTGAAATCATCATCATATAATGTGACCATGTCACTGTCCATATAAGAAACCAACTCAGAAATAGAGCTGGGCACTGCAAACCTAGCAGTAGAAGCAGAAGCACGACCAGTAACAGAAGCAGAAGCACCAGCATGCCCAGTACTACCAACAGAAACAGGAACAGGTGCTGAAGCAGAAGTATCAGCAACACTATAAATTTCTCCCCAGTTCATTTTCTTCTTACCAGAAGCTGCCGGTTGTGATTGTCTCTGCAACCGAACTGAACCAAACTAACCCTCATATTGAGAAAAAGTGTTAGCCAATTCTGCTTTCACCTTATTGAGGTAAGCAGAGTAATCAGTACCTGTGAGTTGAGACAGAAGCTGCAGCAAATTGCTAAAACCACGCATCTTAGCTCTAGGATCCAGAATAAATGCAAAAGCATAAAGCATAGGAATGTTTCTCCAATATTTCAGAAACTTATCCTTCATAGAACAACAGAACTTCTCAACAAAGAATCATTTTCATAAGAGCTCAGATGACCAGCAATCTCAAGAATGTGGTGCAAGATTAGTGGTGAAGTGGGATAGTAAACACCAGAAAGAGCAACGGTGCAATCATAGAACAACTCCAAAAACTCTAAGATTTTGGCACCAACATACCAATGATCCTCTGTCAGTAAAGAACGACCATCAACCTGTCGATGATGTGTGTGTATAAAGACAGAGAATGTTTCCTTGTATGGGTGGATGCGTTTCATGAAAAAGGATAACACGTATTATTTGGATAAGTCGAATCGCCGGTATTGGGGATCAACCGAAAAGTTTTTACTACAGGCA
This sequence comes from Raddia distichophylla, assembly GCA_005191435.1. Lineage (NCBI taxonomy): Eukaryota > Viridiplantae > Streptophyta > Magnoliopsida > Poales > Poaceae > Raddia > Raddia distichophylla. The sequence goes on along the minus strand of SPJY01020047.1, from coordinate 368,842 downwards.
TAATTACAAGTCCAATTGATCAACTATTTGGACGGCAGTCGGACGAACTTCCTCTAATAGAGCCACGGCCTCCTACTCCGAGCAAGCAAACCCATCCTTCACGGCTCCGCAATCTAGGCGTGGGAAGTTCGACTTCGCCCGGTCCTTCAGGATCCGAATCTTAAAACTACCTTGAGAAATGTTTGAAATTCAGTCATTTCAGCCGTTCAGCCGTTAAGATCAGCTCAAAAGAACGGGGTCTAATATCTCTATAAGGCAATGGTGGCAATAGAATGATTACTAGCCATTAAAGTAATTTCCTACAGGATGAACATTGTAGCATGCAAGTCAACTCAACAGTATTGAAGTACCATGCTTCTACGCAAGAACGAAGACAAGCTAGGCTAGCTGCTACATAGCTTTGCAGGATCCAAATCCTCTGTGTCTATGCAATGTCAGATGTGAACAGGAAATCATGTCAGAGCGAATGGCAGAGGCGCACTGTAGCAACAGTGAAAAATAATGCAGAAAATACTGTAGTGATTTTACTGTAGCAAAATCGCTGTAATAAAATACTGTAGCAACACATCTCATCCATCAGATATAGATCGGACGGTGGATATTCTATCAATGCAACCAACACTGTTCACCTCTGACATTGCTAGGATCCAAATCCAGCTTTTGCAGTACTACTTCATCAACCCATGAGACTATGACAACATTTTAGAAGGAAATTAGATGCTAAAGGCCTTGTTTGTTTTATATTAAAGTTGAGTTGAATTTTATTTAGCAAATTTGTGACCTACTCGAAAAACGTAATAAAGAATTCAAAAATTGTGAAAAAAAATTATTTTACAAACTATAAGAAGAACTATCTAAAACCCTACAAAATTAATACAAAATATTACATCATTTTGCTTTAAAAATAACAAATTTTTATTTAATTTAATTTAAACTGAAACAAGGCCGAAGACTCACCGTAGCCTGTCCAACTTTTCCCCTTTTCAGATTTTATCGCTGTTTTCTAATAAGACGCGCTCCTATCCTATGCCTCTAGTGCTGAGTCTATCCCACAAAGGAAACTAGGAGGGTCTCGTGGAAGGACAGTGATTCACTAGGAGCCAACATCTGGCCATTCGCACTGTGTATACTAATCACTAGTGGTGAGAGCGCGCTTGCGCGTGCTAGGACCGATGCGGGTGTTTTCTAGTAAATAGAACTGAAAGACATACTTCTTGTTTTCTGTAACAAATGAAGCATAAAAGTATGGAAACGGAGCATAGGGTTTATCTATTAATAGTACAAGCGTGGGATGCAGCATCCCCGCCTGGCCACGTGGCCATTTTTCCCCCCGCGGTGGCCACGTCGCTCAAAACGTTCCAGCCGTCCGATCGTCGTCGGCTGGTCCTGATTAAGCGGCGAATGCCTGGCCCGACGCCCGCAGGCCCGCTCGGTTTCCTCCTCAGCGCAGCCCTTACTCCGCCCCTCTCCTCATTGTTTTGTCCGCCGAATCCCCCCGGATATGCGGCCTCACCGCCGGATCCCCCTCCACAAGGCGCCGCCCTGCGCCCGGTCGTCTCCCCCTCCTCCGTTCACACCGCTGGCGCAAGCGTCGGCTGTGGTCTCCTCCCCCCCCGGCATCAGATCCAGCCCTTCTCGGTTTCCTTTTTCTCCCCCAGCGTCGGATCCAGCCCCTCCCATGGTGTCGGGCACGGCGGACCGCCGCACGTCGGCGTCCCCTCCTTGCACGCAGCGCATGGTGGACCTGGTGGCGGCGACGGGCTCTAGGGCCAGGGATCCAGCCCCTCCTTGGATCAACGCGTTGCCCTCACCTTCCTCGCCATGGAGATGGTCCACGGCATCGCCGGCGGCGGCCCGGCCCTCTCCGGTTTCGCCTGCGTGCCGTGCCTGGTCCGCGTCCTCTCCGGTGGCATGGCGCTGGTCGGCCGCGCCGTCGCCGGCAGCGAGGTACGTCTCAGTCGCCCCTCTATGCAGTCGTCGCCGCGGATCCGACCCCTCCTCGGATCAACGCGTCGCCCCCACCTTCCCCGCCATGGAGATGGTCGACGGCATCGCTGGCGGCAGCACGGCTCTCTCCGGTTTCGCCTACGTGCTGTGTCTGGGCGGCCTCTTCCCCGGCGGCGCTACGCCCATCGGCCGCGCTCTCACCGGCAGCGAGGTGCGCCTCGGTAGCCCCTCCCTTGATCGAGTCATCGGGCTCCGTTCACGCCAACTTTTCTCTACGCTGATCTAAATTTCCCCGACCTGAACCAAGGCAAGATCTTTGTGTTCCTGTTCTTTGTTGTTTCGCTGTATTTTTAGATTCAAGTCACATGTTTGTTATTGCTATCGTTTAGTATTTGTTTTTATAAATGCTTTATTGTCCCACCGTGATGCGCTCATTCATCGCTGATTTCGATCTGTTCCGATGTGCAGTTCCTCTTGATTTACGTTTCTGAAGATAAGATGCATCATAGTAATAAGACATCATCCATTATTTATAGATTCATTAATGTGTTCAGCATATGTGCTTAGCCTTACCAATGCAGTGCTTACCGATTTAAATATATAAGCGGCAGGCACAGCATAGTAACAGCCAATCATAGATGATAGTGGATTTTAAACAGAGTATGTCTATATGCAATTATGGTGTTTACGGTTTATGATCAAATGTGGTCCTATCAGATTTGCTTCTTATCGTAAAATGTATTTACATAGGACCATATGATTTACGGTCATAAATAGCCTGATCGTGCAGGACACATTGTATGGCGCGCCAACTTTTTTGTCAATCTTCATTTACGACCAAATTTGCAGACACCGTGCCACTCACGAATTATGATAGGTAAGTTTTTTTAACGAAATATTGTTGGCCACCTCTATTTATGCTCAGGTTTACAAACAATACGTTATTGCTGAATTATGGTAACTTAGTTTTTTTAATACATTATTGCCATTTACAATTTATGAGTTTACGTCTACCTTTTAGGTTTATTGCTTTAACTAAGGCGCGCTTATATGAGATTACAGAGCTGAGGAAAACATATATAACATAGCCATCCAAAAATTTAGGTCATGCGAACAATTTGTCGATTGATTAGTTCAAAGCATAGCCATCCAAAAATTTAGGTTATGTGAACAATTTGTTGATTGGTTAGTTCCAGGCAAACTATTTATTTATATATAAGTACGTGCATCACGCTTTTCTCCAAATATTACTATCTATATTGTATTTAGTCTTTACTGTCTTCATGGTTGTCCTTCTATTTATTACCCTTTTTTACCAGCCCTCTATATCTATTTTGCTGTTTTTGTTCCATCCTTTTGTTGGGACCTTTCTTACCAATACTTTTGTTTGCACAGCCCTTTTAGTTTATTTCTTTTCCCTTTTATGTGCTTAAAAACGATGTGTGTTTCTTCGTGTTTGTTTGCTCTATGCGCAATATCTATGTATACTGCTTAAACATTTTGTTATTTTGTTACGTTTTGGAGGTGCATACTATTGAATGGCAAAAAAAGGGCCTACTACATCGAGTTACTTGGCTAGATTATGATGGTGATAAAACAAATTCCTCGGTATGTATATATGCAGTTTACCGATTTTTGTCTTTGTTCCTAAGTCAATGTTATTCCTACCCCTTTTTTGCTATTTTGTCTTTTTTGCTACCTACTGATTCAGTCATCCAAGGTAGTGTGACTTAAATTCTTTATTATTGCAATGTCATTGACATGTTCATTGGACTGTCTGTAAAAGGGCAACTTGACATTTTTTAATTGCAGATTCAGGATGAGCAACCACCTAGAAGTGTATCCTATTTTCATTAGAATCTATAATTTTGATTTGCTTTTAATGCTCATTCTCCATGCTTTACAAAGACACCACCCTACGATCCTTAACCGGTGATGCAGATTTTTGCACCTGATGTTTCTGTTGTTGGCAAAGATCAGGAAAATACAATCTCCTTTGGCATTTCAAGGCACTGGTTGAACATATAAGTCGGTAGTTATCACCCTTTTATATACCATTACCTTCACTCTGCAAAAGCTGACATGTTTTCTTTTCGTTTCCAATTTTTTAAAGCTTGCAGCTATATGGATAATGTATGCCTTTTTACATATGAGCTTTTTGGCTGCTATAATTTCAAATATATTAGTCAAGCTGGATGACTCCCCTAATTTGAATGAATTTCACCCTATTCATTCATGAATTCTGTCATTAATATCTGATTTCTGATGTTTTCATCGCCTGATACGATGATAACATGAAAATTCAAACAGACCATCCTGTTTTCTCTTCTAGATCCTTTCTCTTTTGCATAAAAAAGATTGCTTTCTCTTTTAAACAACTGGCAATTTGTCCGGGTATCACATATTTAAATGTCCCCTTACTGGTTATTGCCATTTGTTTCCTTTAGACTCAAGTAAAGGTCTTCAAATGTATCACATGTGCCATACAAATTACATTGTATACCTACTTTGTTTCATTGTCATTGCATATAGAAATGCATTATCTGGTGATAATTAGCGTGGTCAGTTTCAAAACCGGCGGGCCATGGGCCCGCTTACTCTTCTAGTTACATTCAAGGATGACATACATCCATCGGTCCTACATAGACGTATACACCGAAATAAATCTGAGTTGCCGTTCGGCGCGGGCTTGTCCACCCGTTCATGGCCTTTGCCCCTGGCCGTTTGATCTCGAACCCACAGGTCATCTTCTTCCCAGCGACACCGCGCGTCCTCAAAGTTAATTAACACACCGTCCTCTGGTATAAACCCTAGCTAGTGCATTCCGTGCCTCCCCTACCTCCGGGGGAGCTCCTGCTTGTCGTCCCCCCCGACTCGCTTCCGTCCTTCTCTGCGTCCACACCGACCTCCGCCACTCGCCGTCGTCCGGGGCTGCGCCGCCTCCAGCCCACCGTGGCTGCAAGAGAGCTGCAACCACAGCTAGATATATCTTGTTTTGATATTTTTTTTGTTGGTTTTGATTTTCTGGATTGAATCGCTCAATTGTATCACTCAAATATCTAGAATGTAATAATATGTATCAGTCCAATCGGGTTAGTGGCCAATTTACCCAACATTTCAGTTCAGATTTCGTTTCAGAGAATCAAGACATACAACATATATGCATCCCAAATCAAAATAAGTTACACGGCTTGCTATATAGTGTTGCGAAATACATGCCCCTAATATCTATTGTTGCTTCATGGATACGGCGGCATCTACAAGTTAAAAGTTGTAGCGGCCGTCAAGCAGCTAGTAGCTAGTTTGAGTTGGAAAAAACCTATTTTCCTTTAATACATAAGCTCAGATCATGATCAATGCAACACATTTTCTGACAGTCGAGCATATATGATCAAGATCAATGCACATGGGGCGTTGTTCAAATCCAATCTTCTACATATTGACGAAACGATTGCTTTGTCTAGGTGGAAGCCTCCTGTGCAGATCACTGCTAGTGCTAGGCAGGGATTGCATAACCGAACCGAGCCCAAAAACCGAGGGAGGCTCGGCTCGGCTAACCGGCCGGTTTTCGCGGCTAACCGGAAAATTCGAGGAAAAACTGGCCAAATTCAAATTTGTATTCAAAAACGGCTTGGTCGGCTAACCGGCCGGTTTTTCCGGCTAGCCCACAGAGCTAACCGGTCTGTTTTAAGAGAAAATAGAAAAATTAGAGAAAAATAGGGAAAAATAGAAAAATCAATTTTAAAATAGGAAAAATTATATGGACATACAAATATCAATTTGGCACTAATTTTGTTGTCGGAATCAATTTGGCACTGTAACACCCCGGCCCAATCAGATTAAGTCTTTTATTTCTACAAAATGCCGACAGCACCTCCCCTATAATTTGGTCATCCACTAAGCAGACAAAGAAACATAATTTACATATCTCATAACATATATTATATATCCACCATCTTATTATTTCATCCATAGTTCACAACCCAAGATGCCATACCGCTGAACTTTTCAACAAAAGCTTACCTCAAGCGTATTAATCAGTAACGATGAATGGAGGGAGGCAGTGGCACGCCGGCACCTACAAATGAGACATAAAAAAATTACACATGCATGTTATAAAGAAATGGATGTAACTATGCAATGAGAACAGAATATTACCGTTGTAAATTCTATCGATAATATCGGTCAAATCCAACATTAGGGTATGCTATGGAGTACTCCTCTTTCGACATGATTATTAACCCATGGTTTTGCATTAAGTCCATCTTAAATTCATCCCAACTCAACCCTGTGGTCCAGGCACTGTCCTGTCAGCTTTGATAGAGAGTTGCATAGTAATCTGGCACAAGCTTTGATAGGAACTGATCCATAAGGTTTCACATTGCTGCCACGACCAGCCAAGTGGTGCTTAAATCTGCTTACGCCGCCTCCCGCTTTTGTTTCTTTGCAAAAATTGCATTTGAATCCCGCTTTCACTTTGTGACCGTACTCCCAAACCGGATCGCTAGATTCATCCGCCATTTGTTCAATGTCTCAATGCATGGAAACACAAAATCTCTTAGTATCGTAATAACAAATAAATAAATATGCTAAAATCCTAATCTTCACCTAACCCTAACACTAGCAGTGCATTTATCAAATAAAAAAACAAATCTTGGGGGGGAGGGGGGGAGGGGGGCTGCCACGGCCACACACAGAGGGCTAGCCGACCGGCTAGCTCGGCTAACCGCTGGCAAACTTCGGCTAGCCGCTGGCGCCTCGCCGGCCAGCCGCTGGGCGCGTGCCTGGCGCCGTCGCCTCACCTCGGCTAACCGCTCAACCACGACGATTAATCGCCCGAACCTCCGGTTAGCCACCCGAATCGGTCGATCCACTCCGGCTAGCCCCCCGAATCGGTCGATCCACTCCGGCTAGCCCCTGGATCTGCCGGCTAGCCGCTCGATGCGCCGGCTAACCGCTCGATTTTTCTTGGCTAGCCATGCGGCTGGGGCGCTCGGAAGGGAAGATGAGCAGAAGGGGACTGGGGGCTGGGGGAAGTGGGGAGGCTGGGGCACTCGGTCTGGGGAAAGTGTCGGTCACGGGTAGGGGAAGGACCAAAGGAGGCAGGTCAGGTCATATATATGGCATATTGGCATATTCTTCCTTTATTTATTTATTTTTATTCATATCAAACGAAAAACACATGAAAATTTTGAATTTTCAAATTCTGTTTCAGCCAATAGTCATATAATAATGTTTACTATTTCATGGAATTTTTTTAGATTTTTCACGAATTTATAAATTTGAACCAAATTTGGATTTAATTCAAACCTAGCTGACCGGTTTTTCAAAAACCGACCCGGACCGGTTAACCGTGGTTTTCATTCGGTTAACCGCGGTTTCGTTTTCACTACTGCTAGGGTATAGGTGATGCCGGCCGTGGTGGCGTGGAGGGCACAGGGCGTGAGGTCGGGGAGGAGGCGGCGCAAAGGTTCACGTGTCAGCCATCAATTTTAACTTACCTTGAGAGTCGGAATCCAATACACTAGCCCCTGGATCGGTACACTAGTGCGGAAGATCACGTAGCCGATAGAAGTATACATCGATTAATTAAAAATCCTTGAACATTGTTCAGAGTTTGCAGCTATCCCCAAAATATGTACTCAAAAGAATATCCAATCGGCTAGGTGTTTGACAAGCGACTAGGGCAACCCATGCGACTCGTCAGGCCCACCAAAGTCCTATCCTTTGTCTTCATGGCACTTGTACGGGTCCTCCTCGGGTCCAACGTCTAAAGAAAGTAAGTAGGCGAGGTCAGCGTCATCCAAATGCTGGATAGTTAACACTTCCCTTAATGCACTTAGTGTATAGAAGGCTTTATTTGAGGGATGGGAGTTATTTTATTTGCGTAAAGCCAGTTTTTAAATCAGTTAGAGAAACTCCCTATCTAGCAAAAGATGTTAACAGTCACATGGGTTTAACATCATAACCATGCATCCCAAGCCCCAACTGAACAACCGACCTTTCCGACCAACCCTTATCAGACCAACCCTCGATAGACCAACCCTCGACCAACATGCACTCGATATTGGGCTTCATCACACCAAACTTCTTGTTGACCCCAACATTTCCTAGATCCACAATCATTTCAGGATCTGGCAATCCTGTTGTGGACCACACTTGTCATAGATTGCCCGCCCCGGCCTAGGGGGTTGCCAGCCTTCACTAGCCGAGCATCATCCTGGGAAAGTGTGACCTTTATCACCCTCAGTGATGACCCATGCCGATTCCTATCAAGAATGGTCCCAGAGGGCCTCTACAGAGCGCTCATAGCTGGCGATCCAAGACCCATACTCCGTGCGATAGCCACACGTTGTGTTAGAACCATCCCTCAGATGGCAGGGATCTCCCCGCTACGCGTGTTCTTCCGCGCTCCTCCTGAGTAAGTCCTGGCTAAACCTAGCACAAGGCATCTCGTGCCTCATTCATCCCTCAGGATGTCATCCATGGGGCAACTCACCAACCAAATCATCTCTACTTCCACGGTCATCGACCTTACCTTTAGCAATCCATGACTTTACCTCACACGAACTATCCCGATCAACCGACCAAACCAGACCAACGCCCCTCATAACCATGCCCACAACCACATTCAGCCCATCATGCAACTACTTGCCCTAACTGTCACGTGTCATAACAAATTTAAATGAAGGAATGAATGACCGGTGAATATCGGTTCACCGTTCCGTGGCTAGTCGCCAGAAGATTTATTTAACCCTAAGCGAGTCTAAGCAGGTTTTACCCATTAGAAAGGGTTAAAGTTGTTACCAAGCTAATCTTAGGCTAACAAGGATTATGACAATCAAGACAATCATGAAGGCTAAATAATTCAAGGACAGGCATGTATAAGTATTACATGATTGATAATTAGGCAGGTTAAGTAAGCATGCATTTTAAATATTAAAACAATTTAGCTTGGAAAACTGGGTAATAGACAATGAATATATCAATGTTAATCTGCATTAGGGAAAGCACCATCCTTCCCTAATACGGGTAAAGATCTAAAGTGTAAGTGTTAACTCGCCTTGCTCAGGTGGATGGTCCTCCTCAGCATCTTCGAACCTCCCCTCGGTATCGCCTACGTCTAACCACACATGTAATCCAATAATTACTTAATGATGCAAACAGAAATCATGATGCATGCATGACCTAGGCTTTACCCTTGACACTTAATATATAAGATTGGGTTTCGATGGTAAGTTCTGTTATGCTATGCCATGCATGCCCTAATGCGCTATTAGGAAACAATATCATTATACAATAGTATAGATATTCCCCAAAATACGCTTTCGTACGATATAGTTGTAATAGAGTATTTAGGGTTTTAGAACAACTTATGATGACGGCTCGACGAAATACGGTATACATACAGAGTATAGTTTATCGGTGTTAGCATTTTCGTAGGTTTTCCTAAATATAAGGTGTAACCCTAAGTTATAAATTATATTCCTTCATTTTCTAAAATCAGCACTTATTTTAATTAATAAGGAATTTACTAATTATATATTGGTGTTTATCAATTTAATATTCTAATGAATATATTGGACAAGCATAGCAATTTTGTAATGTTCTATATCTATGATGGCACATCTCCAGCCCTTTTTATTTTCTTAAGGTTTTAATAGGGTTAGCTTCATTATGTAAAATAGCTAGAATCACCCTAACTCTAATTTAATCATCTTTCTATATAGGAACCAATTCATTTTACTTAAACAGTGTCATTATTCCATTACAGTGGTTGTTGCCATATTTTTATAAAATCAGGAATGGCCTAATCTATTTATCCAAATTTTTCTAGAATTTTTAGTAGCCTCTAACTATTTTAGATAAATCTATATTAATTTATGGATTTAATTCGCACCGGGCCGAGCCAACCAACGAGTCGGCCCAGTCTACAGTTTTGGCCCACGGCCCATACGTGCGCCCGCGCCGGCCGGCGCGACTACGCCGAAGGCGTACTTTTGTGGGGCGCCAATGCGCACGACTTTTTCGTATGCGCTTCCACTTAAACCACCAGGTCGGACAAGGGCCCACATGACAGAGATGCAACGCTATGGGTTAAGCCAGCACACGGGGTTTTACTGACAGGTGGGACCCTGTTGACGTCAAATAAACACTAACTTTATATGTCAACATATTCCGGAATTCCGGCATTTCGGAGGAAAATTCAAGGTTTATACCAACATTTTATTTATTCTAATAAAGTTCCACAAGTTTTGGTGAGTTTTGGTCTACAGGTACAAAATGGGAAGAACCGGAGCCGAACCGGGCAAAAGGCCAGGCCAGCCGACCCACCCTAGGCCGGCCTACCTAGCCACGTCACCGATCTGACTCCAACTTCTCCCAAGTGGCTTAGAAGCACAAATTGAAGACATCTACACCGTCCATTGCAATCGGTTTGAAATCAGTTTTGGTTCTCACTCATATACTGTAAGAGCTAGGCATTGAACCTAAATCAACTTCTTTTTGGTGCTGAGGAAGATTGATTAGAAATAGTAGCAGACGTGGTGTCTGAGATTAGAACTAACTCGGTTTACACCCGGGCCCACGTATATGTGGAAGGTGGTAGGTGGTGACAGCCCTATCCATCTGTAGATATTAATTATCTCGTGCGTAACCCACAGCGTCCGGTTTTGGATCAGTAGAGCCCTATCAGGATTCCAATTATGGATAGCGGGTGGTAGTGAATGTCTAAGCTCTGACGACGAATACCAAGTGAATCACTGTTTGATTACCAAAGCTCACTCAATAAACTGAATCACACGATTTTGTGAACTTATTAAACTTGTCTCGTTGTCCTCCCAACTGTCTATCTAGCTAGAGTAGCTTTCTCTTTATTTGTGTGTGAATATTTATCTTGTGTGTGTGTCACCGGTCCTTTCTATTTATCCTAACCCCCGTTACCTAGACTGCCTGGTATTTTAAATAATTAAGATATAGAGGATTGTCTCTTAACTCTCGTTCCTTGTGGATTCGATAACTCTAGGAATACTCCTGGTGAAAACTACAAGCGATATCCGTCCGCTTGCGGATTAATTTCTTTGAGGGTAACTATCGCCAACAAGTTTTCTGGAGCCGTTGCCGGGAACGCAGCGGTTTTTAAAAAAGAGATAAATTTTTTTCCAAAACCTACATCTAAATTATTTAATCTACCAGCCTAGCTTAACGGGAATTACCCTGCTCCGTCTTTGTTTCTGCGGAACTAGCAGAGTAGGGCATGACCGGTTTTGATCTCCCGGAAAACTTCCGACAAAAGCCGGAGTCACTGGTGCGAAGGACAAGACCTCGAATACTACCTCCGCAAGTCCGTGCCTCTGAGTTACCGAACCTCACGAGCAATCCTTTCCTCGTCACCGAGACACCTTCATCAACGATGGCTGCTGAGAAGACCATTCTTGAATTCTCAGCCCCGTCAAGCACCAATGTCCCCACTGGACCTGCCACCAATGTGGGTGACGGTGGTTTCGAGCTGAAGCCAGCTCTTATCAACATGGTTCAGGCTAGCCCCTTCTGTGGCAAGCAAACGGAGGATGCCAATGCACACCTGCAGCACTTCCTTGAAATCTGCAGTACCTTCACCATAAAGGGTGCAACTCCTGATGCTGTCCGGCTACGCCTTTTTCCGTTC
>SPJY01020047.1:282171-354022 GCA_005191435.1 Raddia distichophylla | reverse complement strand
CTGGAAGGGAATTTCAGATGAAATACATATGTATATACAATTAGAAATACGGTCTGACATGTAGCTCTCTCAGCGGCGAGCGGCAGCCGGTGAAAGGCGGGCGGCGGCGCATCGGCCAGCGGAGGCAGCGGCGGTGGAGCTGTGGCAGGCGCAGGGCTCCTCGAAGCCGGGCGCCGCCGTCGCGCCTCTGCAGCAGCCCAAACCCGAGACGCACCTGCAGTCGCCGCCGCACCGTGAGCCACCACGTCGGAGTGCCTCGCCGTCGTCGGGCGCCCCTTTTGCGGCAGTGCCGCCGTCGCCGCCTAGCCGAGCCGCCCCTCGCCTGCCGCAGCTCCACCGCCGCCGGCCGATGCGCCGCCACCACCTCACACGCCGCTGCCGCCTTTCCCCTCACTCGTTTAGCCGCCGCCGTCGACTTGCAGAGCCGCCACTCTGCTTCCTCCCACCGGAGCGCCACCCAAGCTCGTCGGGCACCGCCGTCCGCCGCTCCCCCAAAGCTCGCCGGAGCCACCGCAGGCCTGCTCCCTCCCCTTCCCCTTTTCTCTCACCCTTCCTTTCTCCCATGTGTGTACTGTGCGGTAGAGAATGAGGAAGAAGATGAATAGGAGGCTGACATGTGGGCCCCACATGTCATACCGTATTTCTAACCGTATATACATCTGTATTTCATATGAAATTCCCTTCCAGCTCCGAAAATGGCATGTATGCACAAATCTGAAGTTTATAATGGCATCTTCGATATTTGAATGTCTGCGGTGGCATTTCTGCCAAATGGAGACTCTCCAGTGGCATGTATGCTTTTAAGGAAGACGCACGCAATGGGCTCCTAAGATCCAACGGCGGGCTGAAGGCAGGTGGACGGCTGCGCGTGCGTGCGTCGGACGCCCCCAGCCCGGTTGCATGCCCTGCTATGATCTAGCACCCGACCTCCAATTCGTTTTTCTCGGTCCTATGCACCGTTTTTCTTTTCAGTACCACAACTTCTTGGCAGGTCACCTGCCCTCACAGAAGCTGGGATCCTTTTTCCCATCTGGAGGGCGAGCAGTGACCTATGCATTTCCCTCTATGCCAATGATGCGGCAATCTTCATCAAGGATTTAAATTTCGGTAGAAGAAAAATTTCGGTTGCCAGTGAAATTACCTAAATTCGTGAAATTTCGAACGAAATAAAAATAGAAAATTTGAATTTTTGAAAAAGTTGGGAAAAAATTGCATTTCTCAAGCTTCGAACCCAAGTCTTAGGCCTTGTCCTTGTTTGTGCTTACCACCAGGCCAAAGGAGACCTTGTGACAAGGCCATGTGTGCCTTTATTTTATACCTTAGTTTTAAATTAGGTTTAAATATATTCAAAACGAAATATCGGCAGCGTTTCGGCCGCCAGCGAAATACCCGAAATTCATGAAATTTCGTGAAATTTCGAACGAAAAAAAAATCCTTGATCTTCATTGCTCCGGTAAGAACAGAGATAGAGACGATGGTGCGCACCCTACATCTCTTTGGTAGCATCACAGGTTTTTGTACCAACTTCGCCAAGACTCAAGTTGTCAGACCCAGATTTTTAAGGGAATCCAGGACCTTCGTGTAGTCTGCGTTAGACCAGGATCTTGCTAACGCAACACGAATTTACAAAGAGTTGAATCATTTCATACAGGAGACCCACGAGAGCACTTTATTACAGATAATAGTTGTCTTTCAAAGTACATTGAGCCTCCATTTGTCTGGGGGACCGTATAGGTCAAATCTTACAATACAAAAGGCGGAACCCACTACAGGGTCCGATACAGTGGAAAAGCCAAAAGGGGGCGGCGCTTCGAAGCTATGCCTTCCATAACCCAAAAGAGGCAAGCAACTGAAGTCCTCCTATAGTCCGTTATTCGTCATCCTCCTGGACGTCCTCCTCGTCAAGAGGCTCGTAGGAGTCATCGTCATCGTCTTCTCCTAAAAGATTATGAGTAGGCGAGGGTAAGCACCAGCCGTGCTTGCGAGTCAAATACCTCACCTTACACATATAGTGCTACTAGGCTTTTTGGTGGGGCAGGGTTATTTTATTTGCAACAATGCCAATTTTGTAATACCATAATAATAGAAAAACTAAGACTTAGCCATTTTACAAAACAAAGACGTATTGTGCTATATACGCGATTCAAATGATCATCAGGGGTATTTCAACAACAGGGCAGCACCTCGTGCTCCCAAGCACGGCGTATCCAAGCCATCCCAGTGGTCAAGGTCCCCGATCAAACAGGCAGACCGGTACCTCGTACCGTCTCCAACAGGCAAGATCATACCCCGATCCTCAAAATCAACAGAGTGTAATAATCAGTCCAAAGGACAGTACTTTGCACTCAGGCAGACCTGACACCCAAGTGCATGAGAATTCTCCCGTCTATACCGATTACATTGATAGTCGGGATTTTAGCGATCAGCTATGCCGTTACCCCATTGATAGCAAGGCTAAACCGTTGTAACGTTGATAGGATCAATCTGTCATGTCTATACCGTAAGCGTTGATAGACAAGGATCAACCCATTTTGACCTAGACAGCCATGGCTAAGCATTTTGAATTGATTTATTAATCAAAGGCAGTATAATAGATCCTTAGGCAACAAGTGACAGGTTGGAAATAAATTCAATAATGGGGTTGGTGCTTATTAACACAATTACACAAATTGGGAAATATCTAGACACAATACGTAGTTGCAAATAAGTAATTTGGTAAAGTAAAGCATGCATAATTTCATAATTTAAAGTAACATAAACATTTGCAGAAATATAGGAAATGAAGTATGATCTAGAGTATTGGCTCGCCTGGGCCCTCCTCATAGTCGGGATGGTCAGCAAGGTTGTCGGATTCCTTAGGGTCCTGTCCCTCGTAATCTAATTAAACCAGGGAACATTCAAGCAGCAAAATAAATACCGATAAATTCTTTTAACATGATGAATGATTTAGCGAAGGCTTTCCTATGGTTTTCAAGTGAACAGTATTACGATCAAATTTTACCAAACCTTCCATGGCGATGCTTTCAAATTCTTAAGCTAAGGCCTAGGTGTTTAAATTCTCTGGACGAGATTAATCTTGGGAATAGTATGCCTATATGCTCATGGCATTTGAATAAGCAATTAATCTACCCATTTTTTAAATTATGCTACAACAATTAATTCTTGCAAAAATATGAGTACAAGATAATTCTTCCTTTTTTTTGTTTGCTACTAGTTGAAATTAAGTGCTTATTTTAAAGAGAAGCAAATAATTCCTTAAATTCAAGCAAAATTCCTGGTTTTGTCCTATTCAGAGTTAAATCCAAAATTTACCAGAAATTTGAGAGTCAGAAACATTTTACAAAAAAATAATCCTAATATCATTTTTTTATATAAATATATAAAATCATAGAGGCTGGGGATAGGACCTTTGGCTCTGATGGGCTAGGAGTGGGCGGAGCAGGCCGGCACTGGGCGGCTTGGCGCGCGCGGGCGAAGTGGCCTGCCGCTGCACGGCTTCGTGGGCCGGCCCAACGCACGCGCTGGGGAGGACGAGGCTGAGTGGGCCGACTGGGCCAGGCACAGCACGCGCGCGGAGGGAACGGGGCGGCACCGCGCGGTATCGTGGGCTGGATGCGGCCCAGTCGCGGCGAGGGCGCGAGAGGGAGGGGAGAGGCTAGCGGGTGGGCCTTCTGGGCCCACGTGTCAGTGGGGAGGTGGCTAGCCCGAAGGCGGTTCGTCCGCTTTTACGCCTTCAGCAAGGGAAGGCGTAACAGGGGTGCGCTTCCACTGGCTCTGACCCGTGGGTCCAAGGGGGCCACTCGTCGGTGGGAGGGGGTTCTCAAGGGTAGTTTGTCCCATATGGTAGCGTCTGGCTTGGGTGACGTCAGGATGACGTCATCCCTTCTTATTCCTTGCGCTGCGGCTCCTTTTCCGACGAAGCGACGGGCGACGGCGGCGCTCCATGGCGTCTCTAGGGCGGCGAGGGGCTATCTGGAAAGCTGGAGGGGAGGGAGGACTAGGAGTCCAGATGGGGAGGCTCGACGGCGTCCGCAGGGGCGGGGCGGAGCTCACTGGTGGCGGCGCCTTGGGGTCCGACGGGGCGGGGTGGCTCTAGGGCCTAATTCGCTTGACAAAAGGTGCGAGGAGGATCGCCGGGAGGCGGGGATGCTCACCACGGGCTCGATTGGGCACGCTGGGGCCTGGGCCGAGCCGGCGACGATGGGGTCCGAATCCTTCGGAGTGTTGATGGCGGCGAGACGCTCCTGGAAATTGTAAGCAAGGAAAACGTCATCGGGGAGGAGTAGGAGCACTAGGGAGGATGCAGGGGGGTTGGAGAAGCTCTGGGCGAGCTTGTAGCTCAGAGTGGAGGAGTCGCGGTGGTGTGAGCTCCTACCACCGAAAATGAAAAAAGGGGAAAAAGTGGAGGAGGGGGAAATCTTGGGACGGCGACGGAGCCTTTATAGGGGGTTGATGGCGAACGAGAATTTGCCACTAGGGCGATGGGACCGGGTCGGGCTGAGTCCGAGAGAGATTTGTGGCTCCGGGCAATGCCGGCGGCGAGGGGATGACGCGAGATTCGACGAAAAACCGACAAGGCTCCGGTTCCGGTGGGATAAAGCGGAGGGGCGCGTGATTCCGAGGCGCTGCGAACACCTCTCGGACCGGGTAAAGGATTGCGCTGTGCCGGCGATGAGATTAACCGGCTCCGGCGAGGACGTGGTGCGCTGGGAGGAGCCTAAGGCGCAAGTGGCTCGCTGGCCTGGCAAGTGGCTCGGGAAAGGAAGGGCAAGATGGGGATTTCACCGTGTGAACGCGCAGGCGGTTGCGGCTGCCGTGCATCGCGCCGGCGCCGGCGGTACATGGCAGGGGCGGTGCGTTCATCGGCGGCGAGCAGGGGAGAGGTGAGCGAGTAGGGGAGGGGGTGAGCTGGCCAAATGGGCCTCGAGACGCCGACTGGGCCGCAAGGTGCCATTTGGGCAGCCAAGCAGTAGGCCGCGGGGAGAGGGGAAGGACGGGCCAGGAATTGGCCCATAGGCCAGGGATAACAGTCCCCTGAAGAAAATTAATGGAAAAATTATTTTGGGCCAAACAAAAATTAGCCAAACATATTTTTTTAAAAGATTTATAAAATTTCCAAACTAAATAGTTTCAAATTATTTTATTTTGAATTAAGAAAATTTTGGATGTTACACAAGTTGTGTCGATTAAATGAAAGGGTATGTACTCAGACCATGCATATCCGGGCCATCTTCCCAGCATAGGAACTAACTTCTCCTTACATGACCTCGGTCTCCCCCTCTCTAGCGAGAGGCTTCGACATATCCACTTCCAATTGTTGAGATTGATCACGGACTTGGATATCAACACGCTCCAATTCGTAAGTGTACTGATCGGGGGACACACCCCAATCCAACTTTTTTGTGGTCCCCTGCTTCATAGTTTATATAAGGGAGAGAGGGTTAGCCGTTTTGACTATCTAATGCAATCATGTCCAAATTAAGTGATCATGCCAAAAACTCATGATCCGTAAACCCTAGCAGATCAGGTGGGTTAGCGCTGTAGAAACGGGGAGACCGACATCAGCATGCTACTGTTGCTTTAGGTCAACATCGTTGTTGGACAAGAACAACGTAACACCGACCTCTCGTCGACAAAATTTTAGCCCATATAGCTGGTTGTAAAGGCCCCTGGCGTCAAAAGGTGCCTGCCCCGCCATGCTTAAATCGGTCCTTTCAGCATGCCTACCTATGTCCTCTTCGTCGTTATCGCACCACTGTCCATTCTGAGGCAGATACACAAAATCAGGGGCCTGACTCTAGAGAGGGTCCGCGCTGTGGCCAACAGACGCTACCAAATAAACTAGAAACTGGTTGCTTGCTAATTGAACAAGGTGGCTTTGGTGTCCCTAAGCCTATCATATTTTGCACGTGCTCACCTTCTTCGTTTACTTTGAATTGGCAAAACAACCAACACGAGACCCTGGATTAGCACCACCACTCCTTGCAACACAATCGATAGAAGCTTTGGCCACTAGTATCTCTTTTGGTGATGAAATCTCTTCACTCTTTGGCTAGACGGTTCACGGGCCGGTCACCCAAAGACATCACTCCTATGTTGTTCGCCACATTCACTAGGAAGAACAGATCAGTTCTTGATGCTATTATGGAGAACAACTGGCTTAGGGACCTACGCCGCAACTTCAACTCCTCAATGACTCTAGAGTTCGTCCAGCTTTGACGGCTCGTCTCTCGGATACGCCTATCCCTATGAAACAAAGATCAGTTCACCTAGTGGTTAAACTAGTCTGGAAGTTTGTTAGTCAGATCGTCCTTTCGCCTACAATTCTTCGGGAGAATACTTTCCCCATTGAACATCACCATCTAGAAGTTCCAGGCTGCATCCAAGTGCGCATTCTTTGCTTGGCTCCTTATGCACAATCGCGTCCAAATAGCTGACGCGTTGCTTGCTTCTTCTTCCCGCACTACCTCCATCTTGGAGACCCCTACCCACCTCTACAACCATATTATCTGGAAGGGTGTGGCTGTACATCTACAACTTTTAAGCACTCGGCCCCGTTGTTGGTCTCACTCTGATGACTTCCTCAAATTATGGTCAGTGGACATTCAACGACCGTTTTCAGCAGAGACTAACTCCATCGGGCATGTGCATATTGAGTATAATCCATAATTTTTAGGCAATCTGAGTGTTCATCTGTTGTACTCATAAACTTAATTTTATATGACCTGCGCTTATGAGGAGTAGTAGGTGATACATTTAAAATACAAAAGGTATGGAACATTCCATACCCCTTTGTATTTTTCCTCTAGTATCTCCTGCCCTTTACTTTAAAAAAACCTCCTTGACACTTGGCAGGTCATACGTGGCTAGTGCTCCTACATGATAAAGAAGTGCATTAATACTGGAGTGCTAATTAATGGGTAATATAACTCATAACAACCAGGTTTACTTTCTTAATTAGTACGATGCTGACGACCTAAACGATGTTTACCACACGTCTTGTGCACTCCTATTTCGTACATGTGTGGCAGATCAAAATGTCCTCTGTTCATTTGTAGGAGTAGCTTTATTTTCTAATTTGTACAAGTATCTCTCGGCGAGGACGGTGAAATTATAAGAATACAACTTTTTTAATTGTCCCCCACCAGGGACAGAAGAAACAACTGCATATCACATCAGGTAAGCAAACTCACAAACACTAGATACAGTATGGCTCAATTGACAACTTAATTACTTGTTTACGCATGTGAATGGCCCTCTGGTTAATTAGGAATTCCGCGGGTCTATTATTGTACGACCCACTTCCAGTCGTGTGCTACTTTTATACTTTAGCCCCTAATATGGTCATGGAGCCCAAAGCGATTAATTAAAAAATAGAAAATAGCATATAACAACTTACATAGGGGGTCATATAAAATCATCCACGATGGGGCCTTAAGGCTACCTCTCTATGTGTCTCTCTCTTTTGAGGCAACCAATAACATATGGACGGGGTCATATAAAATCATCCATAGGGCCTTAAAGCCATCGAGATATTCGCTGGCCGTTGAGATTTCGAGCGATTCCTGTAGTGCATGCATAGGGTCTATCTCTAAGATAGGCTCTAGAGGCACTCTTTAGAGGTTGCTTAAGCACAAAGTGGTTATACACATGGTCCCACTTGTCATCAATGAAATGAAATAGATGATGATACCTAGTATTTTTTGTTCTAGTAGTTGTGAATCCCCTCTTGCATCATTTTGTTTTTTTTTTTTTGTCTCTAAGCATGCAAGCATGCATTGTATGAAAGAGGGCTCTGAACTTGAGCGGCTAACCATGGGTTCTGCCTCTGAGATATATAGGATATTGTAAGCATGAGGTGCTTGAAAACTCCGAACACAAGTGACTTAAAATTAATTGAAAACATATATTTTTTTAGTCATTTTACTTTTTATGAAACAACCTCTAAAACCTCTTAAAGTATAATAAACAGAACGTACGAGTTTCAAAAAGCAGATCGAAGAATCTTTAAAAGTTCACTTCAACTCATCCAGCTTATTAATTCGGCTCAAACACTCCAAATATGTCTTATACCTAGAAGGTTGTGTTCTTTGGTTCTAAAATTATGAGTGATCTTTGGATTTATTATCTATCGAAACTGAATGTGACCACTTTGGCTAGTTTTCCAAACCCTAAAAAGATTACCAAATCCAGATTTAAGAACTTTTTCTTTAATTTGATGTTTTAAAGGAACACTGTAAAGGTTAAAACGTTCAAAAAATTAATTAAATAATTTAAGTAAAACAAAAAACATGTTCTAAGACAACATCTACTATTTTACAATGCTTAGAGATAAATCTATGCACTCTATTTCCTCCTTAATTCGAGATAGCCGTGCATGTTTAATGTTGATCCTATATATTAATCTCTATTACTGTAGAAATATGGTAAGTAAATAGTAAAAGTAGGGTTTAGAGTAAAACACGAGAGATATGGATGAATTGGAAAATTAGGGCTAGGTTGTAAAGGTAAATATTAAAAATGGAGCTATCAATAGCAGATGAACAGTGTGATTGCACTTCATTAGCCTTCTCGATCTATCTCTATAGATCTTTATCCCCAAAATGTAGACCGCATCTCCCAAATCTTTCATTGAGAAACTCTTTCTCAAATAAGATTGAACAGCGTCTAACATTGGAATATCATTCCCGATCAACAGTATGTCATCTACATACAGGACCAGAAACACAAGTGCGCTCCCACTAGCCTTCTTGTAAATACAAGGCTCTTCTTCATTCTTGATGAAGCCAAACTCTTTGACCACTTCATCAAAACGAAGGTTCCAACTCCGAGATGCTTGCTTCAGTCGATAAATGGACTTCCTAAGCTTGCATACCTTGCCAGCATTAGTAGGATCGACAAAACCTTCGGGCTGTACCATGTACACGTCCTCGCTTAGGTTTACATTCAGAAAAAAGTCGTTTTGACATTCATTTGCGGAATCTCATAGTCATGATAAGTAGCAATTGTTAGCATGATCCGGATAGACTTGACCATGGCGATAAGCGAATAAGTTTCATCATAGTCGACACCATGTATCTGTTTGTACCCTTGCGTCACCAATCGTGCCTTAAAATGTGAATATTTCCATCGGCGTATATCTTTTTCTTAAAGACCCATTTGCACTCTATGGGTTAACACCATCAAGATGATCAACCAAGTTCCAAACTTGATTATCATACATGGACTTTATCACTCGCCGGCCAGGGCGGAGGAAGGAGGCGGCGGAGGGCGTGCGAGGAATGAGGCGGCGAGTGGAGGGGAGGGATCCCGTCGGGGTGGTCTCCCGACGGGATACCGTGGGCTAGTCGCCCCCTTAAAAAAACCTCCTTGGCACTTGGCAGGTCATACGTGGCTAGTACTCCTACATGATAAAGAAGTGCATTAATACTGGAGTGCTAATTAATGGGTAATATAACTCATAACAACCAGGTTTACTTTCTTAATTAGTACGATGCTGACGACCTAAACGATGTTTACCACACGTCTTGTGCCCTCCTATTTCGTACATCAGTACATGTGTGGCAGATCAAAATGTCCTCTGTTCATTTCTAGGAGTAGCTTAATTTTCTAATTTCTACAAGTATCTCTCGGCGAGGACGGTGAAATTATTTTCTAATTTCTACAAGTATCTCTCGGCGAGGACGGTGAAATTATAGAAACACAGACACACACCAAAAAAAAAAAAAACTTTCATTGGCTCCGACAAAGAGAACATAGTTGAATTAACCTGAAGATCTTACAGGCTATTGTCCCCCACCAGGGACAGAAGAAACAACTACATACCACCTCAGGTAAGCAAACTCACAAAAACTAGATACAGTATTGCTTAATTGACAACTTAATTACTTGTTTACGCATGTGAATGGCCCTCTGGTTAATTAGGAATTCCGCGGGTCTATTATTGTACGACCCACTTCCAGTCGTGTGCTACTTTTATACTTTAGCCCCTAATATGGTCATGGAGCCCAAAGCGATTAATTAAAAAATAGAAAATAGCATATAACAACTTACATAGGGGGTCATATAAAATCATCCACGATGGGGCCTTAAGGCTACCTCTCTATGTGTCTCTCTCTTTTGAGGCAACCAATAACATATGGACGGGGTCATATAAAATCATCCATAGGGCCTTAAAGCCATCGAGATATTCGCTGGCCGTTGAGATTTCGAGCGATTCCTGTAGTGCATGCATAGGGTCTATCTCTAAGATAGGCTCTAGAGGCACTCTTTAGAGGTTGCTTAAGCACAAAGTGGTTATACACATGGTCCCACTTGTCATCAATGAAATGAAATAGATGATGATACCTAGTATTTTTTGTTCTAGTAGTTGTGAATCCCCTCTTGCATCATTTTGTTTTTTTTTTTTTGTCTCTAAGCATGCAAGCATGCATTGTATGAAAGAGGGCTCTGAACTTGAGCGGCTAACCATGGGTTCTCCTCGGAGATATACATGATGATGTAATCATGAAGTGCTTGAAGACTCCGAACACAAGTGACTTAAAATTAATTGAAAACGTATTTATTTTTCAGTCATTTTACTTTTTATGAAACCACGTCTAAAACCTCCTAAAGTATCATAAACAAAACATACAAGTTTCAAAAAGCAGATCGAAGAATCTTTAAAAGTTCACTTCAACTCATCCAGCTTATTAATTCGGCTCAAACACTCCAAATATGTCTTATACCTAGAAGGTTGTGTTCTTTGGTTCTAAAATTATCTGATTATCTATCGAAACTGAATGTGACCACTTTGGCTAGTTTTCCAAAGCCTAAAAAGATTACCAAATCCAGATTTAAGAATTTTTTTTAATTTGAGGTTTTAAGAGCATGAGCAGCAGGCCCCCTATCAAGGGCCTGCATTTCAAATTTGTTTGAATTAGCTGTGCTGTATCAAGGAGCTCCTCTCTGCTTTTGTTTGAATTTTCACCCGCGGTACTGTAGCTACAGTAATTTCGGGGGTGTGCTGGGGATGCTCTAAAGGAACACTGTAAAAGTAAAAACGTTCAAAAAAAATAATTAAATAATTTAAGCAAAACAAAAAACATGTCTAAGACAACATCTACTATTTTACAATGCTTAGAGATAAATCTATGCACTCTATTTCCTCCTTAATTCGAGACAGTCGTGCATGTTTAGCGGTGATCCTATATATTTAATCGCTATGGTAGTAAATAGTAAAAGTAGGGTTTAGAGTAAAACACAATAGAGATATGTATGAATTGGAAAATTAAGGCTAGGTTGTAAAGGTAAATATTAAAAATGGAGCTATCAATAGCAGATGAACAGTGTGATTGCACTTCACCATGCTCAAATTAATCCGTACGTACTCGCTACGGAGCTGTTGCAAAGTGATAGATTCAGGTACACATCTACGTCCAAATAAAAACATTATTAGCTTTATTAATCTAGGTATAGTGCTTGTAACACTTAAGTTTTGACACTATGTGAACAGTGTATATGCACGTGCCATTTTCATTGGATGTGTAGTAAAATTTTCAAAAGAGGACGGAGCGTCAGAGCCACAGAAGGGTGCATTTAATAGGATATGGCTCGCTAAAGTCAGCTTGATTGGAGTGAAGTGAGCCGCATTCATTTATTTTTCTGAGGCACCATACGTCCACTACACTTTTAATTTTGCCTTTTTGTTAAGCAGACGGTGAACAATTTTAATTATTTACATGCAACAGCAGATCACACCTGATTAGCGCTATAATTATCTCAAGGTTACAACATTGAAGGTCACACGCGCTCATAAAGGTTAATGTGCCACAGTGTTAATTAGAGTGTCATCCGAGGATTAGTGCCCAACGATGGTACCTAGATCTTTCTAATTCGTAGTTTGGTTTGATTGTGATTAAAAAGATTAAGACCTCTAAAAGAGACATGGAAAGAATAAAAATTTATTTTAAAAATATTTCTAAGATCTTTGATAAAAAAAACTCACAAAGTCTCGAAAAAAATTAAAATGCTACACCAAATTAATGGCCTGAATAAAAATAAAATTTTTAAACCCAATCAAAATCAAAGCAAGACTACACATCAAAGAGAGGCTATATAGAGTAACCCCATCTCATTCTTGACATAATTTATAATTTATTGGTAGCTGATAGCTTGTGCATATACGTATTTTCTGTAGATAAGTATATTTCACAATCAAATTTCGAGAGAGAGAATTAGTACGGATTAACCATCACGACAGACGGGTAGATAGTTGCAGGTTGGAACCGATCGAGTTCTCTAGCCTTTGGTTAGCTAAAAAATATATGCACTGGTTGCCACACTGGCTAGCCATAGTTACTGCAGTTAATTAGGATCATGATGATTGCGGCAACTCCGCAACATCTACTCCCTGCCCGTCGTTAAGCAATTGGGATCCCCTGCAGTTGCTACTGTAAATGCACGTACGGTGTGCATTTTGATCTGAAAACAGATTGTAACTTCTATAAATATGTCATACGGTGTCCAATTTGTACGAAACAAATTTTGTAATTCATTTTAAATCCTAAACAACCCATTTTTGAAACTTTTCGATTTTTTGAATTTTTGAATTTTTAAAATTCAAAAAATTCAAAAACAATCATAAAAATTGTAAAAATGAAAAGTTTCAACAATGGGTTTGTTATGATTTTAGATGAATTACAAAATTTATTTCATACAAATTGGATACCGTATGACATATTTATAGAAGTTACAATCTGGTCATTAAGAACAGGCTGTAACGTCGGTTTTCGATTCGATAGTGAATTAACCGTAACGATAACCTATGGTTAGTCTGCTGGTTGAAAATGA
The DNA here is from genome assembly GCA_005191435.1 of Raddia distichophylla. NCBI lineage: Eukaryota > Viridiplantae > Streptophyta > Magnoliopsida > Poales > Poaceae > Raddia > Raddia distichophylla. Next base: position 341,191 of record SPJY01020047.1, on the reverse strand, counting down.
TAAAATTCATGCCATGAACTAATGCTGATAGTTCCTACTCCCTATTTTTCAGTCTATTAAGCGCTATCCGTTTGACGTAGATTTCCAAATCTACAAGGCGCAGCTTGGCTAGACTTGCAGTTTTCCAGCGATACCCCTACGGTAATCATGTAATTAATGGCCAGGCACTAATCACATAATTAACAGACAACTCTCATTAGCTCGCACAAAGTATTTCCATCACCTAAAAATAAACATTACAATTACTTTGTATGACTTTATTATAGTGATTGACTTCATTGTCTGTCGAAAATTTCTAAGTCTCACCATGATTCAAAATGATCAATTGGCTTAAAAAGTAGAGCTGCTCCACTCGCATCATCGCTTAGAATACCTTGTGAAAAATCATCCTCCTTATTAAATAATAACGAAACTTAAAAACTCTTGTGACTTCCTTCGGCTCAACCCAGTACCATCTTCTCCTCCACAATGTCGTCATCTTTCTCCTCCGACAATGACTTATTCGGCTCTAAAACGAAGAACATCGTAATCACCGCTGCTATGCAGACAAAACTCTCCGGCAACAACGAGACCATTGGACTTGCGCTTCATGGAGGAGGAGGGAAGCAATTGTTGCAACACCATGGAGGTGGAGGTTCATCTAATCAACCCTATCATTCTATCAAATGATGAGCCCCCTCTAGGCCTTGCTACAGAAGGCTACGTGTCGGTGGTTTGTCACCAGACAAATTTTTGTGAACTGTGTTCGTCTAAAGGGGATCTTTGCTAACTAGCTCGTTTGATCAAGCACGCGCAGGGAGACACCAGATTTTATTTGGACCCCCAAGGTGGGTAACATTCTTACTCCTGCTTGTGTGCTTGATTTCTTTGGTTTGAAGGTGTACGTATGTTCTCGTTGGAGAACGTACAAATCTTGTTTGTATCAGGGATCCAACCCCCTCTCTCTCACCTGGATCCCCTTTTATACTACCGAGGACGACCGAGAGAGAGAGAGTGTGTGCATTAATTGCACCGTGTCACTGTGAATCCCATTTTCCACCGTTGCTGACGCCGGTTGCTTCACCTGCTCCCATCTGTCACCGGGTGTGGACGGGATGGAAGAACCGCCTGACATTGGTGCCGGTCACACCTGTAGCAGCGCAGCAGCAGAATGACTGCTACAACGCTTCGGCCAGAGCCACAGTGGCCGCAATCATCATCTTTTGTCTCCCACGCCGAATCGCCGCATTAAATGCTTCCGATATGTTGAGTAGAGACGAGCCCTCCATGATAAACTCCCTCCTCCCCTCGGGCGAGTCCTGCCAAGTGGGTCCCAAAGCTTGCCTATTGGCAGGACGCCACCTGCTGAGGTTGCCAAATTGATACTAAGCCGCCATGTGGCATGCTCACTCGTGGCGTCCTGGGCCTTGCTCGCCCGCCGTGCACCATGCCGCCGCATGGCATGATCGCCCTCATGGTATGGGTGCTGATCAATCTAGAAATAAAAGTCACTGTCGCTACCGGTTCTTTGATCCTTGATAAATTTTGTAGCTTGTGAGCTTACGAACCATAGAAATTTTTCAAACTTGAGTATGCATATTTTTTAATCGATGGAAAATTTTCTCGCAAGTTTGTGAAAAAATTTCTGTTCAATAATGTCCTAAAAAGGCTGGTGCAAAGAGCTGCATTCCACAGCCAACATAATTGCAAAGAGGCAACACATTTTTATGGAAGTGGCATATAAAGAAAGAATAGTTACCACGACAAGTGAAAATCATGAACTTTAGAAACAAAAAAATGTGACTGAAAAATCATGGATTTGATTAATTTTAATGGTACATAAAGAATTTTCGTACCAGTGAAATTTCAGAGCGCTTAGCGTTTTCGTAGAGGTGATTGTACATCGACTAGGTAGACGGAATAACTACTATATACACACACACACTCGTCGAAAATTACTTTTTGGAATGGGAATGGGTCCTCCGGTAGTGCGTGGGCGTGGCTTGCCATGTTCACGTGCAGACGTGCAGTCGTGCACTGTACAGCCTTATCTGATTACTTGGCCACCTTATTTGCCACATGCAAAAGCAATCTATCTACTATCTATATAAAACAGAGTTAAACGGAGCCGCCACATTAATCCTAAAATCCTAGAAATTCCCACGTTAATCGAAAAATAGTAGAAATTCTCACGTTAATCATAGAAAAAATAAAAAATCTACAGGATATGATATATGGTGATGATGATCCTGTTGCTTCAGGACCTGTTGGTTCAGTTGGTTCTCCTTCTCCCTCCACTGCTTCTCTTAATCTTTCTAGAAGAACATCTGCAAGTGCCTTGCTGCAAGCAGCAAGCACTGGTCCAGCATCTTTTGGGGTTGGTTCTGAACTGTCATCATACTTGGACAGTGACACTGTCCAGAAGTATGATGATGATTTCAATCTTTTGACCTGGTGGCATGAGCACAAACTTACATATCATGTTCTTTCTATCTTGGCTAAAGATGTTTTGACTGTGCCTGTTTCTACTATATCATCAGAAAGTGCATTTAGTCTAACTGGCAGGATTATTGAGGAGCGGCGACGTCGTTTGACGTCTGATATGGTGGAGATGCTGGCCTGCATCAAGGATTGGGAGCAAGGGGAAGCAAGGGCTCAGCACAACTTGGAGGACAAAGAACTTGAAGATGCTTTCTCTAATCTTTATCTTGATGAAGCTCCTGAGAATGCCTGATGGCTGTTATTGTAATCTTTTGTATTGAACTGTGCCTGTATGGACTATGGACTGTATGTAACTTGAACATTTGGAGCTGGGTTATACTCTTTTCCTATCTAGGGTTTTCTCACAAGGTGTGAGTTTTACCTAGATAGGTTTTTAATGAGGCAGCCATTGCACAACAGCTCAACCTTATATATGATATGAAGCTTGTACTATGTGATTTTGGTCTGTTTTGGTGGTCTGAGTGACTAAGTCTGATATGGTCATATGAGCTTAAGTTTTAGTATTTTGAACTTGTGATCTGTTTTGAAATTGTTATCTATTACCTGTGAACTTGTGAATATATGATATTATATGAAGTTATGATCTGTTTTGGACTTTTCGTCAGTTTTAGTTAGCTATTTTGAAATTCTAGACATTATATTTGAAATCTGGAACATGACCACTCCATTTTGAGATGTTGTTTAGTTTTCGTGCCTGGGCTGGCACGGGCACAGTGGGCTGGCCGTGCTGCCATGCCGGCACGGCACGGTTAAACTCTTGTAGTGTCGTGCCTGGGCCGTGTGGCCGGCACTAGTGTCATGCCGGCACGGCACGGTTAGTTAGCCGTGCCTGATAGTGCCGTGCCTAACCGTGCCGTGCCCCTGCCGTGTCTGGGCCGTGCCGTGCCGTGCGGCACGTTTGGCCATCTATACAACTAGGTAGACGGAATAACTAATATATATATATACTCGTCGAAAATTACTTTTTGGAATGGCAATGGGTCCTCCGGTTATCCGATAGTGCGTGGGCGTGGCTTGCCCTGTTCACGTGCAGACGTGCAGTCGTGCACTGTACAACCTTATCTGATTACTTGGCCACCTTATTTGCCACACGCAAAAGCAATTAATCTTAACAAGCGAGCTGGTCAGCACGTTTGCGTGGCTAGATTTGTTTTGGCATATAAAGTTTATCTCCAACTCATAATCTATCTCTAATATATCAGATCGGATTTAGAATTCATCTTTAATATATTATATCAACTTTAGTATTTAATCTGAATTTCTAATATAAGCCGCATGGATCTTTTATTTTTCTTGATTTATATGAGAATTTCTTTGATTAATCTAGGTCGTTATAGTTTGGTCTCACCGTTGATCGACGACTAAAATAATCATATTATATCATCTTTAGTATATAATACGAGTTTCTAATATTTTTCTTTTAATCTAAGCTGTTATAACTTGGCCCCACAAAAATCAGTAGCATAGATCTTTTATTTTTTATTTATGTGAGAATTTCTTTGATTGAGGGGCTAAATGCAAAAAATGCAGTGACCTACATGCAACATATAGCTACTTCATCAAGTGGCACAACATTAAAAACAAGAGTCTATATGATAAATCAATAAACTTCAAGGACCAAAATGCATAAAGGTAGGAACATATGTGTGCAACATATATGGCAACTTGGGGGACCAAAGAACAAAACAACTACGATGATGGCATGCATGTAATTTGAGTGAAGTGTGTCACCCTTCATTGTTCATGGCCTCCTTACTATTTTTTATGGTAGGGATAACGGGTCGTTGACACTTCATTGACTTCCAAAGAAGGAAAGCAAATCTTTGGAGCCCAAATGAACAACTCAAAAGGTAATCTTCGACTTATCTTGTTATTTATTATGTTAAAATTGAAATTTAAATGAATGTTCGGCTATATTTTTCTATCGCAATACCATGGGGGCTCTCAAAAATAAGTTCAATGAAGCAACATGCTCGTATGACGCTATATGTACTCATATGTGTTGCAGACATCAACAATATCACATAACATAAGTGTTGTTAAAAGTGGTGTTGCTACTTGTATGTGGCATTATGAACTATATGGTGCAATATGTTTGTATATGTGTTGCTAGCTAGGAACATGCATTTAGCATCACATGTACGCATTAAATTGGCAGTATCTGACGACATCACTTAAACAATCTATTGCAACATCATTAAATATGTGTGTATGTAATTATATTATTTTTTTGTAGATGATATAGTTGTCACACAAAATTTACTAAAATTGATCTTAAACAATTCTAAATATGGGCAATAGTCAAAAAAATGAATTTTATTCGCTTAAATATAATGTAATGTCACTTAACAAAGAAATGAAAATAACTCCTTTGTCGATACTTATAGAAGCTAACAAGTATAATTGACTTAAAAATGTGAAATGCAACAAAGATGTCTACTTAATCCATATTTTCTTCTACCTGAGCTCCCCATCTCTCAGCATGGATTGGCTTTAACACAATATGCTCTTAATTTCTCCTCTTCTCAAGGCCTTACAAGATCGCACATCTTTTTATCAGTCTCAACATGGAAGCAAACGTTCTATCGGTGTCCTTCAAAGCCATTTTGTATGAACCGTTGTCCTAGCAATGTCAATTTCACATTAGGAATTCCATAGAGGATCAAAGGGTGAGATGATGCAATGCAACATAGCTTTTCTTTTAAATCCATGCTAACTTGATAGCTAGAAAATAGTGACTGCAACAATACCTTCTCCGAAGAAGATCTATAATATTGCTTCCAAACTCGCCCAATAGTTTTAAGTATCCATTTTTCACATGAATGAGGATACAAGAATTTTGTATGTAATCATTTAGAAGTGTCAAGTTAACATGGAAACTAAGAAACAATATATTAACTTGGCACTACTTATAAGCAAGATTTAACACTAGACTAAATATACATACCTATACTGACTAAGTATAGTTTGATCTTCGTCTTTTTGCTGGACTAATCTCCAATCAGTCTTCCTGATAGGACCAAATTATAGATCTTGTCCAACTGAACTCCAAAGCACAGCTCAAGATCGAGCCGAAAGACAGATATATAATGCCGCAAAATCAATGTTGGCTCGAGCAACAACCGAACAGTGATAACTTATCATTGTTGGGTTGTTACACGATCCGGAAGTGATAACAACATATCATTACCGCGCTCATATTTTCTGGCCTACTTTCCCGCCTATTTTTTAAGCCAGTAGTAAAAATTTATCGTTGTCAGCTTGTTAAACCGACCGGTAGTGATGGTTTCGTTTAACATTACCGGCCTTGAACCACCACCCAGAAGTGTTGCATAAGTGCCGGTTCGCCCATAGGCCGGTAGTAATGACTGCATTTTCAATACCGGTTCATAGATTGAGCAGGTAATGATGTTCCACTATCATTCTGTAATAAAACCCGACAGTGATAAGATGTATCACTTTCGGTTCGTGACTCCAAAGTGAATTTCTAGCGCAGAGAGATTTAAGCATCAGCAGTGATACTTTATCATTGTCGTTCCTAAGTGAACCAGCAGTGATGAAGCGTCGTGGAAGGGGGTGTTTTGTAGTAGTATAATATCACTAAGTCTACAAATATAAGCATAATTCAATTAAGTTTCTTGCTCTCATGATCACAGGTCTTTATAAACAAAAGCCTGATGGAAAGAAAAACCCTCACCCAATCGTTTAAAATTCACCATTTCTTTATCTTCAGAAGTGTGCATAGTAGACAGGGTTTCCCTTGGAGATGGACACAAAAAATACACGATGATAGGGACCTATACCATATCCCATGCATGTTTTCTTGATACGTGAAATTTAGGGCATCCGCTTGTCTTCTTCTCACCCTAGTTGATCATTAGCTATTTAATCTAGGGACCATTAGGTACGTGGCTACCAAGAAATATACGTATTCTCGATCGTAAGATGTGGCCAAGGATCGATCTGTCCATAATTTTATACACCGAACATATTACATATATATATTACCCTGCATAGTAGTCTACAGTAATTACGCTTTGCGGCTCATCCAGCTAACTAGAAACTGAACATGCATCACCCGCATTTTCAGAGGAGAGAATCAGAGCGCTCTGCGCGCAGAACTCAGAGAATTAACTAGTCGCACGTGAGATTGAGAGCTCAGCGCCGCAATAGTCTAGATCATGTGTTGCTATACGTATTAACACTGGAAGATTAGAGAAAATGACCAGAGTTAGGAAACTCTTATATGCTCCAGAAATTTTTAATCCTCGTTTGACTTTTTGATCCATCAGTAACTAGCCAGTACTGGCCAGAAAAGGACTACAATATATTAGATCTTTTTTGTTTTCCTAATGAAATTAACCAGTTGGAGCCTTCGATCCATGTAAACTTGATGACTTGCTATAGCTAAACATAGCTGTGTGTCAAATCATTTTTTTTGTGGCGATAAATTAAGCAACTAAGGTTAATCAGACAAAGGTTTGGCCAAAAAAAAACAAGTCTTTAAATCGTAGACATGACATGAACCAAACCAAACCAAACGCCACCACAAAGAGCAGAGATTAGCTGGGCGAAGAAAACCCTCAAGACTATAAACCAAACTGGCCGTCAATTATGGTTGTTCTCTCCTCTTACTAATCATATGCATGTCTCTATTTTACATTTATAATGCCAAAGGGAGCAGCTCGATCGTGTTTTCTTGTTTTGGCTACGTGAAGTTGTAGCTCCATTAATTAATTCCAAATAAATTAACCAAGTTGGGAAAGACAATCTTAGTCGGCAGAATGCAATCTTAGTCAAAGTAATTACTCCTTTCACAGTACGTCCAGTGACAGTTGAGGAGTTGATTACATGGGCTTGACAAAAAAATGTAGCTTTATTTCATGATTGAAAGGGCTCTGTCACTTCAATCATATGCATTCCTATTTGGTTAGTCAAGGCCGTGGCGGGATTCATTCTCCGGGAGCCGTCCGATCAAGCAATCAATGGTCGAGTATCCGCCAACAATTTGTTTCTATGGGTGGTTCTGCAATAGTACCCCTCAAGGGTAAAACAATTTCCCACTTATATAGGAGGTAAGTTGCTCCCTCTTTCCCCATTTTCTTACGCATTTGCCTTCATGTATGCCTATTCAAAGATGGAAGCTATAAATCAAAAGAAAACATGCATGATTTCTATGATATCACAATTAATCTACAACACATAGAAAGGGGTCATCCAAAAGTGAGATACCGTAAAGTTGGCAAGTTGACCATGACATGCAAGTTGGACAAGACACGTAAATTGGCAAGACATGTGACCCGTAGCCCATTAGGACGAAGGAGTCCTGGGCGACCTGCAAGAAGTGAACACTGATGAATCAGCACAAATATGTACATTGGCACCAGTATCAACCCACCAATCGGTGATTTAACTCATAGAGAGAACAATATGTAAAACTCCACACCCAGAGGTTCCATCTCTGTTGTTGTCATTTGTCAATAGTCACGTTGACAAATTTTGAGCTCTGTCCGTAATTATCATTTCTACCATTGTGGCTTGCCCACTTTTTAGTCTTGTCTCCAATTTAACCACACATGTAGTAAGGCATGTCCTCTTTGTTCATTTTCTTATTAATTCTTAAACTTTGTGGTGTGTTTGAATTTATTTTTCTCTTTTTCTAGTCTTGGTGCTTTTGCGCTATGTTGGCGCCAGACAGTCCCTCGCCTCCTTTCATAGGTGCATCCTTAACCCGAGGTTTCTCCTCGACATCAAGAGACAACCAAACCCTTAACGAAGTTCTTGCCTCTTGTGTTTTAGAGTGCCGCAAAATTCCTTTATGAAGGAGGTAACTTGACAAAAATGCACCCAACCACAAACTTGTCGGATAGGACACACTTTAGCCGTTCAAGTTTCTTTGCAAGACACTGTATTTCGTGAGCTTGTTCCACTACAGGATGGTGATCAGTTATCTTGTAGTCATGGACCTCTCCATGATAGTGTGTCCGCATCTAAAGCACAAAATTAACTTGGTGTTTAGTGTGTCCCGTAGCACCTTCGCATTTGTTATGTGCATGAACACCTCACAAAGATGATTATCAAGAATGCTAAGAACGGCACCAGCAAAAACAGTGGAGACATCCTTAAACCCCAAGCGATTAATTAAAAAATAGAAAATAGCATATAACAACTTACATACGGGGTCATATAAAATCATCCACGATGGAGCCTTAAGGCTACCTCTCTATGTGTCTCTCTCTTTTGAGGCAACCAATAACTTATGGATGGGGTCATTTAAAATCCATAGGGCCTTAAGTCCATCGAGATATTCGCTGGCCGTTGAGATTTCGAGCGGTTCCTGTCGTGCGTAGACTCTGTCTCTAAGATGGACCGCTAGAGGCACTCTTTAGAGGTTGCTTAAGCACAAAGTGGTTATATACATGGTCCCACTTGTCCTCTATGAAATGAAATAGATGATGATACCTAGTATCTAGTAGTTGTGAATCCCCTCTTACACCATTTTTTTTTTGTCTCTAAGTATGCATTGTATGAAAGAGGGCTCTGAACTTGAGCGGCTAACCATGGGTTCTCCTCGGAGATATACATGATGATGTAATCATGAAGTGCTTGAAGACTCCGAACACAAGTGACTTAAAATTAATTGAAAACGTATTTATTTTTCAGTCATTTTACTTTTTATGAAACCACGTCTAAAACCTCCTAAAGTATCATAAACAAAACATACAAGTTTCAAAAAGCAGATCGAAGAATCTTTAAAAGTTCACTTCAACTCATACATCTTATTAATTCAGCTCAAACACTCCAAATATGTCTTATACCTAGAAGGTTGTGTTCTTTGGTTCTAAAATTATCTGATTATCTATCGAAACTGAATGTGACCACTTTGGCTAGTTTTCCAAAGCCTAAAAAGATTACCAAATCCAGATTTAAGAATTTTTTTTAATTTGAGGTTTTAAGAGCATGAGCAGCAGGCCCCCTATCAAGGGCCTGCATTTCAAATTTGTTTGAATTAGCTGTGCTGTATCAAGGAGCTCCTCTCTGCTTTTGTTTGAATTTTCACCCGCGGTACTGTAGCTACAGTAATTTCGGGGGTGTGCTGGGGATGCTCTAAAGGAACACTGTAAAAGTAAAAACGTTCAAAAAAAATAATTAAATAATTTAAGCAAAACAAAAAACATGTCTAAGACAACATCTACTATTTTACAATGCTTAGAGATAAATCTATGCACTCTATTTCCTCCTTAATTCGAGACAGTCGTGCATGTTTAGCGGTGATCCTATATATTTAATCGCTATGGTAGTAAATAGTAAAAGTAGGGTTTAGAGTAAAACACAATAGAGATATGTATGAATTGGAAAATTAAGGCTAGGTTGTAAAGGTAAATATTAAAAATGGAGCTATCAATAGCAGATGAACAGTGTGATTTCACGTGACCATGCTCAAATTAATCCGTACGTACTCGCTACGGAGCTGTTGCAAAGTGATAGATTTAGGTACACATCTACGTCCAAATAAAAACATTATTAGCTTTATTAATCTAGGTATAGTGCTTGTAACACTTAAGTTTTGACACTATGTGAACAGTGTATATGCACGTGCCATTTTCATTGGATGTGTAGTAAAATTTTCAAAAGAGGACAGAGCGTCGGAGCCACGCAGAAGGGTGCATTCAATAGGATATGGCTCGCTAAAGTCTGCTTGATTGGAGTGAAGTGAGCCGCATACATTTATTTTTCTGAGGCACCATACGTCCACTACACTTTTAATTTTGCCTTTTTGTTAAGCAGACGGTGAACAATTTTAATTATTTACATGCAACAGCAGATCACACCTGATTAGCGCTATAATTATCTCAAGATTACAACATTAAAGGTCACACGCGCTCATAAAGGTTAATGCCACAGTGTTAATTAGAATGTCATCCGGATTAGTGCGCAACGATGGTACGTAGATCTTTGTAATTCGTAGTTTGGTTTGATTGTGATTAAAAAGATTAAGACCTCTAAAAGAGACATGGAAAGAATATAAATTTATTTTTAAAAATATTTGTAAGATCTTTAATGAAAACCTCAGAAAGTCTCAGAAAAAATTAAAATGTTACACCGAATTAATGGCCTGAATAAAAATAAAATTTTTAAACACAATCAAAATCAAAGCAAGACCACAAATCAAAGAGAGACTATATAGAGTAACCCCATCTCATTCTTGACATAATTTGTAATTTATTGGTAGCTGATAGCTTGTACATATACGTATTTTCTGTAGATAACCCCATCAAATTTCGAGAGAGAATTAGTACGTATTAACCATCACGACAGACGGGTAGATAGTTGCAGGTTGGAACCGATCGAGTTCTCTAGCCTTTGGTTAGCTAAAAAATATATGCACTGGTTGCCACACTGGCTAGCCATAGTTACTGCAGTTAATTAGGATCATGATGATTGCGGCAACTCCGCAACATCTATTACGGTAAGGAGATCGGACCCTCAATGAAGATCATTAATGTCTTTACCACCTTATAGAAGGTAGCCAATAAAGATGTCACTGAAGCAGCAACATTAAAACATAAGAGCTATAGAATATCTACAGTTGACCTGGTTTTTGAAGCCTCCATGATGGGATTCCTCACCAAATTACCAAATCCATTTGCAAACAACAGTACATAAGGTCTAAGTTATTACATCAGCAGGCAATGATAGTTTCTAGAACCAAACAGCAGTACAAAAATAGTAATTCAACATTACATTCTGAAAAACGTCGGTGCATTTCATTGTAATTCAGGAAATAGCTTCAACCTCAAACACTTTAGCGCAACAACATGTTCAGCTCTAATGTCATCGGCCATCCCGGATGTGTCTTGCGTGAGCAAACATCTATAAGTTTCCAGCATCTTGCATTCTTTTTCATATAATTTGGCATTCTTCTTGTCCTTTGCTGCAAGAAGATCGATCTTTGCTGACTCAACCTTCTCGGCAAATAGCTTTTGCTGCATTTCAAGAACCTTCATACGCTTGGTATGACAATCATTTTGAATTTGTTCAAACTTGTCGAGGTCAACATCTATTGCTGACTCTTTTGACTTTCCTTTCGCTTCATGTGCATCTCTTTTAGCTCCTTTCTGTCCTTTTGGGCGAGGGAGTTCTACATCTTCAAAAATATCTTCAACCGCTTTTCCATTGCCCACTTCCTTCCTTTTAGTTGGCTTGTTGTTGTAAGCAATCCATTTTGCTCGATCTCTAACCATATACCACACATCCATTAGCACAAAACGAGCCCCTTGGTTGTCTTCCTCAGACATCTTGTGTGCTTTGTCCAGCCACATTTCATCTGAATAACCACTAGTATATATTCTTCGAACCTTTAGCCAAGCATCATGGAATGCGTTAGTCAATCTGTTGATCTTGTGCCACCTCTCCTTCACTTGCCTTTTGGTCCTCCACCTGCTTTCATCCGTGGTCAAGTTGTATTCTTCAACAACATCTCCCCAATATTTCTCGCTTTTCTTGAAATTGCCTCTTATTGAGTCGATGGAGAGTTTCAGCCACGCACTCATCTGTACATATTGATCAGAACCATGCATTACATATTAAAATTAACAATATGCTACCATGGAATTATTAAAAAGCAATATAAAAATACATACCACTTTAACATCCTCTGCTTGTGTCCAAAGCATTCGCTTCTCAGTCCTAACATCTTCATTGCCATCGTTACTCTCGACTTGGACGAACTCATTCTCTACAATTGATGGTTTGTCCTGCTGTGACTCATTCATAGGTGCAAAGTGGGACAGTCCTCCAACAAAATGGGCATTTTGGCCGTTCAAAGGATTAAAGAATCCACCAGAACTAAAGCAAAGTACAAAAATCCAATATGTGTTAATTTACGATGAAAGGAATTAAACTGTATTTAGGAGAATTAAACAAAATACACAAAGTACACATTTATCTTTTTCAGAAGATTGAGAAGGCTAAGTACAAACTATTGCATAACTCACTGAAGTACTATGATGGGAAATTTGAAATACTACTGATGTACTAGTTTGCAAGTGTATATCCATTTGAACTTAACTTTTTGAATTTATACTACTGCAATTTGAACTTCACTTTCTAAAAGACTTAAGTGTTTATCCATTTGGAATACGACTGCAATTCATGCATGATACAACCATTCAACAGTTTCCGCAGAAAATCAATTCATCTTTAAAAAGGGTAAACTTTCTGCAGAATATTAATTTATTGAAATACTACTGCAATTCGAGCTTTACCTTTGTAGCATGTCCTGCAATGTTGACGGAGAATTTGAGCTTCTTCCATGGGCGGCGTCGGCAGGAGATCCTTTATGGGCGCCGGCTGGAGTTCCTCCATGGGCGACGCCGGTTGCAGAGGGGCCGAAGCCCAAGCTTGAGGACGCGAAGGGGCCTTGTGCGCCGTCGGCTGTGAAGGGACCGAAGCCCATACAGGATGGGAAGGGGCCTGTGGCCGTGGATATGCCATGGGTGGCGGCGGTGTCTATGGAGAGGCCACCGAAGAAGGTTGCGGAGAAGGAATGGGCGACGACGGCTACGACAGTGGAGGGGGAACGGGCAGCGGTTGCTGCGCCTGTGGAAGGGGAACGGCCGGCGGCGATGGCGGCTGCGACTGTGGAGGGGGAACGGTGGCCGACGGGTCGGCGGAGCCCTCCTACCATTTCCATTTGGCGCCAAATGGTGGAGATCGCATCAGATCGGGAGGATTTGGGGGTGGAGACGACTCTACGCCTACAACTGCAGCGCCCCCGTCTCTATTGCATCGGCGCTGCAGCCAAGAGTTGGCTCTTCGTGGAGAGTCGGCTCTTCCTCTTTTCCCCCAAATCGTGCGCCACGTCATGCGAATTTTTCTAAATCACCTCTAAGAGATAGGTTAATTAATGCCTTTGTACATGCCCTAATAGTGGTAACCCGTCATTAAGAACGGGTTGTAACGTCGGTTTTTGATTCGATAGTGAATTAACCGTAACGATAACTTGTGGTTAGTCTGCTGGTTGAAAATGATAAAATTCATGCCATGAACTAATGCTGATAGTTCCTACTCCCTATTTTTCAGTCTATTAAGCGCTATCCGTTTGACGTAGATTTCCAAATCTACAAGGCGCAGCTTGGCTAGACTTGCAGTTTTCCAGCGATACCCCTACGGTAATCATGTAATTAATGGCCAGGCACTAATCACATAATTAACAGACAACTCTCATTTGCTCTCACAGAGTATTTCCATCACCTAAAAATAAACATTACAATTTGTCGGCGTGTTTCAACTGACAGGTTTTTCGGGACCTGATCCTGTGGTTCGGCAGTGGGGGTGTGCGTAGTCGGATCACTCCTCTCCTCTCGCTTACAGCTCAAAGCTCCAAAACAGACGCTTAAGAGTTTACCCAGGTTTAGGCCCCCTAATCAGGTAACAGCCCTAATCCTGCTCGAGCTCCTTGCAAAGTATGAACTGGCTAGTTTTTTGAGGGTCCGATCTCTGGATCGAAAAAATCCCCCTCTACAGCTGCACCCCCAGCCCTTATACACCCGGGCTGGCCTCCGTCACAACTACACAGCACACATTTAATGGTCCTACCACTGTAGCCATCATTCTTCTTGCGCTAGTCCTCGCAGCCATCGCTCCTGTCCCTGCTCCTAACAACGGGACAGCTTGGACGAGACAAAGCAGCCCGCCTACCCCTAGCACCTTTCTTGTCACCCCGTAGCTGGTACAAACGAGACGACTGTGGTGACGGCCACCGTGTAGTTGACATCATTTGGTTGGGCAAGGGCAATTATATTGCCAGTGCCCTGCCCATTCCGTCCAGAGCGGTTCCGTCGCATTAATTGCTCTGGATTTGGTGTATCCCGATGATGTTCTTAGCAAAGAAGCTTCCCTGCGCCTTCGTCCTGTGTCCCTGACAGTGGGGCCCCTGTTGCCCTAACGCTCTCTCCCGAGGCCTGTGCCCCGGGCGCCTGGGGCCTGTTCGCCTGCCGGTGCGCTGGGGCCGGTTACACTGTTTGAACTCCTCTTTGTCTGAAACCAGACTTCGATCTGTTTGGGCTCGGTATTCCCTTGTACAGCACACTTCCTACTTGGACGCTGGTCCCACCTGGCAGCGATGCGGGGGCACACCCTGGTTTAGAGGACACCGACACAATTACTTTGTATGACTTTATTATAGTGATTGACTTCATTGTCTGTCGACAATTTCTAAGTCTCACCATGATTCAAAATGATCAATTGGCTTAAAAAGTAGAGCCGCTCCACTCGCATCATCGCTTAGAATACCTTGTCATAAATTATCCTCCTTATTAAATAATAATGAAACTTAGAATCTCTTGTGACTTCTCCTTCAGCTCAACCCAGCACCATCTTCTCCTCCACAATATCGCCAGCTTTCTCCTCCGACGATGACTTATTCGGCACTAACACGGAGAACAATTTCGTAATCACCGCTTCTACGCATACGGAACTCTCCGACAACAACGAGACCATTGGACTTGCGCTTCATGGAGGAGGAGGGAAGCAATTGTTGCAACACCATGGAGGTGGAGGTTCATCTAATCAACCCTATCATTCTATCAAATGATGAGCCCCCTCTAGGCCTTGCTACAAGAGGCTACGTGTCAGTGGTTTGTCACCAGACAAATTTTTGTGAACTATGTTCATCGATCTTTGCTAACTAGTTCGTTTGATCGAGCACGCGCAGAAATACATCATATTTTACCCAGGTTCGGACCCCCAAGGTGTGTAACAGTCTTACTCCTGCTTGTGCTTGATTTCTTTGGTTTGAAGGTGTGTGTGTTCTCATTGGAGAACGTACGATTCATATTTGTATCAGGGATCCAACCCCCTCTCTCTCACCCAGGTCCCCTTTTTATACTGTTGAGGACGACCAGAGAGAGTGTGTGTGCATTAATTGCACCGTGTCACTGTGTATCCCATTTTCCTCCGCTGCTGACGCCGGTTGCTTCACCTGTTCCCATCTATCACCGGGTGTGGACGGGATAGAAGAACCGCTTGACACTGGTGCCGGTCAGACCTGTAGCAGCGCAGCGGTAGAAGGACTGCTGCAGTGCTTCGGCCAGAGCCACAGTGACCGCAATCATCATCTTCTGTCTCCCACGCCGAATCGCCGCAATAAATGCTTCCGATATGCTGAGTAGAGACGAGCCCTCCATGATAAGCTCCCTCCTCCCCTCGAACGCATCCTGCCAAGTGGGGCCCGAAGCCCGCTCGTTGGCAAGACGCCACCTGCCAGGTTGCCAGATTGATACTAAGCCGCCACGTGGCATGCTCACCCGTGGTGCCTGGGCCTTGCTCGCTCGCCGTGCGCAACGCCGCCGCATGGCATGATCACCCGCATGGTATGGGTGTGGATCAATCTAGAAATAAAAGTCACTATCACTACCGGTTCTTTGATCCTTGATAAATTTTGTAGCTTGTGAGCTTACGAACTATAGAAAATTTTCAAACTTGAGTATGCGTATTTTTTAATCCATGGAAAATTTTCTCGCAAGTTTGTGAAAAAATTTCTGTTCTATAATGTCCTAAAAAGGCTGGTGCAAAGAGCTGCATTCCACAGCCAACTTAATTGCAAAGAGGCAAGACATTTTTATGGAAGTGGCATATAAAGAAAGAATAGTTACCACGACAAGTGAAAATCATGAACTTTAGAAACAAAAAAATGTGACTGAAAAATCATGGATTTGATTAATTTTAATGGTACATAAAGAATTTTCGTACCAGTGAAATTTAATTCAGAGCGCCTAGCGTTTTACGTAGAGGTGATTATGTACGTCAACTAGGTATAGTTGGCCAAATGGGCCTGGCCAAACGGGCCGGCACTAGGCACGGCACGGCCCGTAGTGCCCAGGCACGGCACGACACGATGGCCGGCGTGCCCGTGCCGGCACGATGCGGCCCGCTTCCCTCACAGGCCACAGGCCACCCCCACCTCCCTACCCTCCGCTGCGCAGGCCCGGGCCCAGGCGTCTATTGGGGGAGGGGGCATATAAAACCCCGCCAGCGCCGCGCCCTTCCCCCTCTCCTAAGTCGGTAAGTCCTAAGTCCTAACCGGCTAAACCTAGCCGCGCCCCCTGCCCCGCTCCCCTTCCCCTAGCTCTCGCGGTCACCACTCTCGCTCTCGTCCCTCTCCCCCTCCTCCTGCTACATGCCGCCACGACTCTCCGCCATGGCGTGACGGCGCCACGCCGCCTCACCGCCACTGGCGCACCACCTCGCCGTTCGCCCGCCACGGCACGCCGCCTCGCCCCCACTGGAGCTCAGATCAATCCCCTTCTCCCAGTTCCCTTGTGTCGATTCGTCATCTCCTAGTCCTACATCCGTTCATCCTCGACCTCTCCGGTCGAACTGGTGCTCCGGATCTACGAAATCGCGAGGTAAGCTGTCGATTTGATATTTTGAAATGTTCATTCTCGATCTGTCGATTTGGCTTCTTCTTCTTCTTTGTTTCTTTGCTCGTAGATCCGTTGAGGAACTAGACGGCCGGATCCGTCCGTCGTTGACCTCGCCGGTGACTTCGGTGCTCCGGTTTAGGCCTAACCCTAAACCGTTGAAGGAACCGGAGAGCCGGCGATGGACGACGACGACAACGGACACACGGTCAATGATGATCTCTGGATGATGGGGATGCGCGGAGATGACGAGGAAGACCTGGGCGAGGACCGGGAAGCCCTGTTGGGCGGCGAGGGTGACCCTGTCGAGATTGGCCATGGCGGCGGCGAGGCTGGCGAGGGTGCCGGGACGGGATCCCAAGCTGCAAGCACCTGCGGCGGCGGCGGCGGTGGCAGGGGGAAGGGAAGCAAGGGAGCGACCTTCCACCTCTGAAGTGTGGACCGATTTTGGGAAGATCTTCAAGGTAATTGATGGTAAGAAGGTAAGGGTTCAAGCTAAGTGTCTCCTTTGCAAAGGCATGCTTTCTAGTTTTAGTATTTTGAACTTGTGATCTGTTTTGAAATTGTTATCTATTACCTGTGAACTTGTGAATATATGATATTATATGAAGTTATGATCTGTTTTGGACTTTTCGTCAGTTTTAGTTAGCTATTTTGAAATTCTAGACATTATATTTGAAATCTGGAACATGACCACTCCATTTTGAGATGTTGTTTAGTTTTCGTGCCTGGGCTGGCACGGGCACAGTGGGCTGGCCGTGCTGCCATGCCGGCACGGCACGGTTAAACTCTTGTAGTGTCGTGCCTGGGCCGTGTGGCCGGCACTAGTGTCATGCCGGCACGGCACGGTTAGTTAGCCGTGCCTGATAGTGCCGTGCCTAACCGTGCCGTGCCCCTGCCGTGTCTGGGCCGTGCCGTGCCGTGCGGCACGTTTGGCCATCTATACAACTAGGTAGACGGAATAACTAATATATATATATACTCGTCGAAAATTACTTTTTGGAATGGCAATGGGTCCTCCGGTTATCCGATAGTGCGTGGGCGTGGCTTGCCCTGTTCACGTGCAGACGTGCAGTCGTGCACTGTACAACCTTATCTGATTACTTGGCCACCTTATTTGCCACACGCAAAAGCAATTAATCTTAACAAGCGAGCTGGTCAGCACGTTTGCGTGGCTAGATTTGTTTTGGCATATAAAGTTTATCTCCAACTCATAATCTATCTCTAATATATCAGATCGGATTTAGAATTCATCTTTAATATATTATATCAACTTTAGTATTTAATCTGAATTTCTAATATAAGCCGCATGGATCTTTTATTTTTCTTGATTTATATGAGAATTTCTTTGATTAATCTAGGTCGTTATAGTTTGGTCTCACCGTTGATCGACGACTAAAATAATCATATTATATCATCTTTAGTATATAATACGAGTTTCTAATATTTTTCTTTTAATCTAAGCTGTTATAACTTGGCCCCACAAAAATCAGTAGCATAGATCTTTTATTTTTTATTTATGTGAGAATTTCTTTGATTGAGGGGCTAAATGCAAAAAATGCAGTGACCTACATGCAACATATAGCTACTTCATCAAGTGGCACAACATTAAAAACAAGAGTCTATATGATAAATCAATAAACTTCAAGGACCAAAATGCATAAAGGTAGGAACATATGTGTGCAACATATATGGCAACTTGGGGGACCAAAGAACAAAACAACTACGATGATGGCATGCATGTAATTTGAGTGAAGTGTGTCACCCTTCATTGTTCATGGCCTCCTTACTATTTTTTATGGTAGGGATAACGGGTCGTTGACACTTCATTGACTTCCAAAGAAGGAAAGCAAATCTTTGGAGCCCAAATGAACAACTCAAAAGGTAATCTTCGACTTATCTTGTTATTTATTATGTTAAAATTGAAATTTAAATGAATGTTCGGCTATATTTTTCTATCGCAATACCATGGGGGCTCTCAAAAATAAGTTCAATGAAGCAACATGCTCGTATGACGCTATATGTACTCATATGTGTTGCAGACATCAACAATATCACATAACATAAGTGTTGTTAAAAGTGGTGTTGCTACTTGTATGTGGCATTATGAACTATATGGTGCAATATGTTTGTATATGTGTTGCTAGCTAGGAACATGCATTTAGCATCACATGTACGCATTAAATTGGCAGTATCTGACGACATCACTTAAACAATCTATTGCAACATCATTAAATATGTGTGTATGTAATTATATTATTTTTTTGTAGATGATATAGTTGTCACACAAAATTTACTAAAATTGATCTTAAACAATTCTAAATATGGGCAATAGTCAAAAAAATGAATTTTATTCGCTTAAATATAATGTAATGTCACTTAACAAAGAAATGAAAATAACTCCTTTGTCGATACTTATAGAAGCTAACAAGTATAATTGACTTAAAAATGTGAAATGCAACAAAGATGTCTACTTAATCCCTATTTTCTTCTGCCTGAGCTTCCAATCTCTCATCATGGATTGGCTTTACCACAATATGCTCTTTCTCTCTTCTCAAGACCCTACAAGATCGCCCCTCTTTTTATCGGTCTCAACATGGAAGCAACATTCTATTGGTGTCCTTTAAAGCCATTTTGTATAAACCGTTGTCCTAGCAATGTAAATTTCACATTAGGAATTCCATAGAGGATCAAAGGGTGAGATGATGCAATGCAAGATAGCTTTTCTTTTAAATCCAGGCTAACTTGATAGCTAGAAAATAGTGACTGCAACAATACCTTAGCTGAAGAAAAATATAAAATATTGTTTCCAATCTCGCCCAATAGTTTTAAGTATCCGTTTTTCACATAAATGAGGATACAAGAACTTTGTCTATAATCATTTAGAAGTGTCAAGTTAACAGGAAACTAAGAAACAATATATTAACTTGGCACTATTTATAAGCAAGATTTAACACTAGACTAAATATACATACCTATACTGACTAAGTATAGTTTGATCTTCGTCTTTTTGCTGGACTAATCTCCAATCAGTCTTCCTGATAGGACCAAATTATAGATCTTGTCCAACTGAACTCCAAAGCACAGCTCAAGATCGAGCCGAAAGACAGATATATAATGCCGCAAAATCAATGTTGGCTCGAGCAACAACCGAACAGTGATAACTTATCATTGTTGGGTTGTTACACGATCCGGAAGTGATAACAACATATCATTACCGCGCTCATATTTTCTGGCCTACTTTCCCGCCTATTTTTTAAGCCAGTAGTAAAAATTTATCGTTGTCAGCTTGTTAAACCGACCGGTAGTGATGGTTTCGTTTAACATTACCGGCCTTGAACCACCACCCAGAAGTGTTGCATAAGTGCCGGTTCGCCCATAGGCCGGTAGTAATGACTGCATTTTCAATACCGGTTCATAGATTGAGCAGGTAATGATGTTCCACTATCATTCTGTAATAAAACCCGACAGTGATAAGATGTATCACTTTCGGTTCGTGACTCCAAAGTGAATTTCTAGCGCAGAGAGATTTAAGCATCAGCAGTGATACTTTATCATTGTCGTTCCTAAGTGAACCAGCAGTGATGAAGCGTCGTGGAAGGGGGTGTTTTGTAGTAGTATAATATCACTAAGTCTACAAATATAAGCATAATTCAATTAAGTTTCTTGCTCTCATGATCACAGGTCTTTATAAACAAAAGCCTGATGGAAAGAAAGACCCTCACCCAATCGTTTAAAATGCACCATATCTTTATCTTCAGAAGTGTGCGTAGTAGACAGTGTTTCCCTTGGAGATGGACACAAAAAATACACGATGATAGGGACCTATACCATATCCCATGCATGTTTTCTTGATACGTGAAATTTAGGGCATCCGCTTGTCTTCTTCTCACCCTAGTTGATCATTAGCTATTTAATCTAGGGACCATTAGGTACGTGGCTACCAAGAAATATACGTATTCTCGATCGTAAGATGTGGCCAAGGATCGATCTGTCCATAATTTTATACACCGAACATATTACATATATATATTACCCTGCATAGTAGTCTACAGTAATTACGCTTTGCGGCTCATCCAGCTAACTAGAAACTGAACATGCATCACCCGCATTTTCAGAGGAGAGAATCAGAGCGCTCTGCGCGCAGAACTCAGAGAATTAACTAGTCGCACGTGAGATTGAGAGCTCAGCGCCGCAATAGTCTAGATCATGTGTTGCTATACGTATTAACACTGGAAGATTAGAGAAAATGACCAGAGTTAGGAAACTCTTATATGCTCCAGAAATTTTTAATCCTCGTTTGACTTTTTGATCCATCAGTAACTAGCCAGTACTGGCCAGAAAAGGACTACAATATATTAGATCTTTTTTGTTTTCCTAATGAAATTAACCAGTTGGAGCCTTCGATCCATGTAAACTTGATGACTTGCTATAGCTAAACATAGCTGTGTGTCAAATCATTTTTTTTGTGGCGATAAATTAAGCAACTAAGGTTAATCAGACAAAGGTTTGGCCAAAAAAAAACAAGTCTTTAAATCGTAGACATGACATGAACCAAACCAAACCAAACGCCACCACAAAGAGCAGAGATTAGCTGGGCGAAGAAAACCCTCAAGACTATAAACCAAACTGGCCGTCAATTATGGTTGTTCTCTCCTCTTACTAATCATATGCATGTCTCTATTTTACATTTATAATGCCAAAGGGAGCAGCTCGATCGTGTTTTCTTGTTTTGGCTACGTGAAGTTGTAGCTCCATTAATTAATTCCAAATAAATTAACCAAGTTGGGAAAGACAATCTTAGTCGGCAGAATGCAATCTTAGTCAAAGTAATTACTCCTTTCACAGTACGTCCAGTGACAGTTGAGGAGTTGATTACATGGGCTTGACAAAAAAATGTAGCTTTATTTCATGATTGAAAGGGCTCTGTCACTTCAATCATATGCATTCCTATTTGGTTAGTCAAGGCTGTGGCGGGATTCATTCTCCGGGAGCCGTCCGATCAAGCAATCAATGGTCGAGTATCCGCCAACAATTTGTTTCTATGGGTGGTTCTGCAATAGTACCCCTCAAGGGTAAAACAATTTCCCACTTATATAGGAGGTAAGTTGCTCCCTCTTTCCCCATTTTCTTACGCATTTGCCTTCATGTATGCCTATTCAAAGATGGAAGCTATAAATCAAAAGAAAACATGCATGATTTCTATGATATCACAATTAATCTACAACACATAGAAAGGGGTCATCCAAAAGTGAGATACCGTAAAGTTGGCAAGTTGACCATGACATGCAAGTTGGACAAGACACGTAAATTGGCAAGACATGTGACCCGTAGCCCATTAGGACGAAGGAGTCCTGGGCGACCTGCAAGAAGTGAACACTGATGAATCAGCACAAATATGTACATTGGCACCAGTATCAACCCACCAATCGGTGATTTAACTCATAGAGAGAACAATATGTAAAACTCCACACCCAGAGGTTCCATCTCTGTTGTTGTCATTTGTCAATAGTCACGTTGACAAATTTTGAGCTCTGTCCGTAATTATCATTTCTACCATTGTGGCTTGCCCACTTTTTAGTCTTGTCTCCAATTTAACCACACATGTAGTAAGGCATGTCCTCTTTGTTCATTTTCTTATTAATTCTTAAATTTTATGGTGTGTTTGATTTTATTTTTCTCTTTGTTCTAATCGTGGTGCTTTTGCGCTATGTTGGCGCTAGACAGTCCCTCGCCTCCTTTCACAAGTGCATCCTTAACCCGAGGTTTCTCCTCGACATCAAGAGACAACCAAACCCTTAACGAAGTTCTTGCCTCTTGTGTTTTAGAGTGCCGCAAAATTCCTTTATGAAGGAGGTAACTTGACAAAAATGCACCCAACCACAAACTTGTCGGATAGGACACACTTTAGCCGTTCAAGTTTCTTTGCAAGACACTGTATTTCGTGAGCTTGTTCCACTACAGGATGGTGATCAGTTATCTTGTAGTCATGGACCTCTCCATGATAGTGTGTCCGCATCTAAAGCACAAAATTAACTTGGTGTTTAGTGTGTCCCGTAGCACCTTCGCATTTGTTATGTGCATGAACACCTCACAAAGATGATTATCAAGAATGCTAAGAACGGCACCAGCAAAAACAGTGGAGACATCCTTAAACTCTTTCTTCTTTTTAAAAGAAAGTGTTCCTTCAGGTTTGCCAGCCGCAACCCAATTATGTTCATATCGGTTGACTTTGACCTGCCACCTTTTGAAATGCACAGTTAAACAAAAATGCCTATAATACGGTTTTGGGATTGTTGGACACGACTCACATGAGTGCACTTTTAGGTTTAACTTAGTCACTTATTTAATCATGATACACTTTAATAACCAGCTAACAGTATGCACAAGTATAACTAGACATGTGTCTAGTTGCAACACACATATTACTCACATATATACTCATGCACAAAATCCATGTAACAAACAAATATTCCATGGAACAACCCACCGCAGTAGGGTAATGACCCCTCATGGATAGGAAAAGCATGTATGTATCTACCTCGAACTCATGACTGATGATAGATAATGATGACCCTGTTGTCACGATGACGTAGCCGACACAAATCACAATGTAGAGGAAGTAGTTGGTGTCATGGATGTAGACAACAGCGAGCAATCGCGTCTGACGCTTCCTAAAAACTGTTTTTGTCGTCACCGGTGCAAGATCTCAACGGCGAAGGGTTTAGCAGACCTATTCCCCCTCTCCAGTGCACGCTAGAGCAGAGGGATGGATTGATCTATATGTGGCAGCACAGTGAATGGAAACACGCAAAATCTTTTTTCTGTATATCCAAAATGGATGCAAGACAGTATTTATAGACACATAGAAAGGGGTCATCCAAAAATGAAATATATACCATCAAATTGGTATATTAGAGCTAATATGCAAGTTGAACAAGACATGCAAGAGAAAAAAACATGCCTAACTTAGTGCTTGACCACCACCTTGCCAAATTCCGTGCTTGGCCCCGGAATTAAAGAGCAAAATTAATTAAAAAAGGATGTTGCACCTACGTACGAATTGAGCATTCAAGCATATGTGATACTTATCATTGAACATGGATATTTGAGATCTATAGGAATTTAAAATAAATAGGGTACATATATATTCTAACAGCTCTCAGTAAATGTAATTTTCAGAGTTGATTCGTGGAGAGCTCAGATTGAAATATAGTCTTCAGTTAGTTAGTCTGAAAACGAATGCATAACGAGGTTGTTACACGTAAGAGCTCGAGTTAGTGAGACATTAATTGTGGTCTGAAGTTCTGAAACAGCTATATACATCGCCAGTTCGTCCAGCTGATTAGGAGTGGCTATATGGCCTATACGAAATTAATGAGCTATAGATAGACCGATAGCTAGCTACCTAGCCCAGTGTTGTTGAATCGTCCAAATGACCATTTTGTTTAAGCTAGACAGGGAGTGATTAACTAGTACTCATAGCAAGTCTGCCACGTGGCTGCCTTGAGCACGGCACACACATTAGCTCCCATTGCATTTGGTAATTAAGATCAGGAAATATGCCGTGCACAGTTCTCTCTGCAACTAATTAATCACCCAGTTGCGCGTGCGAGAGCCATCTGGGCGTTGCTTTCGTCGTTCAATAGATCAGGAGACTTTTGTTACCGACGTCCCGATCGAATCTACATGTCGTTTTAGCTCCGTACATAATAAAAACTTAGGGCTAATTGGTTAACATTTTAAGGGGAAAAAAATGTGTTTCTTCTTCTGTCTCTCTGGCTCGTGATGGTGGTGTGGTGGGGTTGGAATAAATTTACTGTCCCTTCGTTTCATTTCAAAGCTTCGATAACCCACGCAATTAGATTCATGTGACACCATTTTTTTCGCATCGGCATTTTAACCACGGTTACGGGTTACTAGGTCGAATTTGCAGGGACAATGGCTATAGTGAAGTGGCGTAGGGAAAAATCACTGCCCTAGTTTGCACCAATGTTTTCTCCGATTTAAGCCAGTATTAAAAGTTATGAACTTTCAGTGATAGGTTTTTAGATAAAAAATATTTATAAATTTAAGTTCAAAAATAAACACTAATTTCTTTTTAAAAAACCTACAAAGCACCAAATCATTTTAGCTTGTATAAAAAAGGGTAAATACGTGGTCGCAGATTATAATTTCACATTAAACCGTAGCAGGCAAGACTTGTCTGTTTTTTCTTCTTTTCTCTAATTTGTTTTTTTAGGGTGCTGCGTTTCGTTTTTAAAAAACATTATATGATACGCTCCAAGCATACGGAACAAAAACTTCAGTTGATTATCATTGCCTTATTTTCTGCATATTTCTGTTGCGAGTGTCACTGCTACTGCGAATCCAAGTCTCGGTCGGTACTTCCGGTTGGGAACAGATTTTTAGTCTGGTTTTCTAACTAGGATATGCAATTCGAGACTAATGGTCTATAGGTTTTAGCAAGATATGCAATTTGAGACTAATAACCTATGGGTTTTAGTTCGAGACTAATGGTCTATGGGTGGTCTATGGTTTTTAGCCCTGATTGAAAAAACTGAGACTAAAGCCACCAGAATATGGTGAACCCAAGACCCCAAGCTAGGACCTCATGTCACCACACGTCTCCCCACTCATACTTCAAACCAACCCACCTACGCACGCATACCGTTCAGAGTAGGATATGCATTCCTTTTTAAGTTTGCTTATATGAGCCTACGAATCGGTATTAATGAGTCCGCACGATAACTAACATGTACCCGTCTACTAAAGGTATCTTTACTATTTTCTTCAACTGGTATTGAAAGTTTAAAATTACTACTATTGCTATGAATCGGTACTGATGCACTATCAGTACAGGTTTTAATCCAACCGATACTGATGTGCCGGTAAATTAGATCATTTCTCTAGTAGTGTGTGGGCCTGATCTAAAATACTTTTTCTTAGGATGAACGGACATCCAATGAAAATGTTAGATTAAACCAAGGGACAGATCCCCCCAAGCAGCATTAATGTTTTATAGACGAAGTAGGATTCCAGATCTATAAATATACAAGAGGGAGTTTAGGCTCCCTCTCGGCTCTCGGTGCCACGCGTCCTCGCTTTCATCTCGCCAGTGTGCCACGTCGCCCCGTTCATTCGCGGTCGTCCGATCGCGTGCAGCAGTCAGATCCGGCCGTTCGTTAATTCTTTACCTATAAAATAAATTTTTCCGCGTACCTTTGAGCACGGCGGGTGTTTTGGCCGGCTAGCTAGCTGAGGTAGCGCTCAACCAGCAGCCTGCGGTTCGATTCCTGCATGCGCCGTGTTTTTTTTTTTTCATTTTTTGCCCCTGCCTCGTCGCGCCGCCCCACGCGAGCGTGGCTAGTTTCTTTTAAACGACAGTTTCTAATTCTAGAAGCTTTCCGCGACCAACAATTTTTTTTTAAAACGATAATGCCGGGTGTCGGGTGTTCGGACGTACCGTGCGCGTGCAGGGCTCAACCCACTAGGCCCACGACGTTGCTTCCTGCTGTGTTGTTGTTGTGTTGTTGTATGTCAGGTGCATTCTCATACGCCCATCTCTACATGCTAAGCATAATCCTCACAAATATGACAAGGTGCATCCAGCCCTTGTAGGCATGCCACTGCCAACCCACCGCTCCACCAGCAAGACACCGCGGATTCTTCTCTACCTTTCTACTAGCGAGGCATCGTCGCAAGAGTCCTCTCCCTTCTCCTACTCTCTACTCTCTTCCCTGTCTATCTCTCCTATCTGAGTCACCAGATTTGGAGAAGCAGGTTCTCATATTTAAAAAAGAAGATGATCAAATTTAGAGAAATATATAAATCCCCAAATTTGGAATGAAACTCGTCATATGAGTGCCGAAGCATCTTGTTAGTTCTTGTGTAATATTTGGTTTTAACATGCTACAGGTTTAAATGTCCAACTTGGTGTCACAATTAGGTTTTGAACACTTCAACATCTAGTTTTAACATAATGCAACATCTGGTTTTAACGTACTACAACATTTGATTTTGACATACCGCAACATTTGTTTAACATATCACAACACAATCCAATTTGGTACAAAATTTTGATTTTAAATACTACAACATATCATTTAACATACCACAACATTTTGGTTTAACAAATGACAAAATTTAGTTTTAACATATTGCAACAGTGTCCAATTTGATGAAACATTTTGGTTCAAAATATGTCAAAATTTTTAATGCAACATTTGGTTTTAAAATACTACAATTTCGTTTGATTTGGTGTGGCGGTTGCTTATTGCAACATTTTTGTTATTTTGGTGCAATGTTTGGTTTAAAGTGGTGCATCAACTTACATACCTTACTACAATATCGTCTGATTTTTAGTCAACACAATTCAATTTATGATACAACAATATTTGGAATTTATATATTGCAATATTTTATTTAATATACTTAAATATTTTGGTTTCACACACTGCAACAGTTTCCAATTCGATGCAACATTTGCTTCAAAATATGTCAATATTTTTAAATGCAATATTTGGTTTTAAATATTGCAGCACTTTGTTTGACACACTACAACATCATTCGATTAATGCAACGGTTGGTTATTGCAACATTTTCGGTTATTTTGGTGTAATATTTGGTTTAAAATGCTACAACATTTTCTAAATAAACTATGACAATTATTTACCTTAATGTAATATTTTATTTACCTCGGCTTACTACAATATTATTTGTAGTCAAATTCAACGAGGCAACGATTTTGGTGGACATGGTCGTGGCTTGGGCTCGTTGTACTGGTGGACTGGCATTGAGCTTGCCCTAAAGTCGCGTTGCCAACGAGGCAAGACACGGCAGCGTCCGATTTTCCTGCTCTCGTCGGACGTCCGATGCCAAGCATGCATGTCCCTTGTGTTGAGGGGTCTCGCTTTTTTTTTAGAGAGAAATTGCTGAAATGATGAGAGGCGTCAATAATTAGCTACTTTAAAAAATAAATGGGCCTAGTAAAGGCCCATAGGCCCACTTGGACACGTGGAAGGAGTAAAGTATTACGGTGGGGCCTGCGTATTTATCGCATGCCTGCAGTTGGCGTCATGTACAGTCTTTTTCTCCTTTTTTTATTTTATGGAAAATCATGCGCAGAACCTTTTCTCAAGTGTGAATTACATTGTACATATCTAAAATCGTCCCGAACATTTGAATGGGTCTCAAATCTTCAAAACTATGGATTAGGTACGCAAAATTGTTCAAATAATTTAAGTGAGGTTCAAAACATCATAAGTTGTCCAATATGATGATGTGGACAACCAGGTCACCACGTGTCCATCTTTTTCCAAACAAGACCATTATTCACTTTTTCCCACCCTTCTATCTCTGCTGCCTGGCCCCGGCGGCGACGACAACCTTGCTTCCTCTTGACCTCCTCACACAGGTTCACCGATGCTTGGCGTTCGTCTTCCCCGCCGCATTCGTTGGTGAGGAGCTCAAAGATGATCTTGTTCATCGCTACCGCCGCCGAATCCGTCGGCACGACGTCCTCTCTCCCTCACCGATGCGTTAAAGAAGTGGCAGGGAGGAAGGAGAAGAAGGTGGGGGAGGAGAGGAGCTCGTCAGGTTGGGGCTGCTGCTAGATCTTAGACTTGGGAGGAAGCTGTCCACGGCTTAGGCAAGGAAGGTGCACATGACCTCCGCAGGAAGGATGGCAAGTGTGTCATGGCCGAGCTCTCCACTTGTAGCTCCTCCAACCAATCCACCGCTTCCTTCCACCTCCCCTCTCATCAAGTGACCTCCTCCTCCCTTCTTTCTATGATGTCACCATTGAGGGATGCCGACCGCCACCAGATCTAGGTTTTTGGCCACCTTCTTCCTTCCATCTCTCCTCTCGCCAAGCCACCACCTCCACCCTCCTCTTCTTCTGTCGCATCGCCAGTAGGGCGCGGCAAAGAAAGGCCGGAGTGGTCGAGGACACATCACACAACAACCATCGCCCATTGAGGGGGTTACCATAGAGGGAGAATGGGACGTCGTCGCACGAAGAGATAGAGAGTTAGGAAAGGAAAAGGAGGAGGAGGGGAGGGGGTTAGGAAAAAAAAGAGTGCCCGATGGTTTTCTCATAAAAAACAGACATGTTGCAGGTGTTGTGGTGGTACATGTCAGAATATTGGACAGCTCATGATATTTTAGATTTCGCTTTGAACCACTTGAATAACTTAGTGTACCTAAATCTATAGTTTTGGAGATTTGTGATCTATTTGAACGCTCGAAACGACTTTATATATCTAATGTGTAATTTACTTTTTTCTCACTAAACTACTCCTATTTGCGCCGTTGTCTTCCTATTTGCACCGGGTGGTAGATATGTTCGCTTCTAATCAAATTAAATGGTGAAAATTTTGTAAATCACGAGGTCATGGTTTCGATTTTTTGATAAGTCCTACAATTTTAACACTACAATTATCTATTTTTTCTTTCACCTTTTTACTCCCATTGTTCTAATAAAAAAAGACACATGCAAATATAATTACGAAATTACGAAGTGATGCTGTGAGCATGGGAAAAACTCGGGGATGCTCATGCATGACGAAGGGTAGGCAGATGAGTACATGGGATGATCTCATCTATCTCCAGCCGTTCATCAAAAGTGGACTTTTGTGTGTTGCTAATTGCTTCTACAGTGTGATAAGAGAGAAGGGATCGGTCCGAGTTGCATGGATGCATGATATAAGCAGCGCGCAAAACGAAAATGGCTAACTACAATGTGATGTTGTTTGTCCGGTTGGGCTAGCTGCAATCTGTAGCGAGAGGTGAGCGGATGGTCCCACGGAAATACACGGTTGTTTGTTGACAATATTATCGTCTAACTTGCGTACGTCCAAATTGTTGATATATGATTCAAGTTTTGTCAACAACAAGCAAAACGAAAATAGTGAAGTTTTGTCGATCAGCGTCCGTGGCTTTTCCCGCAAGAGTTCTCCGTGTTAAAGTTGTGTCTCTTGTTCCCTTTTATTTTGATCTACTTTGTAATTTTGTGCATATCGATTTCTAACACCGACAACGCATGATATTCGATGGAAGCTTTACTGTATACTTCCTCCATATCACTAAAATTTGATGTTTGCACATCGACATGGTCTTCAAAATGCAACTTTAAGCACTCATTACCAATGCAATTTTTTTATAAAATCTACAACAAACATAATATTATAGAAGTGCATTTTTAGACAAATCTATGTCCATTGTTTTATGTAACCAATTCAAATAGTTTAAAAGAAATTCGAACATAAGTTTTAAAAACTTTGATTTGGAATAAGTCTAAAACATCAAAAAAAAATATACAGAGAGTTTCGTAGAGAATAGATTGCCTAGACGGTAATAACAAGAACCATCGAGATAAGCTCTGCTCTCAATAGCGCCAATAAATCCACTAAGAGAAAGGCACGTGCTTTGGTGACGTACGTTGTGAGGTCCTCCAATGGCTTCCTTGATCCCTGCTCCTTCCTCACTAGTGCATATATAAGCATAACAAGCCTGAGCCCCAAAGAGTCTCCCTCTCTCTCATTTTTCTATGCTTTATAGCGCGTATCAGT
This sequence comes from Raddia distichophylla, assembly GCA_005191435.1. Taxonomy (NCBI): domain Eukaryota; kingdom Viridiplantae; phylum Streptophyta; class Magnoliopsida; order Poales; family Poaceae; genus Raddia; species Raddia distichophylla. Next base: position 310,713 of record SPJY01020047.1, on the reverse strand, counting down.
TTCATAGGCCGCTTCACCGTCATGTCCACGTGCACGCTTTATACTAACCCTTCCTTGTTTGTGATGGACAGTTCTGATAGGTACACGTCATTCATCCTCACCTACCTTGTGCCTGTCCTGCTGCTGCCTTATACGTGTCCTCCCACCGTCCGGTACACGTGTATCTCAAATCCTGTGTGATAGAAGATGCAAACACTAAGTGACCTCTTGGAGCGGTTGCAGCGACATCTTCAGTAAGCCTACTTTCGATGTATCAGCTGCTCCAACGGGATGTCCTCCCACGCTTATCTTGATGGTTTTCAGGGTTTTCTTGATGGTTTTGTTGTGTAAAAATTACATTTTTCCTTGTATCAAATGTGGGCTATATACACCTCTCTACCGTCTAACCGTTAATGTGAATAAACTTTTTATGATACTTGTTGAATAATTTTGATAGGTGCCTTAGTTTCACCTTTCATATTGAATATCGAGCTAATGATAGATTCGTTATTTCTTCCCGGTCAATAAAACCAACTCCTTCGAATCGTTCTAAAAAGGGATTTGGTGACATAAGTTATTCATACTCAATAACTCCTGTAAAAATAATCATAGAAACCTTAAAATATATCCATGCATGAGGTAGATCCATAGCTACAATTCCAATGTGAAAGTAGCCATGTATCATGTCCACACTTATAGCTCAAATAGATTATATATCTGTAAGGAAAAAGGAGTCTATATATACTCTCTATATGCACAATGATCCACCGTAAAAGAAAGCCGAGGGTCATGTTTCTTATGACTTTTCGATATATACTGATCTGCTCATTTGCTTATTCTTATTTTTTTTAAAAAAAAAAACTCATCACCAGGATACGTCTCAAAACTAAAAGAAATCACAAGGTTCAGTTTCCCTGCAAATGAAAAGACGAAGACTTCCCTCCCCCACCCCGGCCCGTACGGATCTCTGAGCTCCAGAAGACCAGCTGAGCAAGCAACGCCAGACAAAAACATTGGCATCAATGCGGAATGCTGCGGGTCAGGCTGCCGATCGTCGGCTCGCGAAAGGCACGGGGGCAAAGGTGTGGAACGGGGTTGCCAACCCGTCAATGGCGAGAGCACTGACGGCTGACGCCTCGACCCATCCGTCCATGGCACAAGTCTCAATTTAGCCGAGGGCGAGAGCGACGTCCCATGCATGTACTGTATCATGTATGGCTGGCTGCCACGATCGATCGACGCCACGGCGCCGCCCGCCGCGCGCCGGTAAGGCATCGGGGGAGGCGCGCGCGTCATGGAGTCAATGCCTCAACGGCGAGTGCCCCGGTTGTTTGTTTACCGCGGTCCACGTCCTGCGCGCGCGCGGGGTGCGTTTCTTTCTGCCCATCCTCTGCATGCGAAGGCCACTTGAAGCCAGCTTGGGGCTGCGGTGTTGCCTTGCCTGCTACAGTGATTGTATGTGGAATCAGGTTGCGCAAACAGTTACTATGTGCGGTGCAATTATGTTTATACAGCTCTAGATGATGTGCCATCGAATGATCACTATCTTTCGCTGGTACGGTGCGGGTGGTAGAGCATGGTTAATTAAGCACTTTAAATTTCATGCTGGATATTGATAAATATGTTAGAGCGGTAGTATAATTTAGATATAATTAACAGGGAGTCCTACACAAAACATATACTCCCTTCTTTTTTTTTATTCGACGCTTTTGACCTTTGGACACATGTTTGACCGTTCGTCTTATTCAAAAATTTAGTGCAAACATGAAAAAATTAAGTCATGTTTAAAGTATCTCTAATGATAAAAGAAACCATAACAAAATAAATGATATTAACATAGTTTTTTTGAATAAGACGAATGGTCAAACACGTCTCCAAAAGTCAAAGGCGTCAAATAAAAAAGAACGGAGGTAGTACTAGCTAGCAGTGTAGTATAAAATAATGAAAATGGATCTAAACCATTAGATTAAAAGAGGGTACTGAACGATTCATATTCACCGCGATATGTACCGTTAATTTTGCCTTATTTTATTTGGGCTTTCCTTCCTTTTTTAGTACATGGTGTTTTACAAAGTTTTCGCTCAGAATATATAAAATCACTGTATTTTAATATGTTGTATTTTAGATAATTTTTGTTCAACTTAAAATATATCGAACTAGAAGGTGTGCGTGCATCACAATCGAATTTGAAAGGCTACAAGGGTGTTGATGGCAGGAGCTAAACAGATCAATTAGGACAAAATGCAATGTAATATCTGTTTGTAGCAAAGCATTTATTTTGTTATGATTTGGTTTTTATTAAATATATTTTAAATATAATTTAGATTTTTATATATTTGTAATAAATTTTTTAATAACACGAATGGTAAAACGTTCGTTCAAAAGTCAACAGTGACTTCTTCTCTCGAACGGAGGGAGTATTAGTTTAGGCCGGCATGTAAGTGTGTTCAAACACACGCCTACACATCTGATCACTACCAGGGAAAGGAGCTGTACAAGCGGCAAAAACCGCAGGCAAATAATATTGGGGGAGGTGGAATTTGAACCAAGGACCTCATGACTCACACAGCTAGCCAACCCACCCACGCGTGATATCCAATGAGATAGGGGGAGCTTTCCTTTTATCTATTCGAAAAAGGACTCTCTAGAAGCGATTGGGGCTATTAAACCACTTATAAAAGCAAGCATCCTAAGCGGTTTGTGTGCCCAACCGCTTCTAGAGCCCTAGCAGCGGTTGGGGACATGAACCACTTAAGATTCTTGATCTTTAGAAGGAGTTCGTGCCCCCAACCGTTTATAGAGGTCCACTCCTAGCTTGGGGCTGGTTTGGGGCTATTAAACCGCTTGTAAAAGTCCGCTCCTTTTTTTTCAACCGCTTAGAAAGGTCAGTTCCCTGGTAGTGGATAATCAACGCAAACTCTAAACCCACAGGCTCACGGCCGAGGTAAGCAACAGAAACTCTTAGCAAAACTTCAAGCTTAAACGGTGAAACCGTCAATAATACTTTATCACTACTGTTCCTAAATAAACCGAAAGTAATGAGACGGTACAAAAGGAGTGTTCTATAGTAGTGCTTAAAATGTTGCGCAAAAAAGGCACATTTGTGCCCGTTCAAAGCCGGTCATATGTGCCGATTTTTGAACCAGAAAAAAAGTTTATTTCTACCGGTTCTATCTATGAACCGGCACAAATAATCGGTTATTTGTGCTGGTTTGGGGCTAGAATTGGCACGTATGAGGTTTTTTCCAAACGCAATTTTGGACATACAAAATTAGTGAAAAAATGGCAACAGCACGCTATTTCACTTGAAGTTTAAATGTTGGCTTGCTTATGAGTCAAATTCAAGACCTTCTCACTCCAACCTTGCCATTCTAATGATCCCACCCCATGTCATGTTTTGATTAGAATAATGTCGGCGATTAGGAACAAGATTCTCGGTCGAGCTTAATTTTGATTGCGGGACCAGAGAGCCTCCTTTTTGCCGCAATTTGAACTTATAAAAAGTCGAAGAGATCTTGACGCAAAACACAGAAAAGAGACACGGAGAGTTTTTTTTATCCTAATTCAGGACTCCCGGGCAAGAAATAATAGCCCTATGTATGCTTCTTTACTATAATCAAGAGATCATAGTACAACATTTGAGCGAGAAAAACCCTAAATAGGATCTTTCCCTGGAGAAAGACAGCACGATGATGATGAAGCGTGATAGTAAAGTCGATAGTTGTGTCGAAGTTGTTTTGGACATGGATGCCCTGCCCTCGCGTCAGTATAAATAGCCTCCACCTACGCGAGATGTGTCATGCATGGCAACTGATCTCTAGAAATCCAACATGTGTCAGTACCGTCTTGGAACCCTAGTGTGTCCCTCTATCACAGGTCAAGCTGCATCACGAGGTAGCCTTAGTGGACAAGTCTTCTATTGCCTTGGTCAACACGGCACCGGGCAACGCCAGCCCCACGCGTCGCCTATTATACGATAACCGTATGTCTTTGGGCAACGGGTAGAAGGATACCCGGGAAACACCAAGAAGTGTTCAACTGTCCGAGGAAGGCAGAACTCAATCCCTAACAGCTAGCCCCCAAGGCTCAAGGGGAATACTACCTATGCAGGGCCTTCTCCTTTAGTCTCCAACAACTAAGAGGTCAAGGAATTGACTTAAGCAGAATAGTTCTACCATCTTACCCGGACAAGAAACGCTTTATTCAAGCAAAAAGCCAGCCATCTAGGCAAGGAACACTTTGATCGGGCAGCGGACTTCGTACTAGACAAGGGTGGCATGAACTAAGGCCTTTCGACCTTAAATGGGCAACAAACTCGCCTGGCGCATCCCGGGCAACCTCTCTAGGGTTGTATCGTTGCCAGACTACGATAATGGTTGGATTTTTATTAGCTGTTGGAATAGTGCGCATACATGGTAGGCTCTCGCATCAATTTCGGCAATACGCGCCCATAGTCCATTTGTTATTGTTGGCTACGTAAAAGGGAGCGTTGCATGTTGCCTTGCCTATAAAAGAGGGCACTGAGGCAAGAAAATTATTCTTGCTTTTTCCTTTTTCTTGCGCTCTGCCTCTTTTACCAAAGCCCTCCCGTTCTAACTTTCCATGACCTTATCTCCTTTCCACGGAACCAGATCCACCAAAACTCACCATGGGAAAGATTAGGAAGACAGAGTTGACCAAGGAGATGCTAGAGGAGATAGAATAACTTGGGGAAATCGATCTTGGTAGTTGGTGGTTGCCCGGAGATGAAGACACAACAACCTCATTAGAGAACGAGATAGTTTCGAGCTAACGTCCGTCTGCGGGTTGCGCATGGCAAAGAGTGACATTGTCGCCTCTCTACTGGCACAATGAGAATTGGAGAATGTGAATCTCCAGCCCAAATCCTTCCTCGCCATTGCCATCTTCAGCCATTTGTGCAAGTGGTATCTAAAGATTTTTTCAATTGCAGGTCTGTTCTTGCAGTACTACCATATTCAACGACCTTCCCCAAAGCAAGCTCCAGTGAAGAGGGGTCTGTACATCAGATGCGCCACCTTTCGGCCAAGGCTACACATCTCTTTTGTCTACTCGGAGATCACTATCAAGGACGTTATTTAGGTGGGCAAAGTGTTGGTTTTACCTCTGGTGGCTTCAGGGCTTCTAGAGAGCTAGGTGCCACCTTGAGGCACCGAAGCTTTTTGTGCTATGCCGAGGAAGTTTGTGAAGGACGATTCAACCCCACTCCCCCTCCCTAGGTGACATCTCGATTTTTCAGAGCTCGAATCGAAAGGACGGCAAAGAATTGACGGTGGTGGGAAATGTGGCCGACAGGAAAAGGAAGCAAGATCCTGTTGGAATAGGGACTCCTATTTATAGTTTGGTGAGCAACGAAGGGTGGAAGTGAAAATGCGAGGGGAGGCAAAGGGGCAATTCGGACAAAACGTTGTGCTTGATTGAGGATTTTGGAAGCTATCTCTTGAATTTGGCATGGTGAACTCGGCGGTGCATCCGGGCACAGCCACATGACTTGGGAAGTAAATGTCGGGGGCTACACCTGTGGAGAGGTGGCGGCGAGTCGACGGTGACCCGACGGGCAGCCAAGGGGGTGGAACCGGTGTGGGCAACGCTCTGACCGTGACAGTGGTAGGTAGAGCTAGACTTTAGCTCGTGGCTCGGCTCGGAAAAAGCTCGGGCTCGGGCTCGGGCTCGGCTCGTTTACAAACGAGCACGAGCCGAACTTATTTTCTAGCTCGGTCAAAAAACGAGCACGAGCTGAGCCAGGCCTGGCTCTCCCATGGCTCGCTCGTAGCTTGGTCAATGTGTAGACCATATTTGTTTTACTCCAGCCCAACACACCTACTGCACAAAAACACCCATAGCCCGTAGGCCAATAACATTATCGGGTTATATAGTTTCAATCAAGGTTTAATGGGCTTCCTACTCATGGCCCAAAAGGGTAGTAATATCTCACAGCTCATACCCACATACCGACGTGGCCATGCCTCTCACAGCTCGCCCCCACGCCCTCCTCACACCCACTGACCCACGTCACCCCCTTCCTCCTCCTGGCAAGATAGATGCTTACGCCGACCCTCACACCCACGCCACCCCTCCATCCTCCGCTATCGATATGAGGTCTCTGGGGCTGGTGATGGGGCGAGGGTGGGCGGCAGCGACGGCAGGCGCGGCGGCGGCCGCGTACGTGGCAGTGAAGCTCTTGGAGGTGCTGTGGTAGCGACCGCGGCGCGTGGAGGAGTGCTTCGCCCGGCGTCGCCCCTCACACCCACGCCGTCCCCTCCCTCCTCTAGGCAAACACCGGCCTTCCTTCCTCCTGGCCCACGCCGCCCTCTCCCTTCTCTTCTACTCGGCAACGATGCCTTCTAATCTGACCCGGCAACGGGTCGTCCCCATCCCGATAAGCGTCGCCTCTCTCTGCTCCGCCTCTCCTTCTTGCTAGTGGCTACTAGACAGCGCCGCCACCCCTCCCTGCTCTGGATCAAAAACCCTTTGTTGAAGAATCTGTAAAAGCTCACGAGCGCTCACGAGCTAGCTCGAGCTTTTCACGAGCCCGAGCCGAGCCTCTTCTCCAGCTCTTAAGCATGAGCCGAGCCTGTTCTCCAACTCGTAACATTTCACGATCCAAGACGAGCTAGAGCTGGCTCGCTCAAACTTGGCTCGTTTCCACCCCCTAGTGGTAGGCAATGTTGGGCAGGGGAGAGCGGGGAAGAAAGGTGAATGGACGGGTTGACTTGTCCGTGCCAAATGGCCTGAGGCAAAGGGGGAGAAAATAAAGGGGATTTCAACTGATTTGGCTAGCTAGGTTAGGACATATACTAGGCGAGAGGGAGAGATAACAGGAGGGTTGGGTCGGGTAAGGAAAAGAGCCAACCGAGAGGGAAAATCCTCCAAATCAAAAATAAATTTTGAATGCTTCTATTTAATTCTTCCAACATCTCGGGTTTTTAAACTCTATGCTCCCAAGGAAGAGGCTAAATGCAATTGCTTTAAAAATATCATTTATTTTAGAAGTTAAAAAATTCATAAAAATAAGGTGTCAAAGTAATTTTTAGGTTCGAAGGTTATAGTGGAAAATAGGGTGTTAGAACATTCCCAACAACTACTCTGTACCCTTTCTAAAACACTATTAATTACATAGAGATTGTTGAAGATGCTCTTACATGAGCCACCATGAACCGAGCCATCTCGCGATGGCAAGCTGCGAGCTCGTCTTGGATGGATGGCCACCTTGTCTTAAACGATGGGAGCCACCGAAGAGGCTATGAGGATAGCGAAGCAACTTTCTGGATCTGATAGAGTTGGTGGGGTTTGGCTGGGACTGGCCGACTGGGAGCCCAATACATCATGCATGACACCGATCGTTGCATCACTTAACAATGCCCTTGCTGTTTGCGAATTGCGATGTGGAGCAGAGATCCGAGTACGGTTCTACCACTCCACTACTCCAGTGTTCAGTGCCCAACTCCATGGATTCTCTCTAGAATCCCAAGCGAGCTGTTCCAGCTGCTTGTCAGCGTGTGTTGGTTGCTACTGTTGCCAGAGTCAAGAGTGACCGACACCGGCGCGGGAAAAGTCCAGCACTGAACTGGGACACTTCACTTGCCACTTGGGACTTCCCTTTCCCTCCCTTAAATGCCTTTCCCACTCAGCTCTGCAAGATCACAGCGAGCAGAGGACGTAGGTAAGCTCATAGCTGAGCACACTTGCCTCATGGCACGAGCTCTCCCAGGGTGCCAAGTGGACGAGCCCGAGTGCCCGACGGCGACGGCGACACCGTGGCACCGCGCCGCCGTCGCTTTCACGGTGGCCGGCGAGGCACCGCGCCGCGGAGAGGACACAGTGCACTGCACACTCGCACAGAGGTGGCGTGCCCGGAGCAAGCAGCTGGCTTGCGAGGCTTCGACCTCGCAGTTAAATGCGGTCATTGATGGCCGCGGCACGGCCAGCCACTGGCTTATCATGCCCCAATTATTGATCAGGATTCAGGATCTGTACGTGCTGCCGCCTCTGCGAGCGTACCAGCTTCTAGGCTTCTAGCTGCACGGGAGAGTGGCATCTTTCGGCCTCAAGCATTCATTCCCCTGTGAATGAGATCGTCGTCGGCGTCGCCGTCGTCGCAACGACGACACGTCACCCATGGCAAAAAGGAAGGAAGACGACGAGAAGTGCTTACTTGTGGAGACCAACGTCTTCTAGGTCTCGTACGTTGTCATCACTCATCAGTCTCTGGGCTGTGTAGCAAGAACAAGTCTAGCATGTTAAGAGTCTATATGTTAAACTTAGAAACTTTTCCTCCCAGTTTTTATATTTAGAGACTTTCTATATAATTCACATTCCTTTAAGGTAGAGACTCTGGTGGAGAGAACGAACACACAGAAAACGAAATACGAAGATCATGTTGCTGATGCTCTTATGACTGAACAGGGCTGGAAGAGGAGTTGCTGCCTCCTCATCTCCATGTGCAATGAATGAATGCCACCATATATCATCAAGAATTAGGGCTCGATGTGGATCAGGCTGGAACCACGAGGCGCCTAATGGTGAGCTGAAATTATTGGTCAGGGCAGTATGCTTTTACATACACTGGCGATGTATGGGGACGGCTGCTTTGACAAAAGCAGGCTTTGGAGATGTGGTGGTACCCAGGAAGTGATGTTGCTTTAATGTCACTAAAAGCTCCGGTACAATGGGGCACGTCGATCGGATCAACTGGCAACTGGCAAGCTGATAGGCGTGGAACTTGGACTCCAGCGTAGCTGTTCGCACATGGCGCATTCATCTTCTCGACGTGAATGTCTCCTGTAGAAAGTTGACGAGCTCCTCTGCAACTGCCAATGGGTACTCTTCCTGAGGCAGAAGAGCACCTGGAACCTCCACAAATTTGGCCACGCCTTTCGCGCCCTTGAGAGCCTCCATCTCGGCCTTGGACCTCTTTGGAGCATTTGCCGTCGACACAATCAGAACCGGTACATCCCCGTCCAACTTAGCAAACAGCTGCAAGAATTCTTCCCTTGATTGGACAGGATCGAGGAGGCCTGTCAGGAACGCAGCTGGGACAAAGCGTGCACCTTTTCTTTTGGTCAACTCGTAGCGGCTCTCGACAATATCTGGTGTCACGTTGTCAGGGTTGGCGTAGACATGGGACTTGTACTGAGACTGGATGGACTTCTCGTTGCTCACAAGAGCATTGTACATCATCCAGCCAATAGCTGGAGCCCTAAGCGTTCCTCGGAGAAGCCCATACCTATTAACAATAGTAGAGAAAAACCATTCAGCGTGATAAATTCTAATTTCAAGAATTAACAGGTTGAAATGTCTGTAAAACTACCTAATGAGAATCAGCATGTCAAAGAATTATCTAAATCAGTACTTCTTATGTTATGTATCATTTAACATGATTCAGCATATTGCTTTTACTCTAGCAAACTCCATCACAAGTTTTGCAAATTAGTTACATACATATTAGCACGAGCTAAATGAATGTTACTAAAACAGATGAAAAAGAATGAAATGGATTGTTCGAGCACAGAATTGGGATCTGCTTATTCAAATTAATCCATAAAACAATTTCGGAAAATGAAGTGTCTACAAAACTATGTTACTAGCACTCCCTATGCAACAAGATAGACAAGCTTATGAATCAACCAAATCAAAATACTAATGGAATCACACAGCATACTGGCTTGCTTGTTTGTACACACCCACATTTTCCCAATATCACCCAGCTGTGGGGCTTGCCTATCATGGTGTTAAACTGTATATGAAGTATGAACAATCACCAACCAAATGCACTGTACATTGAATGAGATAGTCCAATAAGAACATGTGATACAAATGAAGACACAAATGAACATTTCAGGATAACTGTCAATATGAGATATGCTAAGCAAACTTCAATCAGTAGATGGAAAGTCAGGGTCAGTGTAATGATGTTCAAAAGGGAGTATTTCTCCTACAGTCCTGTATCATCAATGATTGTCAGGATCATCTTGTTGTCTTCATGACTTCACAACCTACAGGATTGTGTGTATACTTCATTTATAATTATCACACATCTGCGTCTAATACAATTTTGTATAGTCAAGCATAATTGCATATGCACCCTTGATAGTAAGCATATACATCATGAAAAAAAAAGTACTATGAGGAAAGAGGCAGGGAATATATGCTACAGGCATGAGGCATGTAATAGGGGGTGTACTGACTGTACAGGTTAGAAGGCAAAGAAAGTGCAAACTGTTGTTGAATACCAGGCAATGGAGTTATGCCATATATGCATCCATGTTAGTTTTATCATTAAAAGCTCTCTTAACAAGAGAATTGACCATATGACATATAGTTAACAGTTACAGGAGGATCATTTGAAGCATTCTCATAAATATATATACTATCAAAAGTTCATACACTTAGTTTTTTTTACCTTGTTTCCATATCTGAACCTCGACCAAATACAATGGGAAGAGGTCCAGCCCAAGTAGGTGCTACAGAAGCCACAGCAGATGGCCTGATAAGGCCCTTGCCAGCTGCACGAACTGCAATTGTTGCTGCATGACCACCTCCAACTAGTACCAATTCACCATCTGTTCATGGTATAGACAGTACAGCAACATTGTTAACTGAATAGTGAGGGTAATTTCAAAAGTATTACTGAATAATTGCAGTTTCCTGATACCCAACTATAGAGAAATAATAGTGACCAATACTTTCTATGTGGAAAACATCAACTGGAATTAGATTTCTGGCTTCTGGCATATGTTGCACTCATTAAAATTGTAGAAAATCATTTCCATTGTGAAATATATGTTCTGTTGAGCCTGTTACTCTACTGAATGTATTAATAACACACCATAATCCCATAAGGTGCACTTCACGGCTACCAACTATCTTTCACCAACCAGGCAATATGAATATTTTCAGGAAAAATGCTTGATATAGTATTTTTAGCTGGCTAACCTTAGCCTGGCATTATCTTATGTGTAGCATAGGATATCTTATTGAGACACTGAACAGTCTGAATCACATTGTTTTCTCATAACTGTGATTAAAATAAGCGTATGCAGGCAGTGGCGTACACAGAACAATTATAGAGGGGATGCTAGCTTAGGACGCCAAGAAATATTCCGCCGATTTTAAATGTTACAGGTGGATATCCTGTTCAGGGTTTAAAAACCAATTTAGACCAAAAACTCGCTACACCATCAGTTTATGAAAACTGTGAAAAAAAACACTAAAAACAGTTAAAAATCACTAAAAATAGGATGAATTTTATTTTAAAAAATCAAACCACCTAAAAAAGGAAAAAAAATCATAGGAATGCAGAGAAAATATAGAAATATTTCGAATGAAACAAATTAGGAACTCAAGTTGGACGGGCCCAATTTGGCCCAATAGCATGTTGAATATAGTTTTTCAGTTTAATAGATATAAAAACCCCCAAATAGCCATAAAAACATCAATTCCAAATCTTACGCCAAAAAAATCTAAATGATCTTTACTAATTTTTATGGTTTTTTCATAATTTTGAATTTGAATTAAAATTTCAAATCTGGGGACTAGAAAACCGTCGGTTTGGAAACCACTCGACAGTTTTACTGGTTTTTCGCGGTTACTTGTCGGTTTTAACCAGTTTTTGAAACCCTGATCCCATTAAAGAATACATTGTCAAAAATTATTGAATTTAAATTTAGAAAATTCTATTAAATATCAAATTTTATTTTAAAAGTATTGTGAAGAAACACTAAAATAATTTTTGAATGGCTATAGAACAACAATCATTACACTTGTATAAAAAACAAATATCCAATTCTAGATTATAATTTTAATTTAAAAGGCAAAGAACAATGTAGAAATAGTCATGAAAAACTGCAAAGTTAGTTGTATTTTTTTAGAAAAAGGGCAGAACTATCATACATTTTCATGAAGCAGGAGTAAATACAGGAAAAGAAAAACCCTGCGCAACGCATGGGGATACAACCGCAGCGCACCCGCTGCCACCTCGGCCAAAAGGCCAGACACCTCGCCCGCAGGGTGAGCAAGCAACCCTACGGCACCACCAGGTACAACACATGCAAAGTTAGTTGTGCATCGTGTTATCTTGTAATCTTCTAGAATAAATTACAGTTGTGAAACATTAGTTTGAGGAATAGTACAATTAATCATCTTCACTATATCTCAACGCTACATCACTACTTTAAAGGTATTAGGATTTAAAATCAACTTGTTAACATCGAATTTGTGAGCTACAGAACTGGGGATCAGCTTATTGCTCGCCATGGTAACTGTCACTACAGAGGCCCAAAATGTCAAACGTGAAGCGCATATGACAATTTTTGGCCCAGCCTCTCTGCCCATGTGCACACTATTCATCTTCAACCCCTCAGTACGAGCGTGTCAGGGACTTCCATGGTGTTGCCACACTGTAAAGCCATTACTGGCATTAGTAGGCCTGCAGGGGATGGAGGATGACAGCAGTAGTGCACGCCTCCTCTATTGCTTTCCTGCCACTCCATCCAGTGTGTGTCTAGGGAGTTTGCCACCTAATCAAAGTGTTGCTACAAGCTATAAAGGGTGCGAGTGAGCCCCCTAGCGGCACGGCGGTGCTTCCGCCATTGTTTGCAGGCAAAGTAGGCACCTACAATATAAAAGCTAGAAGAGTGAAATGGTTCCATGGGATATCTTTTTACCAATGCTAACCAAAGTAGTGCACATTGAATTAACTATAAATTGTAGTGGAAATGCTTGCAGCGCACCGAAGAGTAAAATCTGATTTACCTGCACTTGCCACAGGACTCTTTGGTGAATTCATTAACTGAACCAGAAAATTCTCCATCACATCAGCGTTGTAGTTCAGTGAGGGCCTGTCTGAATAACCCAGGCCAGGCCAATCAACAATAGTGGCACGGTAACCAAGTTCTCCTTTTCGTGACACAATATCTTTAGCGACCACCCTCCATTCTTCCACCGTGCTAACATCCGAAATCGTAGGAATCATAAGGATGTTCTTCACATTATCAGCAGTCTCCTGCTCATGCTCCTCATAATAAACATTTATTGGCTTATCCTCAAATGTCCACTGCCAATTCCCAGTCTGTAAACACATAAATATATTATAGCACAGACAGAGGAACAGGGAGGCAGAATAAAATTTTTATAACTTCGTATAGACATGGTTAACACATCTCATTCTTAGATAGAAGTCTAAAGATAGGATATTTTCCACAATGATCAATTTTCATCAAGGATATTAGCCTTAAATTTTTCACTAAGGAATCAACAGATGATTATACTAGTGTAATCTGTAGCGACATCACAGCTCTTAAAAAAAATAATTTTATTATTTTCTTTGACAAAAAGGGTTTTACTTTGCTGGAAACCAATCTTTAAAATAGAGTGATGTTTTTAACTGTTGGCAAATGACAATGTCATGTGCACATGGCCCCCAAAGAGCATAGGATAGGTTAAGATTAGGTGGTTGAAAATAATAGATCCTGAAATTCTTGTTCACGCACGAGTAAGTCATCCCTATAAAGGGACACCATATATTCATTATCATTTAAGTAAAGAATTAAAAAGATCTGTCTAAGGACCAACCGCGCACGCACAGCGCCCCTTGCTGCCAGCGAGATTCCCTCGCCGGCATCCTATCCCTCTCCTTCTAGATCTAATCATTACATTTGATATCAGAGCCAACGATCCCCTCCCTCGCACTGCTGCCATGGCGTCAATTGCTTGGAATGAATCAGGTGTTGTCTTGTCAGCACACTATTGGAGGTATGTAGAGGTTGCTCGGTTTCATTTGGAGAATGCTCGACATTGTATAGAAAGTGCATCAAAGCCACACGTTGCTACCACCATGGTTAGTGACGAGAACTCCGGTTGTGAAAAACCTCCGATGACTTCCTCACTACATCACTTGCGTGGAACATGCAGGTTGAAGTCATTCACAAGATGTTGCAAGCGATGATTGATCATGAAGCCAAAGCAAAGCCCACCACCCTCACCAACAATCTCATCAGCATCACCATTTCGGCAGATCCACGAGTGGTGGAGATCAAGGAGGTGATCAACGTTGCAGCCATACTGAATATAAAAGGAGGTGATCCACAAGATTGGTCTAAGGACCAACCGTGCACGTTCAGCTTATTCCCCGCGCCATGCCCGGCACCCTTGTTGTTGACAAGATCCCCTCACTGACATCCTCTCCTTTTGTGTATGTGGGCCCCAGAGGGAATAGGGTAGACCTCCCACGTGAGTGAACAGTGTCACGAGTACTGTGGCGCATGAACAGTACCTGTGGCGCTGTAGAATGTGGGCCTACGTCATTATCTATTGGTTGTTATCTTTTCCATTTAGTTAACTATTTTTAGGGGATTTGATTAGATCAGATTTGATTCGTCTTTTTTCTATCTGGAAGGTGTGTCTAAAAACTATCTAAAAACAAGTTAAACAATGGGAACCTGACTAAGTTATGAGATAAGTCGGATAAGTAAGTAAGTCAAATAAGATAAGCCGTAGAGAATTGGGCCAAAGTCTTTTCTTAGCGTCCAAATTAATATTCATATAAAAGGGGTGTCATGTATCGCTTTTGAGAAAGCAATGAATTAAGAGAGATTGGTCTAGGACCAAACATGCCACGCGCAGCTTATCCCTGGGGCCACTCGCTTCACCCCTCGCTGCCAACGATATCCCCTCACTGGCATCCTCTCCCTGCTCTTCCTAGATATGGCCCATAACATCTAGTATCAGAGCCAATTGTCATCAACACTATGGCTCGCAACAATGATTTTGGTCCTTCGAGCCCTACGAAAATAGCTACCCCCGACCTACGAGGGGCTCTTCGCGGAGCTTGTGGATGCGTTTTCATTCCTTAGAGGGATGCTCGTGGCATGGATGGAGAAGGAAGTTGTGGCCAAGGCGTAGGAGGAAGCGAAAGCAGGCGCCACTACCTCCGACGACACTGCCACGCCATCAAATTCGAACGTGTTCAAGACCCAAGAGGCGCATGACATCCAGCGCATGCCATGGCGGAAACAATGACAACATCGGCGGAGTCGCATCTCGACAAGATCCGGCGCAAGTCATCCTAATAAGGCATGATTTGTAACTGGCGGCGAAGGGTGATGGCATCGGTACAATGCCTCAAGATTGGGCAGCAACAAGCGACGTCCATACGCCGTGCTTGACCCCATTCCATGGCGACGCGGATTCAAACTGGCTTTTTAATAACCAAGGGTGACTTTTCAATAATAGGCTTAGGTGGAAGTATCAGACTAAACTCATTATTCTTACTTTCTTCCTTTTTTGCTACAGCCTGCACGGAGACTATGTAGTAGAACATACACATTTGCGGCAAAGACGCCAGAATGCCATTTTTCCATTATTTAACAAAAAAGGTTTTAGACTTCTGAGTTTGAGTAAGCACATGATTAGGCTTTAGCGATAATCATGAGTAAATTTCTTAGAATTACACATGAACAAATCCATCACAAAACCAAAACTCTTGAGGAAGCATCTGAAGAGACTACACGAACTTAGTACATGGTAAGTGAGACCAGCGGATCCATGTCCAGTATATTTACCGGATTACACCATCTCTTCCATGGCATAGAGAACAAAATGTCTTAATTGCATCAGCTTCCACATCAATAAACGGCGACATGTGCCTTGCCTCTCTTTCATGTCAAACCAATATGCCAAAACTGGCCTGTCCAAATGGTTCCTTGAAATGCTTTCCTTAAAAGTGTGTTTTTGTAATAGTTTTGTGCAAACATGTGTCAGATGACACATGTTTTAAATCCTTTAAGGCTTAAATTCTTCAAGCTTTTGTAGTACTATGTTAGGTTCATAGTCAAGATTGTTGGCCTAAGAGCTCACACAAACAGCAAGCAAAACTCTCACAAGATCTAATAGTAATGTTCACTTAAGAAGCAATTGAGGCTCACTATATTACAGTTGTAGTATACATTGAACTATTCCTCAAGCTTGACTTACAAGTGCTCCTGCATGTTCTATTTATATGCTAAGCTAAACTAACCTTAGCTTAGTCCATATATCTAGAACATTCTACATCTAGCTATTAATATTTTAGTCCTATTAATAGCTAGATGCTTCTAGTATCTAGTTCATCTATGAACTAGTAGTAGAATTGAATGTTCTAGATGCTTCTAGCATCTCCATGTAGTTACCAACTAGCTACTCCTACAATCTTCTAGTAAATGTCAAGATTATATCTAACAATATCCCCCTAATTTTGACATCTTAACTCTAACTTGTTGACGCATTCAGACACTTTTAACATATGCGCAACACTTACTAAGCATACATAGGATGGTGACACAACTACTCAACACCCAATGCTCTACCTTCGGCTTCGACTTTTGAATGGCGACGCGACTACTCAACATCCAGGACACCATTCGTCAAAACCTACTCTCGGAACCTACTCTCAGACTCGACTTCAAGATGGCGACGCCACTACTCAACATCCTGGACTCAACTCGTCAAGTCTATCTTCATAGCAGTGCTGGCTGATCATCAACATCAATAAAGAGGTTCATCACCTCTTGCTCCTTACTTCGGTTGTGACATTACTTAGCAAAATGCCCGAACTTCTGACAGTTGAAGCACCGAATCTTTGCCTTGCCAAATTTGCAGTTCTTACTAAAATCTTTATTGTTCTTGCCCTTCAATCTTGCTTCCTACTCAGCATGAGTGAGTAGAAGCTCATTGCCTTTTTCGACTCGCCGGCGGCCTCTATTCCTCTCTTCATATGCTTTGAGATGACCGATCACTTCCGCCAGCTTCTTATTTATATCAGCAAGTTGCTCAAAAGTAGAGACAAAAGGCAAGAACCTGTCCGGTACTGCACGAAGAAGCTTCTTGATAACCGTGTGCTCCTCCATCTTTTCTCCAAGTGCTCGTATCTCATTGGCGATGGTGGTTAATTTCATGGCGAAGTCATTAACTGACTGTCTCCTTCATGTATAGATCCTCAAAGTCCCTCATCAAGGTCTAAACACGAGTTTCTTTGACGCGGTCGGAACCAACATGCAACTCTTGCAATGTGTCCCATACCTCCTTCGCCGTCGTCTTTTCTGCCAAGACCATCATTATGTCCTCTGGTATAGCTTGCATGATAGCCGCGAGAGCCATCTAATGCTTGCGCTCGTCAACAACCGCCTCACTCTCTACTGCTTCCCACACCTTGCGCGCGCATGAAGATTTTCATCTTCGCCGCCCAAGTCCCATAGTTGATGTCGGTGAGCATCGGATACTGAAGACTTACAACGTCTTCTCTCGTCGAAATCCTCGAGACAACCGCGCTGCCACTGCTGCCATCACCACTAGATTTTACACTTTCCGGTGCCCACGGCATGACCTTCGTCATACGATGAAGAAGCTAACCAGCTCTGATACCAATTGTCAGCCTAGGAGCTCACAAGCACAGCAACTCTCACAAGATCTCATAGTAATGTTCACTTTAGAAGCAATTCAGGCTCACTATATTACAGTTGTAGTATATATTGAACTAGTCATCAAGCTTGGCTTACAAGTGCTCCTACATGTTCTTACAGGCTAAGCTAAACTAACCTTAGCTCAGCCCATATATTTAGAACATTCTACATCTAGCTATTAATATTTTAGTCCTATTAATAGCTAGATGCTTCTAGTATCTAGTATCTAGTTCATCTATCAACTAGTAGTAGAACTGAATGTTCTATATGTTTCTAGCATCTCCATATAGCTACCAACTAGTTACTCCTACAATCTTCTAGTTGATAGGAGTAACAAAGATATCACGCGAAAATTAAAGCAATTCAATTAATATGTCAACTTTCCTCATAGTTTACATGCATTACGAACACCGAGCCACTAACATGACAAAATATAGTTTTGGAGAAACAACAGATAGCAAATTGTGATGGAAGAGAATGAATGGGCAAGGTAAAGGAGTCTAAAATCTGGGTTACACAAAAGACCCATGCAAGGCATGCACATTAAGGTGCAGAGGGCAGTGCATTATCAAAGCAGGGGCAAGGCGCAGCATGAAAATGATAGGGAGAGTAGGGAGGGAGGTAACAAAGAGAGCAAGATTTAGCTGCTTCCGTAATCTCTTTTTGCTCCCTATACATTCGATCCCTCGCTGATAGCAGGAGCAATACATCAAGTGGGCAACAACTTCACACTATTAGAGATCATGCACACTGTGCACAAAAACTCAGCACATACTGTGCACATAAATTCAGCCATACACACCAAGTAATAAAATCAACATTTCAGAACCACTGCACTAGCATTCTAGAAATAACGGGGCGGTCTCCGCCGAGACGGGCCCAAGAGGAGGGGAAGAAGGAAGAAGAGGGAAAACCGGCGCCGAACTCCACCACGATGCGCAAAGGTGAGGACACAGGCAAGAAGAGGGGAGCCTCCAGCACGACCAGGACCGAAGGGGAGGTCACCGACCGCTGAGAAGATTGAGACGCGCGGCCAGATCTAGGAAAGAGGTGGCCACCGAGGGAAAGGAGGAAGGGCAAGGGTGCCGCCGACGAAGTGGGAGACCCTCCACCAACCGGATCTGGGGAGGAAGTGACTATCGGCGCCGCCGACCGGCCAGCGCCACTACCACTCCGCGCCGTCAGTCTCGAGCCGGCCAGGCCGCGCTGCTGCCGAGCAACCGTCGTCCCGCGTCGCCGGCTCCGCGCCGTCCAGACCGCGCCGCCGGCCCCGCACCGGCCAGGCCACGCCGCTGCCGCGTCGCTAGACCCGCGCCGGCCAGGCCGCTTCGCTGCCGCGCCGCCGTCGTTCTTCGTCGCCGGCCCCGCGCCGGCCAGGCCGCGCCGACGCCGGGACCGGCCGCGCGCCGCGGCCGCCGTCCCAGGCCAGGGCAGGCCGCGCAGCCGCCGCCCCACGCCGACCCGCCGGATCCGGCCATCTCGCCGCTGGATCTCGCCGCCGGAAACGGAGGGGGACGGCCTCCGCACCACAGCGGCACGGAGAGAGGGGAGGAGAGGAAGAGGAGGGAGTAGGACCTCACAGCCGCCGGAGATGGCCAGAGGAGGGAGCGGGACCTTACAGCCGTCGGAGATGGCCTCCGCGCCACCGGATTCGGACCGGCTTCCACGCCGCCGGCCTTGACCAGAGCAGCCGCGCGCGAGAAACGGGAGGAAGAAAATGGGAGGAAAGGAGGAGATGGAGGGAGGGAGGAGGTGGCAAGGGAGGGCCGGCGGCGGCTGCGGGCTAGGGTTCCGGTGGTGGGTTGGAGACTGGTTGGGGCGCCGCCCGTGTCGCCCAGCACGGACGACGCGGCGGCCCGAGAGGTCCAAGAATTACCTGTCCTATAAAATTTAACTGGGATGGTATACTACTATAGCAAATAAAAAATTACAAAAATTAAACGTTAATGAATAGTGAAAAGAAGATGTAAATAGTGATTAAATAGTGCCTAAGCTTGCTTAAGCTAGCAATAGTTGGAGATGACGGCCTAAACGACCTTAGCTCGAGGCCTCTAGCAAACATGCACGTAAAACTCAAGTAGGCTTGACTGCTAAAGTTTAGCTCATTAGGCTTTAGAGGATATAAATTTAATAAAATAAGTAGAATAAATCAATTTTGCATATTCAACTATTGCGCTTCATCTACATAGTCTCTTAAACTATGAAATCAGATATTATGCCTTGCAAAACTTAAGAATCAGTGCAAATAACCTCGTGAAGATGGTTTGGCCATCGTTACCTATGAGCTAGCAGGTGGCGCATTACATGGCTGAGCCCACATGTAAGTCACTCTACTTTCCCTTCTTCTCACTCCTCCCCACTCTCTTTATTGCTCTCTGTCTCATAATCTCATCAACTCTGCCCATGTCCTCTCTCTCACTCAAAGTAGCGCCTCGACCACCACCCAACACCGCTAGGATGAACCCCTTTTCTTTCGATCCATAAAGAAAAAATGTAGAACTACAGTTCAACATGGAAGAAAGAACTCATAGAGACAAGATAGCTAGCTAATAGAAATAGTATGCTAAGGAGCAAAAGGAGAAATCCGCCCAAGGAGGGGCTCACATCCGATTAGCTAGTTGGTGAGGCAATAACTTATCAGGATGATGATTAGTAGCTGGTCCGAGAGGATGATCAACCACACTGGGAATGAGACACAGCCCAGACTTCTACTAGAGGCAGCAGTGGGGAATTTTCCACAATGGACGAAAGCCCGATAGAGCATTTTCGTGTGAAGGTAGAAGGCCTAGAGGTCGTCAACTTCTTTTATCAAGACCTTCCCGCCTAATCAAGGACATGACATTGGCGCTTGACGCTGGGGCCAATTACCGTCCTAGGCTCCACCCATCATTGGGGCTCCTGCCATCACCTTAACAATCAATTGATGGAGATGGTCAAGTATAGGCAACAATCGGTGTCAGTAGAGGTGGAGATAGTCGTGGTGACGATGAGGCCATGGTAGGGGAGTGAGGCGGTGCAACAACCTTAGCCGATGCGCTCGTGAGATGCAACCTCAACTCTGGCGTGCCTATGCGTCCCTCCTCTCCCTTTACTTCTTTCCTTTCATGCCACAGCAATGACGAGGTCAGAGGAGGATAGCGATGAAGTGGCCATAGCCAGTAGGCTCGTGCATTGTGTGACATACCCAATTTTAGCATAAAATTTTTTCACAAAAAATCATATTTTAAGCCCATGTAGTCATCCCATAATTTGAGAAATTTTCTAAATTAATTTCCTATTACAAGGGGAATACATCTTCCTAAATTTTTAGGATAAATTATCCCGAGATCTCCTTATATTTCTGCATTTTTAGGAATTTATTTCATATTTTTAAGCCTCTTATATTCTATGTAGGGGTGGCTATGGGGCCCATTCCCCGATCCCCAGCGAGGAATTCACCTATTAGAGATTGGTATAGGGAAATGTCCTCCCTGCGGGGATGCTAACGTGGAGGTATCCATCCCCATCTGGTGAAGCAGGGACGGGGAAGCGGAAAATTCCTCCCCGCAGGAATTGCAATGGGGCCCCAAAAAATTTGCAACCCACTCCTATTTTTGTAGCCCAGCCCATCCATTTCCTTTGTCTGGCCCACTCCACCAAACTCACCTCCCTATCCTAGCCAACCCTAATCCCATGCACAAACACAGAGGACAACCCTAATCCCATGCACAAACACAGCGCATCCCTCCTGCATGCGCACAACGCCGCCTCCCTTTTTCCTCTCATGCAAAGCCTTCTCCAATGCTGCTCACTTCTTCCTCCCATGCGCGGTCGACGGCGAGCGGTGGCAGTGGTCGACGGAGAGTTGCTGCGGCGGCGGTCGACGTAGTGGCGGCCCTATGCAACATCCTCAATTTTTAAGTTCATTTAATAAAATTAAGATTACGCTTAGTTATTTTAGGAATGCATTATTATTTTTGTTGCATCATTTGAGTAAGCCTCAGATTAAACTAATCCAAAATACTTACCATCCCAAAAGAAATATTTTTGGAAACCATTGTACTTGCATATATTTAACGCAACAAAATACAATTTAAATATCTCAAAATAAGAGAGGATTTTATTTTCCAAAAGAAATATAAACTTTTGAATTAAAAGAGTGAAAGGGAAGCTAAAATAAAGCAATGGATTTATTTCTAAAAACTTCCTTGGGCCGAAACCATCTCCTTCAGCCCACCTCTCTCCCTCCCTCCTCTCGGCCCAACTCCTCCCCTTTCTTCCCGCAACGCGCCAGCCCCAGCCTAGCTGTGCCACAGTCTCACTGCCCAGCCGGACCCACCTGCCAGCCTCCCTCTTCTCTCCTTCTCTCTAATCACCTAGGCCCACTCGTCAGCACCTTCCCCTACCTCTCGCCTCACCTCTCTATCTCTCTCCGGCGCAGTTCCCTCTCTCTCCTCGACGCTCCTCCTCCCTCTGGACCTCCGTCATGAGTGCGCCTGCGCCGCCAAAGTTTGTCGTCGCACGCCGCCGCCGTGTTGGACCTCAGCGTATCCATTTTCTCCACGGAACAACGCCGCCGCCAAGCTTGACCCCTCCGTGGCAAAACGGTCCTCCGTCTTTAAAACCCTCACCGTATCTCTCGGTTGTCACCGTGCCCCCAAAGTGTTCTCCGCCACCGTGTGCCTACTCGCTTCAGAGCCGTGCCGCTTCGTAGTTATGACCGTTGTGTCCTCTGCCGGACTATGCCGCCGTGACCGCACCTCCCCTCCCTGTGCCAAACACCAGCAGCTCCACTTTGAATTGCGTTTGGCTTGTCGCTCGCCTATAACAACCCGAAGCCACCGCGTCTCCATCACCACCCCGCCGGAGCTGAGGACGACGAGCACCGCCGCGCTATGCCGCCGTGCCCTTCGAGCCATCAACCTTCTGACCCCTCCAATAGCTCCACCTCACCTCCTTCATCGCTTCGCCTCACCCAATTGGACCTCCCCGTCGCCGGAGCATCTCGACACCGTCGCCCTTTCAAGTGCCACCGCCACCGTCGTTGCCGACCATCCAGACAACGGTAATCCTCGACCATCTGAACCTCTCGCCCTCGTCAAAGAAGCCGTCGTCCACCAGATCACGCCGCCGCGAGCCCTGCCTTGAGCCACTGACAGGTCGAACACGCCTGTCAGCACTCGACAGGGGGGTGTCTGGTCGGCTTGGGCCGGCCAAGGCCTGCTAATCAGTTTTTTATTTAATAAATTTTGTTTTACCTTTACAAATACACTCTAAAAATTCATAACTAATTCATATTCATTCATAAAAATACCAAATAAATTTCATTAAGTTTATAAAAATCACATCTTTCCAAATAACCTATTTTCACACTTTGAAAAATTCATTTTTCACAATATGTATTAAAACGGCCTATTTTCATTTATAGACGCCGGAGTCCCTGAACTGGACTGCGAACTCGGTGTACTTTCCGACACATTGTTTGAAGGCAAGTCCCCTTGACGCATATTCTAACCTTTTTGGTCTAATTGCAAAGTGATTGTGAATTGAATGTGCATATATACTTTGGATTAAAAGGTGAATTTGGGAATTAGCCAATAGCTAGAAAAAATGATTTCACACCCTACTATTATGATTTTGAACCCTAGGTGTATGAATGGCATGAGTAGATACCATGCCATGGGAAGGTACATATGAAAATTTGATAAATGTTGGAAATATTGAGTACTCCCTCCGTTCCAAATTGTAGTTCACTGTTGACTATTGGATATTCTATTTGACCAGGTGCAGGAGCAGCTGCAAATTTATGTTTATTTTCAATATTTTAAAATTTTTTTTTGCTGGAAAACTGTTATTCTCGACGGCTGAGGCATGGCCGTCGAGATAGATGCCCGCGGCCCCACCTGTCAGCGCACGCAACGAACAGAGCCAGCTGGCGGCAGAGCCGTTACTCTCGACGGCTCTAGACCGTCGTGACTAATCTACTGGGCTGGGCCAGTGCGGACCTCGGCCCACCAACATTTTTTATCGACGGCTATTAGCCGTCGAGAAAGACACGACGTTCGGTCTAGCCTATTTTTCGTTTCGGTAACGACGGCTGTCCTTCGGCCGTCGAGATAGGTAATAACGACGGCCGGGCCGTCGAGACAGGTTGTTTCTCTCGACCGCTCTATATCGACGGCTGAATCTCGACGGCCGGCCGTCGAGAATTATCTGTGTCGACGGTTTTCTTATCTTTCTCGACGGCTTTGGCCGTCGAGAATTTCCGCGATTCCTGTAGTGTCCATATTTAATGATAAATAGTTACCAGTAGATTTCTTGGAAAAACTGGCTTTGTGCTGTGCGTCTTTGGCTGGTATCCCCGATATTCTAACAAGCACATACTAAAAGTCAAGGGTAAAGTGTACATACTCTGCAGAGTATTATATAAACTATCATGATAGCCACGCTCTCGATTATGAGCACGCTTGGTGACTGTTCATATGGTAGCTATATCTATATTTCTCATCCCTTTCAAAAGACAAAAATGAGATACTAATCTGAGGTGACAAAACATATTTACCTGGAAAGAAATGATTTCCTACCTGTGCTCTGATGATTTCTCAAAAAGAATTTTGTATACTTTACAAAGGCTTCATGAAAGAAATTTTAAGAAAAACTAGAAAGAATTGTCCTTTGTATTGAGCTTCACATTGCATTATTTCCTTAGACTTGTGGAGTGCAATTATACAAACGTTTCTTGATTTTATCTTTCTTTTCAAAAACCTTTATTTGGAGAACCATCCCAGGGGGGCAAGGAGCTCTACGAAACAGGCGATTACGAGGAGTACCCTGGAGCTTAGGCTATGTCCTACTACCTATCGTGCTTGTGGCGTGAAGATTATAAATTAAATAAATCCCGTGATTTAAGATCATACCTTAGCAAGTACGAGTATTTGTATTCATCATATTGTGTAATGCGTCGGCATGCGTGCCGGCTTGGTTGTACTATTTCGGGCTCCAGCCCTAAGTATTCGAACCTAAAATAATGGCAAAGTAACATTTTGTTTCAAGACTATGTGCACTAGCATTGATCCTTGGGGCTAGTGCGGTAATACACAGAAGGGCACGGTTATGTCAACCGGGTCCTGACACCCTAGAGGTGTGGAGGAGCAGGCCGCATCGGGAAGCTCATCGTTAGAGCTCCTTGTTCCTTTGTGCGGCAGCTCCGGCGGTGCCTGCGCTCTCCAATGGCTCTAGCTGTATCGAGTATGCGCCGGTATGCCTCTTTTTCTTCCGGTTGGCTGCGGTATGGTGGCAGGGATGGAGACCTGTTGGGTCCCGCCACTCCAATGGGGACGGGGATGGGGGAAGTGTCCGCGGGACCGGGGATGGGGACGGGTGGGGAGAATTTTGGCTCGTGGGGACGAGGATGGGTACCCCTCCCCGTTGCCACCCCTAATTCTATGAATTTCTAAAACTCTAAACTATTTTCTAGAATTTATTCTCTATTTAAAAACTCACCTTTCCTGTTCCGAAAAACCATCAGAATACGCCTTTCCTTTCAGGAATGCACCTTCCACGTGGCTTCATTCCCTCCCCGTGTTCGCGCCTATTTCATGGGCACAACCTACTTAAGCCCAACTCAACCCACGGAGACCATGATGGCTCAGATCACTCCTTTGATTGGTCTCTCCGTGTGATGGCCACATCGCCCCTTTCCCACTCACCCGATACCGGTTCACTTAATGAAGACCAGAGGGTGCTCAAAGGACGATGAATATATCGGAGGGTCCCTAGTCATCGTCTACCTCTTGAATTTATCTCCGCCGCCAAAACAGTGGCACCACTTTCCCAAAATATTATTTGTGACCATGTCATCCTTAGTCGCTTTCCTTTTTTGTAGCTACACGTACTGTACATTGGTTCCATCTATTGTAACATAGTGTTCATACCTCCAAGGTGCCTTGCTATGATATCATTACCCAATGAACCATATCAATGTTACAAACTTGTCAATATCTTTTTTTATGATTATTCTCTTTGACATGATCACTTATATCATCATGTTGTTTCGATAATCCATCCCCTTATTTTGTTGTGTCATTATCGTGAACCATTCATTATTTCTTTGACTTACAACCTAGATACTTTGCCATGTTAACATTTTATTTAACATGGTTAAGCATCTCTTTGCAATTGATTATCTATGCCTTGAGACCTAAAAACCCTAGTTTAACGTTTGCCCATGAATTATATTCACTTCATCTAGTTTATGATATGGTAGCCCGTGTGTAACGAATACTCTATTTCTTTGTGTCATACTTTGTCACTCTCTGTATGGCTTATTGTTTAAAGAATTTCAAAGAATAATCTTTTGTTTATTCTTCATCAAATCGTCATGTCCTTTGATGGTCTATCATTTTCATCATACTCAAATTGACCATAGAGAGGGAGGAAGAGAGGGGAGAGGAAGAAGATAGGTTACATGTGGGCCATTGCCAAGTCAACGACATCTCGGATTCCACATCATAGCCACGTTGGTGAAATCACCTTCAAAACCGCCTTAAGGGGTTATTTGCACCGATATTCAGGTTTTGCGAGTTAGAATATCTGATTTTATAATTCAAAGGGTTACGTAGACGGGGTGATGTTTCAAGGTATAAAATTCTTTTTTAAAAAAAACAACACTCGAGTAGTCTCGAACAAAATTCAAAGAGTAAAATACACAGGCTTAAACTATTAGTCGATTCTCATTTAAGTCCCCATCTTTTAAAACTGCAGATTTGGGTCTCTAATCTTTTTAATTGGGTCCACCCCGATCAAAACTTGCCACATGACAACCCTACAACTGACGCGGCGCTGACATGTCATGTTAATTAGTTATAAAAAAGGGGGAAATCATTAAAAACATAAAAAGTGGGGGAAATCATTTTATAAATCATTTAAAAAGAAAAATCATTAAAATGTGGGAAAATTATTTAAAAATCATAAAAATGAAAAACATAAAAATATAGGAAAATAATTAAAACATATAGAAAATATCAAAAGAATCATAAAAATACAGGAAAATCATTTTACAAAGGCGAAATCAATAAAAAAATCATGGGAAATCATTAAAAAAGCATACACATATGAAAAAATCATAAAATTATTAAAAGAAACGTAAAGACAGTGTGGTTGTCTTTAATCCTCTATAGTTGTAAGCGCAAGATCTCTAGCATCGTGGCGTATGGGAGCTCTCAAGTGCTACTTTTTTCTTCTTTTTTATGAATTTTCCTAACTGTTTATGATTTCTCTTTTTTATGATTTCTAAAATTTTTTAGGTTTTTTCTAAATTTTTAAGTAATTTATGTGACATGGACGGTCATGTCAGCGCCACGTCATCTCCAGGGCTGTCACATGGTAGGTTTGGACCGGGACAAACCCACTTAAAAAGATTAGGGACCCAAAACTGCAATTTCAAATAATAGCGACCTGGATGAGAATCGACTTATATTTTAGGGATCGCCCATGCATTTTACTCAAATTCAAACTTGGGTTTGAGTAGTCTTGATAACATATGATTTTCTCGAGAAAAAAAGTTTGAATAGAATTGACGAAAGTAGGGTAGGATCAAATGAAGCATGTACTCAAGTAGACTCAATAAAATATGTTTTATCTATAATATTGAGTTTATGAACAAACTCAACAAAGCTCGAGTAGACTTCAACCAAGCTCATGCTGCTCATCTAGACTCGCAAGCTTTGGATCAAACTCGAGCTCAGCGCATGGAAAGCTCGAGCCTAGAGTTTTTTTCTAGCCCTACATGCCAGTGACGAAGAGTAATAAATAAGTGAGCTGATAATTCTCGAAGTGGCAAAATGTCAAACCTTTATTTTTCTAATACTACGTACCTTCGTTACTCAATAATAAGTTAGAAGGTAAAGTAAAACATTAAGCAATGAGTCTGAGCATTTTGAACATTTAACTCTTATAAAAAATAATATAAAACGTATGAACTTGCAATCCACGAGTCCCAAGAAGATTGTATGACGTACGCGTTACTTTGTACTCTCCTCCTGTAAAAGATAATTGCAAGGAAATTTAACACCGATATCACAGATAACCTTTTCGAAGCTAGGAAAGCATGATAACTGAACTTATGCTTCTTCATCTGCCTGCTGATGAACCATAAGATAAAATTCAGGATTAATACCTTCGGTTCTTGACACATTCGACTCATAAAATTATAAAAAGACATAATAGAGGCTTTGCTTGTCGTTCTTGTAAGGATCAGTTCTTGTTCAACGTGACGGTGATCTTCGGTGAGTAAGATCGAAACCTTCTCGCCATAACGATGCCACCGTATGCCAGATCAGCTCCTCGTTGATGAGAGCAAGACAAGGAATTAATGTTTAATTTGCTGACGAGTCGTTACAATTTTTCCACTCTAAAGGATGCAGCAATCTATTTTCAACCCCAAAAGAATCATCAATGCCATATGCCATTCTGACCACTTAACCTTATGAATTGACAACACTGCCCTAGACTGCAACCCTCCTTCGGTTCTTCTTCACCATCCTCGTCTTGTACGCCCCTCGACTTTGTCGATCACAGCGCCACGATGAGCTGGGGCAAGTCGCAGCTACGCTGTCATTTCGCTTGTTCTTTTTTGTGCAGCCACGCTCCTTGAGTGGAAGTCATGCAGTCACGTGGACGTGTTATACGCCACGGTTCCACAGGAACTCATCGACGTCACCGAGCAAACAATACCTGCATGGCTGCATATATAGAATAAGAGAGAGAATTTATTAATATTTTTAATTTTTATTGTTTTAGAAAATAAATAATATTTTATATTTGGGCGGATGAAACAGCGGATTTTGCAAATGAATTAAATCCCACCGGATGAAACGATAGGTTTTGCCAGCTAGCCCCTGCGCCCACATCCCGCCAGTCCAAACGGCTGTAACATCCCCATTTTCAAAAACCTAAAAATCATGGCATCATTATTTCATGTGCATGAGTTTTGAAAAAAAATTAATTAATTTGAAAATGTGTATGTTACCTTTTAAAGGCTAAATTTAATATTTTAAATTTTAATTAATTTTTATAAAATGTCAAAGTAAAATTTTGGTAAAAATAAATAATTTGGTTTTGAAATTTTAAG
>SPJY01020047.1:124004-281494 GCA_005191435.1 Raddia distichophylla | reverse complement strand
CATGTCATTTTCCAGATCAACTGCCTTAATCGGATGCGTACTTGTATTCCGATCGAAGTCAGAAAAAATAAAGTGTCATTTTACCTTCTCTTATCATTCTCGGTTGTCACCGTCAAATTTTATGGTTTTTCATAACCGATGCTTAAATATTACAATAAATTGATTAACGTGATACAAGTCATGGCACGTTTGATGCATAAAACAACGCTGTTTCTTTTTTCCCTGCGCACGCCTCGGCTCCGCCCGCGCCTCGGATTCCTTCGCCTTGAAGTGCGTGCCCTGCAGGTCTTGAAGTGCGTGCCAGAATCAGCGGGCTGCATGCAGAAAAGGCCGACTGCTGGTGGGATGTCACTGCATGTCTGCCAGTTACGTCAATTCATGTCATGTCATGTCTCGTTAAACATGCGTTTAATTTAATAACAAAGTAATTATCCATTAATAATGATAATGTCATAACGATATCGTATTTCATAATGTCAAAAAAGGAGGGAATCGAATAACAGAATGGTGCGTAACTTGTTCTAATTTTATAAATATTTTTTCTTTCACGTTAAATTTTACAAAAAAAAATCCGGTCCCATCAATACATTTTCGTTTTCTGCGTCTTTAACTTCATTTTCTGGGCCGTGGCAGACAATCGGCCCGACCGCGCGCGGCGAGGAGGCCTGTGGGCGCGTGGCGGCTACTGATGGCTTCCGGCGTGGTGGAAACCCATATGTGGTGGCATTGCGACCAATCTCCATATTAGGGCTTTGCTAATCTTCCCCTCTAACGCAGGCCGTGCCGGGCCGCCGCGGGAGGTAATAAAGCGCCCGGTGGACAGGCGCTTTATATTAAGCGCCCGGTGGACAGGCGCTTTATATTAAGCGCCCGCTGAACGGGCGAGATTTAAAAAACGTCCTCTGGACGGGCGTTATATATTTAATCGCCCATCAGTTCGGCGTTTCAAAATTAACGCCCGACCATCGGGCGCCGGGATGCTATTTTTTTAATTTTATTAAACGGCAAATTATTTTTTAAATTTCGAATTAAATTAAAGCTAGTACAGTAATAAGGTCCCGTTTTCACGCTGAGCCCGATCAGACTAGCCACGGCCCACGAGCCCAAAAGGCCGCAGACATCTGTCCCACCCAGTGAAGAAGGCCTTCGAGCCCTAAGTGGACGAGTGCGATGTGCTGCGACCTGGGAGGCCCAGGTGCTTCGTTCGTTTCCTTTTTCCCCTTTCTCATAAATCGGCGTTGCCTCCTGGGGCTGGCACACGAGCTCAAGGTTGGTGAACAGCTTGAACTTGGCTCGGGATCGACTCGTTCACAAGCGAGCTTGAGTGGAGCCCGGTATTTAGCTCGTGTGTGTTTTCATGAGCCCGAGCAGAGCCAAAGCCAGCTCGTTAACTATGGCCCTCTTCGATTCATGACTTGATTTGATTTTGTTCGGTTAACACCAAAATTTATCATTTTTGCACAGATCATTCATTGCAATATTTTATAATAATTTTTCGAGGCCTTATGGGTTTTTCTTAAAGATCTCAGAAATATTTTTATAAACTTTTTAGTCTTCTCGTATTTTTAAAAATCTTTAAATTAGCTTAATCAAATCGAACCACGCTAATCAAAAGGGTCTGTACCGCACGACAAGGCGGTAGAGGCAGCCATTAGCCCAATAGACAAGCCCTCTTCCCAATCCCACATTCCTGGGCCATCCAGCCCATGTCCATACCTCCCTTCCCTAGTTCTCCCACATTACTGGAACCTTGAAGGAGAATATTTCGTGTGGCGAGATCCTTGACGAAGAAGTGGTCAGGACAAAATTCAAAGAAAATATTATTATCATTTGCAAGTTTGTGGCAGAAAGAAGGTTTTGGTGAGTATAGGAGAACATGTAACACGTTATTGAGTAGAAGAGGTTTTGATAAAGTCTTGATCTGGGAATAACCTATGTGAATTATGGGCATACCTGAGCCGTTGGCGATGTGAGGTCATTCCTTTTGTATATATCTTTCATGTGTGGTTAGCTTGTCCAGCTCTCCAGTGATATGATTTGTAGCACCAGAGTCGGTGTATCCAACATGCACCAGTGATGCCACTCTTTTGTCCTCCTCTAGATATGAATGACTGAAACGGTTGTAACAACGAAGGGCAGTGTGCTCATCTTTGCTACATACCTTGTAGACTGGGTGGTTGCCATCATTATCACTACTACTGTTCTGGCGGCCACCATTGCCTCCATGGCCATGGCCTCCAGAATCGCCTCTATCCCTGCGCCATCTCCCTCAGGAGATATATTTTGTGGAAAAACTAGATGTGTAAATGGAAATGCTATTCTACTATTGCCAAATCTCGTAGTTGAGCATATGTGCATAAAGCTCACTCAAGGTGATCCTATCAGATCTAGTGGCAACGGATGTCACTAGGGCATCATGCTTCTAACCCAGGTCGACGAGCATGTATATGCCGACCTCTTCTTCCTCCAAGGAATGGCCAATGGTGCTAGCGCATTTGCGTAGCCCATGACCTTCTTGAAGTAGTCTGCGGTCTGCCATTGAAAGCGAACCTTTGCGAGCCATGGTGAGCCGACGACAGATTTGAATCATCCGAGCTCATGAGTGTGAGGTGAACATGCGCACAAGCACGCCCCACACATCGTCCGCATTGCCAGGAAAAGTACTTGCGCAAGCACTTCTGGTAACAACGTCGAGAGGATGGCGCCAAGCACCAGCTGATCTTGCGGAAGCCACTATTGATGTGCTGGGTTTAGGGACATCAATCTTCTCCCTCGTCATTATTGATGTGCTGGGTTTAGGGACATCAATCTTCTCCCTCGTCATTAGTTTGCTTCACCGTCTTCTGCTGGAGCTTGGACGGTGTAGACCTAATCATTTGTCAGATTCGGGTGGATTTGGGCCGAGTTTTACAAAACCCGACCAAAAATCAGTCGGCCCGACTTGACCAGACCCGATGCACCGGGTCACAAATTTGGGCCCAAACCCAACCCGAAACCCAAAAACCCAAACCCGAACGGCTGATTTTGCAATTTTCTCGAGGCCGAGTCTGACCGTACTTGACGGTTCGGCTTCAAATAGAGGCCCGACTCGACCCGGTGCATTGGTCAGGCCGGGTTGGGTTTTTTTTGGGTCGGATCGGGTCCATCAGGCCGGACTACCCATGAGCAGGTCTACTATATACATACTCGAGCAGTTGTTGCCCCCTTGAAGTAGGGCATGAACCAAGCATTCCAAAGAAGGTAGTTGTACGACTAAGTTTGATGTTGATGAGGTGGTTGAGCCTAGGCGTGGCGGCGGCAATGGCAACACATGTGGCAGCACCACCACCAGCGGTAGGAGCGTTGCACGGAGCAGTCATGGCGAAAGAAGGAGTAGACATGCTCTTTCATCTGCTGTTGGCTATGATACCATGTGAAAGATTGAGAGTCTAGGGTTTGGTTGAGCTCCACATAGATAGTCTATTAATATATACGGCAATAGCTAACTTTATAAAAAATTCTAACTAGAAACCAAGCTTCACGCCTAGATACACTACATGTGATAACAACGCCCATAACAACCATAACAACGAAATTCTATCCCTAATAGGTAAGAGCATCTTGCACCAATCCTGCTACTCGTTTTTGGTAAGGGTTCAATTAGAAGGAAAATGAGAGGCCTTTGTGATGGTCTCGGCGTTGCCGACGGCCGTTTTATGGCAAAGGTCGGAGAATGTGTTCGAAGTTGCAGCTTGGCAAGTTTATAGGTCGAAGAATGTGTTCGAAAGTTGCGGCTTGGCAAGTTCATGTGCTAGCGTGTTTGTTGGGTGTGACGGTGGTCTTCAACAAATTTTTCTCGGTTTCTTCTCTACTAAACAACTTGCAACGGATCTTTATACAGCCATGACTTTAGTTGATGCTGATCTTTCTAATCTGCTATTTGTCGAGTCTAGCAAAAGAGGAGGTGGAACATTTTTTGTGCAAAGTTTTGTTAATAACATTTTATCCTGTTCATGCAAAGATGAAGGGTGCCGGTAGCCATCGTAGGCACGTACGTACGTTGCTTCCGCTCCCGGCCATGCGACGCGATCGAGTACTCACGCGAAACGGACCGCGCAACCGCGAAGAAAAAAAGCATGGGAGCCCGCCACCAACAAACGCATCCCAACGGCAGAACCGCTCGCGCGCGCGCGCAGGCCCACCGGCGTCTCGATTTCGCCTCCCCCATCGTTCAACTTTTTGTTAACACTTGTTATTATACCGTTACAACTATTTTCTTTCCATTCCATTTCTTTCATTCTCGTTCTCACATTTTTTACATTTATTCCCCCATCATTGAGAGCGGAGCGCGGCTCAGTTGGTGGAAACGTGGCTGTGCGATGCACCGATCGGGAGATCGAATCCTGGCTCTCACTTGCAGGTGCAAAAAGAAGCGGGCCCATCAGTCTCCAATGGCAGGAAGCAGTACGTGTACGTACGAAGCAATACATGTTCCTGAGGAACGAAAGCAGTTCGAGAACGGGTAGACCTCCAAAAAAATCCTGGAGGAGGAAGAGTAGAAGGAAATAAGAACCACGTGTGAGAGGACGCCGTAAAAAAAGCAGGAGAAGATGAAAAAGAACCACGTGCGAGGACGCCGTGTGGAGGACCCCGAAGCAGGAAAAGAACAGACCCAACATGCGAGGACGCCGTGTGAAGGACCCCAGAGTAGGAGAAGATGAAAAGGAGTACCGTGTGCGAGGACGCCGTGTGGAGGACCCGAAGATAGAGAGGAAGGATGAGGACATTCAATTGCGAGAGCGTTGTGAGAGTTTAAGAGAAGATGTAAAAGAGAGTATAGATGTAGCAAGTCGGCGAAATCGCTGATGAAAAACTATAAGATGTACAGTTTCTTTTGTTCAATGAATGAAAGCCGGGTAGCAACACCTTGTTGAAAAATTCCCCCATCATTTTCAATAGCATCTTTTCAAATAAATTTGTGAAGAAAATGGAGAGATTTTTTTGAGAAAAATACGTAAACGAATTTCTTCCGAAGAGAAACACAAAGAGAATCTATATGAGCATTTGAAAAAAAAATAGAATCACTTTCGTAAGAAAAAACAACCTCTAAAAAAATACTGTCAGAGATATATAGCCTTGCATTTTCTCACGGCCGTGCTCGACTCATCGGTGGAAATGGCTTCCACAACGCAGCCTCCCCTACTCCTATGGCCAATTCCGTTCTATTCCGGTCCATTTCTGCTGGCACTAAGGGCCTGTTCTTTTGAGCTGACCTGAACGATTGAAATGGCTGAACTTTGGGAGCTTCTTGAGATCCGGATCCATCTCATTTGACTTGCTTTCGAAAGTATTAGAACATATCTTTGAGACAACGAAAAAACAGATCTAAAAAACTAAAGTGCATGTTCTTCTTGCACGAAGGTAAATTACTAAGTTGTTGAGCCGCTAAACTGTTAAAGTCCTTGAAAAACCGCCCCCAGACCCCGACGATATTCGCGCGCCTTTTCGCCGTCGGCGCGCCCGACTTCAGCTTCAGCTTCAACTTGATCGTGGGGTTCACGTCACGGACTCCCCTTGTCTCTGTTTTTTTTTCCTTGGCTGAGGCTTTTCGCACAGCAGCGAGCGTGTGTTGTGGGCGTCGGATTCGCCGGGGTCCTTAGTCTTGGTTCTTGGGGCGTGCGAAGTGACGCAAGCCGGAAGCCGAGTGTTTCAGACGGGGCAGGCAGGCAGGTCCATGATCCATCATCCATCCATTCCTTCCCCCGTTTCCTGCACGCTATGCTCCGGCGGTGGAAGAGACGGAGACACGGAGTGGGCAAGTCTCCCTTTCTCTGTCTTTGCGGGAAAAAACAAAGAGAAAAAAATTTTGATACCGTGATACGGATACATCGGATAATAACCAATTTTTTCTATATTAGCATGTTAGCCTAATCCATACGGTGAGCTCATGACCATCAGCCCAACGAGACACCAATCCTATTTGGCCACTTCCATTCTCTTTATTATGGTAATTTTTATTTCTTTTGTATATTACTAAAGGATTGGGATGCACACCTAGAGAGGGTGAATAGGCGATCAAAAAATAAAAATAGATACTAATGCGGAAGTTCTAACCACCGGACAATCCGATGCTTTGGAACGGATACTCCGATATACACCGGAGTATCTTATGTTAACTACCGGACAATCTGACTTGCAGACAGAGTTAGGGTTTAATTTCAAATCAAATCTCACAAGTTTGATTATACAACCTGCACCAAAGATAGATCACAAGAAATAGAATCTCACAGTGGTAATCAATTAACATAATAGGTCAATATGAGAAGAAATCAAGTGAGAGAATAGAAACGGGGAAACCAAAATGAAGATGGAGACACAAAGATATTTGCTCCCGAAGTTCACATTCTTGAGGGGATCCTACATCTTCGTTGAGGTGGCTCGGTCACACTTGAGCCTGAGCCTTTTTCAACCCTTTTCCTCACCGAGGTCGCACCAAGACCCCCTCAGCTTCACTCGTTGATTGTTCCCTTATGGAGACAAAATTGACCCTCGCAAACTTCCAGCGACACACCACACCAAACTCGGTGGCTCGTAGGAAACTCCTAACCGTCTAAGAGTCATTAACCACCAATAGTAACAAATGCTCATGAAAAACGAACTTGGAGAAGAACTCAAATGCTCAAAGATGAACTTTTCTTACTTAGCACTCACAACCTCTCTCAACTCTTCTCGCAAAGAGGATCACTTAGATCTAGAGTAGAGGGTTCTTGGGGCTCAATAAGATGAAGATAACTCCATGGATCTGCAATGCAATGGCCACTTTGCAAGTGGGAGAGAGAAGGCTTTAAATAGAGGGCAGTCCCAAGTTAGCCAATGGGCAAATCAGACGGCTTGATGTAAACAACAGATAGTCTATTGCAAAAATGCCCAACAGACAAAGAGCTCAAAACTCTAAAAAGTCAAACACTTTGGTTGGGGGTACCGGACATTTTAGTGTGAAACACTGGACAACCGACCTCACTACACATCCTGGCACAATCAGACGTAACTTCTGACTTCGAACTCCGTGTTGGTGATCTTGAGCTGTACGAAAAGTTAAAAACGAAGGGTACAAAAATGACAAGGCCTTACTACCCAAATCCCAACGGATAGGAGCAGAAAACCTAGGGAAACCAAACCCAACTCCAAATCTTACACTCGTCGGCACTGACTGACACCACTCTCTCGATCTTCCATAAAGATTAATCACTTGAGCATCTGAGACATGTCTAAGCCATTTTTCGTCACATCCCTCTTAATAGTACGATAATCCTTAGACTCATATTAAAACTGAAAAATTACAAATGTAGGAATAACCGCTTGCCGTTTTCTTCATTGATGCCATCACAACCATCTCGCTAGGGTTCCAAGAATACCGAGGGCACCTTTGCGGTTTTTACTTCATGCATTGGTATTGAGTGCCATCTTGAAGCTTGATGTCCTCCTACAATACCATCAAGTCCACTTTAATTGTCCATGCATCAATTCTTGATGCATTGGGCATAATAACCTTCATCAAATGATTGATAACGTCTTCGTCTTGTCAACCTTGACTCGATGCACTTCATAAGACTCTCATTCCATCGACTTTAACTCGATCATCCTCCCTGACGATCATCCTATCAAATCGACATTGACTTACTCCTCAACTCTTTGTGACACCGTTGTCTTGTTACATAAACTATGATAATGTGTAAATTAAAGATATATCTTAATTATGAAAATCGTTTAGTGAGTGGTCCATTAACCGAGCTACCCACAATTTTGATGGAGCAAAAATGGTTTGGGTACACGTGTTTTCATTTAAAATATTTTTGTAAAATCCAAATTAAACTATTATATATCGATGTTACTTACCTCCACATTTGAGTTACTTATAATTAACTAATCTCATAAAATTTTTCCATAATTTTTTAAACTTTACACAATTATTTTGAATTTTGTCCTATTTTTATGACTACTAGAAAATGCTAGAATATTTTTTATAAATTATTACAATGTTGTAGAATATGGAAAAAAAATTATGAGCTTGCAACGTTATTGCAAACTCCAATACACAATTTATCTTGGATTTTTAAAAAATATGAAAAAAATACAGATGACACTTTGATTAAATCATCCTTAACCGATGAAATCCACCCCTGGTCCAGCCAAAGAACCATAAGTAAATGATTTTTACAATTGAGTGACTAGGTCGACCCGGTATTGTAATTAAGGGGGCAGAAATACATCGTTTATAATTTACAAGGAAAAAAGGTTTTTTTTTTCTAAGTCGTTATTATGGTTGCGAGCGGCTCCTTTGTGAGCCGTGACTAGATTACAGCTCAGTGTTTCCACTTGTCCTTTTCAAAAGATTATGGCCCTCTTTGATGGCTTGTTTAGTTTTAGTTTAGTTTGTAGTTGGGAAAATTTGACCACATTTGAAAGTGGTATGAAAAGGCTAAATAAATTATTAAAAAAATATTTTTGAGATCTTTGAGAAAAATCCTACAAAGTCCTAAATAAATTATTTTCAAAAAATAAAGTGAATGGTCTATACAAAAATAACAAAAATTGCAATTCCAACAAAAACTAGAACTAAACAAGCTATCAAAGAGGGCCTATGGCTCTTGAAAACCCTGTACTCACCATCCAAACCTGATACTATGATAATATGATTATCGCAATTGCTATTTTGCGGGCGTATGCAATTAGCCAAAACGTACATGCACAAAAAATTTCACTTTCTTTCTACTGTTTTTCCACATTTGCATTTATGGAAGAAACGTTTCGTGATAGTGAAATTTTTTTGCGCGAGGTCGATTTTTGTATAGATATATTTTGTTTTATGTTTATTATAGATTTATTTTGTTTTTTGTTTATGATAGATTTCTTTTATTTTCTGTATATTATAAATTTTATTTTGTTTTCTATTTTTCACGTCGAGAGATTTTTTGCTCGTATAATTTACGAAATCATGCAGGCGCAAAAAATTCCACTAATTTTCTACTGTTTTTTCACATTTCCAATATTGAAAAAATGTTTTGAAATAGTGAAATTTTTTTGTGCGAGGTCTGCACGCATGTATACGACATGTGCCTGCACAAATGCTGAAATTGCAGGCGCCTGCCAAATAGTGCCTCCCACTATGACTATCTGACCCAACAACAACTGGGCAACTAAAATCCAGGTTCCTCCTATAATCCTTTACGAGACGAAGGTAGTTGAATGGGTCCAGACGCTGCCACTACCATCTTTTTAATCGACATGAGCGACAAATAGCACCAAAAGAAGATTGCAGGAGGTTGGAGTTTGGAGTAGCCGCACACCACCCAAATTCTTCAGGTCCTTCGTAGAATCTCATCGGGGTATTTAAAACCATGATACGGGCTGAAATCAATCCCTGGGACCGGCATGAATGGACAGCTCTGAATGTGTTTGCTTTGATTGCAGAAATGATTAATGGCTCCTGGGATCTTTTAGCTGGTACTGTTGATTAATCTCTTTTTAGCAGCAGAGTTAGTAGGTATATTTAGTGCTTGATGCAGGCAGAGGAGCAATTCCAATTGTCGTTGAAGAGTTCTTTTTTTTTTGGGATGATCGTACGACTATTTGATGTATGGCATTTCGGGGCTAGTAGTAGTTGTCTAGTTGAAGGTGTTGTTGACTTGCCATCAAAGATAGCTGAATTGAATTTGTATGCACGATTTTTAGCGTGTAAACTGTTCAGAACCGTGAATTTTTCTACTGAAACTAGGAATTTTCAGCGGTTTGAAACTAACAAAGAAGTGCCTTCTATTTTTCAGTGGAACTCCTGTGTTTTTTCACTGTTTCATTTGCCTGCTTTTCTTTCTTACTGATTGGTTTTCTCTTGTTTCTTCCTCATCAGCCTGCGCAATCAATAATTTCTGGTCGCTTTCAGCGGTCTCCATCTAATCCCATATGGCGAAAATTTGTCTGTTTTTACTCCATGACAGCAAGCACTTTTGTTTCTCCGTCTGAAAACAACATTTTTACTGTTTTTGCCAACATTTGAAGGGAAGATAAAAGAATTTTGCCAAGCAGACAACACAGCCTAAGTGCCTAACCATGCATGACATCCTACCACCTAACGCTAGAACTTAGAACTTTCTGTGATTATTCTCCAAAGAATGCAGACAAAGGCCAGTCCAGATCAAGAATAGACTGAGAAATAGAGTGAAACGCACATAAAGGCTTCGATTCACTTCACACAAAATGGATCCATTCAGGTGATAGCCCATCAAACAGGTAAAGCGTCCATGAAACCGCCAAATCAACACGCCGTGCCACTTATCCCTCTAGAATTCGGCATTCCAAACTACCAAGAACCTGTTGGCTTTCACGGACAGAAAGGATGGGATTTTGAAGGTGACTCGACGACCACCTCCACTAGTTTAGTTTCTTGTAGTCGCCATCTGATTATCTGAATGCCTCGTCATGGCTTGGGTTTAACCCAAGCAACCTCTCGTGAAAGGTGAGATTCTTCTTTCGCCCATGGACGCGTCAAGACTCAAGAGCATCGTTTTCTCGTCAAGGACAAATGGCCGTGCGATTAATAAGTGCAGAAATATTCCATCTTGCAACCATGGACATTGGACAGGGAGAAGAAACCTACCTCTCTCTTTCTGTGTGTGTGTTGATTCACGAGGGCTCCAAGTGTTGTATGGTACAAATTCAACGACCGTGGGTAAAAAACCTAAGAAGGTTGATCAAATGGCGTCACCATGAGCCGGAGTGCCGGACTACTGCCGGAACCGTGCAAAACGCATTGCATTCAAATTATGTAGATACATCATTCATATGTGCTTTTTTAGAAATAGAACAAAGTTTCGGTATCTACTTTTGTGGGAGTGATTAACACCACTCACGCCACTAGGCTGTAAGTTTATCTGCATTTGTGAGTTATTTATGTGTGTCTTAACTATCAGCCCTCAGTTTTATACTTATCAGAGAGCCGCTGTTTACATGCATTAAAACATGGATCAGTACTCTAGTGCGTGCAATACATAGCCAAGAATCATTTAGACATACGTTTCATTATTCGGAGTATTACATACCTGGTTGCATGACGCAGGCTTAATATTAAATAAGCCAAGCGACCATACAACTATGGTAGAAAAAACATCAGAGTTGGCAGAATATATATAAGATCATTTGAAAAATCCTCCAATGGCTATGCATTCCTGCAGGCGACTGGAGCGAACCCTAAACCACATCATGACCATCGCAGCCAAGATTATCTTCATGGCACTCGAACAATCCTTTTGTGTACTTTCATCTAAAAGAGTGGAAGTATGCGATGTCAGCGTCATCCAAACGCTGGCTAGTTAAAACTCCCTTAATGCACTTAGTGATAGATGGCTTTGATTGGGGAAAGAGGTTATTTTATCTACGTAAAGCCAGTTTTTAAGATAAGTTTAAATTACCCTATCTAGCATCAGGTATTATGTTCCTTTAATAAACAACGAGGAGTTCAGTACAGTAACAAACACAACCAAAGCACACAACCCAAGCACCAACCGACCGGCCTCGATGACCAACCTTAAGACGACCAACAAAACTCAACAAACATACTTGGCCTTGACTTTAACCAAACCAAACTTCATGTTGCCCCCACACCATAACCCCCGCCATCCTTCCGGGATTGGCAATCCCGTTGTGGACCACACCTGTCATGGCATGCCCGTCTCGGCCTAGGAGGGTTGCCATCCCACTCTAGCTTAGCGTTACCCTGGAGAAGTGTGGACTTTATCACCCTCGGTGATGACCAATGCCGGTCCCTATCGAGAGTGGTCCCAGAGGGCCTTCACAGAGCAGCGATCCGAAACCCGTACTCCGAATGATGGCCACGCGTGTTCTTCCACGCTCCTCCTGGGTAAGCCCTGGCTAAACCCAGCACAAGGCATCTCGTGCCTTAATCATCAATCAAGATGTCATCCATGAGGCAACTCACCAACCAAATCATCTCTACTTCCACGGTCATCGACCTTACCATACATGAACTATCCCAACCAACCGACCAAGCCAGACCGACACACCACATAGCTAGAACCACACACAACACTCAGCCCAACATGCATCTATTAACCCTAATTGTCATATGCCATAACCTTTTTAAATGAATGAATGAATGAATGACCGGTGAATATCGGTCCGCCGTTCCGTGGCTAATCGTCAGAAGATTTGTTTAAGCCTAGGCAAGTTTAAGCAGGTTTTTACCCATTAGGTAGGGTTAAAGTTTTTACCAGACTATTATTAGGCTAACAAGGATATGACAATCAAGGCAGTCATAAGGGCTAGATGATGCAAGGACAGCCATGTATATTTATAACATGATTTAACAAGTAGGCAAGTAATAAGCATGCACTTTGATAATAAACAATATAGTTTGGGAAAACTGGGTAATGAATATGATTATATCGATGTTAGTCTGCACTAGGGAAAGTCGCAATCTTTTCCTAATACGGTAAGCATTTATAAGAGTAAGTGTTAACTCGCCTGGACCACTTGTATCCCAACCGTGGACCTTGATTCGCCTCGAGATCCTCCTTAATCCCTTGGGGTCTACCGACAAGAACCAAATGACACAGATAAACACCACGCTGTGGGGAAAACATGATGCATAATATGCAATCTCTTCTACGAACTTAGTAGCGATCCTACGTAGGCTACCCTAGCATCTCTATGGTATTCCTACTAAGAGAATTCCATGAGTTTCTATAAGGGGATAGACTTTATAAAAAGGCTCACGGTGCGGTATAACGTCATCGAGGTCGTGCGACTAAGGATAGTAATGCATGAAATGCTCCGGACTAAAATGTGTCGTAATTCCTGATTAAGTCCCTTTATTGAGATTTAATCTTACATTTGAAAAATAGGCGTACGCGTTATATTCTGGATTCAAGTGAGAGCTATGATAATCCCATGTACCTGGGTCATTCTCGTTCATTAGTTAGGATATCCATCTTAGTTCTAGTCTTTAGTAACAATCAATTCATCTTGATTTACTTACTATATAGAGAATATTGCGTAGGTTCACTAATTACTTACCTAGAGGAAACCTATTAGTGGTGCTTAGATTAATTATAGTGTCTCCAATTTTCTTTAGTATTAATTATTAAATTTTCTAGGACTTTAGGAGGTGTCTAAAGGTTCTTAATCCATTATGAAACCCTATTATAAAATACGAAAGGTTGTCATTGGGCTTTATACGATTTTATTATTCCTAGTTTTTCAGCTACACTATTAATTGTGATAATTCTCCTATGTAGAAACCCCCCTTGTAGTATTGGTGTACTTAGGGTTATTCGGACGACATACAATGACGACGCTTCATTGAATTACTCTCCTACAATATAAAGTGAACTGGTGATGGCCTTTTCTAACTTTTTCTAATTACAAGGTATTATCTAGGTGTTATGGTAGTTTATTATAATTTTCTAGGTTCGGCACCTATTTTTATTAATATAGAATTCACTAATCCTTTTGTTGTGTTTTGCCTAATAATTCATTTAATAACTTATATGGGCAAGAATTACTTTTTTATAACTTTCTCTAGTTATTAAGATATTTATACACTCTGTGGTAGTTTATCAATATTTTGTAGAGCCAGAATCCCTATTTTAATAATTCAGAATTCATTTAGCCCTTCATTGGGATTTTCTAAAATAAGAGAATTGCACCTCCCTAAATAATATAGTGGCTAAATTGGTCACAACAGATGGTTTTATATTTTTATAAGGTTCTATATCTATTAAGCATTTATTTACCTATTATATTTTCTTATAATCTTATATGGTCAGATTCATTCTTTAATATAAACAAAATCACCCAATTTGTAGTTTAATCCTTTTCCTTATAGGAATTCTACTCATTTTTATTAAACAGTGTCATTATTTTATTACAGTGGTTGTTTTCATAATTTTGTAAAATCCAGAACAGAGTTACCTATTTTTCTGAATTTTTCTAGAATTTTGGGAACCTCTAGCTATTTTAAATAATTCTATAAACATTTATGTATTTAAATAAACGGTTAAATAGGTGGAAATTGGTTAAATCCCTTCGGGCCGATCCATCGAACGAGCCGGCCCAGCTACGGATTAGGCCCATGGCCCAAGCACGCGTGCGCTCACGCCAACTAGTGGCGGCTACGTCGGAGGCGTATTTTCGCAGGGCGTTATCGCGAGGAGAAGGCGCCCTACCCAATGGCGCCTCCACTTAAACTGCCCAGTGGAGCCGGGGCCCACATGACGGAGGCGTAGAGCCATGGGTAAATCCCGCGCGCGCAGCGGCTCTACTGGATGGTGGGACCCACACGTCGGTGGCTTAACGGCCTCATATCCACATGAATATTGGGGCAGAATCGACGGCTCTCCGTCATCGTCTTCATCAGGACAGGCGACGTGGCTGACGGCGGCGGCAAGCGACGTGGCGGCGATCCTGCCCTGCTCTGGCCGTGTGCATGCATGCTTTCGCATCTACTGCCTTCTACAGTCCTAACGACGCCCTCGCCGAGGCCGGAGATGGCCGGACGCAGCGGCGCGACGAGCGACGGCGGAGCCGAAGGCTCGCCGGAGTTGCCCGCCCTCGATGAGGATCTACACGCCATGAAATTCTACGAGGACTGAGAGAACACCGGGGAAGCTCATCGAGCGCTCGAACAAGCATGGGGCGAAGCGGAGACGGCTAGCGACGAGGGGCTCGACGGCGGCCGAAACAGGGGATCATCGGGCACGGCTCCTCCGGGCAGCTCCCCTGAAATTGGTTGAGGGGAAAGCTTAGGGATAAGCTGAGAGTGCTCGGGGAGAGAGGAATTGGCCTTAGGCTCACGGAATCGACGGGGATGTCTTCGGCGCCGGCGTGGGAGAAATTGGGGGAAGAACGGAAAAGATGTCGGCGGGGGATGTTTCCGGCCTTTATAGGCGCGGGGCGAGACGGCTGGCCCGAAGGCGCACTCAGCGGCGCGGGGGAGTGGGTGGCGTGGCGATGAGACGTGAGCGGCGCGGCATGGCGCGGCGCGGCTTGGTGATGATGGCGCGAGCGGCGCGGTCAGGTAGACGCGGTGCGCGGCGTGGCAGAGCAGGGCAGTGCGGCGGGGCAGGGCCATCGGGCAGGGGGAAGAGAGAGAGAGAGAGAGAGAGAGAGAGAGAGAGAAAGAGAGAGAAGATGGCCCACATGTCAGCGCGAAATTCAAGCGAAAATTTGAATTCAAACAAAATTTTGAATTTGACCAAATTGGGGTGTTACATTAACACTTGGTTTATTTTCTTCTAATATACTCATACTAAACCATTCTCGTATGCATGTCCAGGCTCTCAATGTTTGAAGCTATGAAAATAAAGAAAGCAGTAGTCTCTCCAATCACACCATCCGTAAAGGCTCCTCATTCGTCTAGAGATACATAAAGAAGATATTGCTAGACCCTGAGTAAAAATGTAGTGAAGCGATAGATCAATCGAATGTGGGAAACTTCTATAGGGACTCCACGAGAGTGGAGGACTGGCCACATACAAAATGGACAAAGGTATATATGTAGGTCATTGACGGATGAACACTCCGTTATACCGATATATGCTATGGTTAAGAGATATATTGCATTTTATTGTGTAATAGTGATGATGAGATGAGATGCAGATGGTGAATAAGTAATTGCCTTTGAATTGAGTTGAGCACTATACGATATTTTAATGCAACCTCTGTTTAAATATTGTCCTTTACTTAATTTTGTGCTTGCCAAGTCTCGAAACCCTTGCTTTTGCTGTATTTAGGTGACTCATCGACATAACGAGCAGGATGGTAGTAGTTCCGCACCGTTGCTCACGTCACTAAAACTAACGTGTTGAGAAGTTAATTAAAACTATTGAGAATTTTTCTCATGATTGGTACTTCTTAATTATGTTTGCGTGTGGGCTGTATTTTTAATTATGTTGTGCTTTATGCTTGGTTGTCACATTAGTCTACCTGCAA
The DNA here is from genome assembly GCA_005191435.1 of Raddia distichophylla. Lineage (NCBI taxonomy): Eukaryota > Viridiplantae > Streptophyta > Magnoliopsida > Poales > Poaceae > Raddia > Raddia distichophylla. The sequence continues at coordinate 265,510 of SPJY01020047.1, read as the reverse complement.
GACCATGGTATATTTGTTGGGCGTGAACCCAATGATGGGGTATTTGTATGTTTGAGATGGAATTTGTTAGGTGGTACTGCATTTAGACCTATTCAAAGGTTAGATCGGGCTTAAAAAAGCATGATGTTTTTTAGCCAGGTCCGAAGCCTAGCCCGAAAACCCTACCAAAAAACTCGAAGTCGAAAGCTCGAAGCTAAAATTTATACCATGTTTCCATTTTTTCCACTCCCTAGGGCAATCTAATATTTTTGTCTAGACCAAAACTAGAGCCCAAGCCCAATCTGACTTGGACAAGATTTTTAGGCTGAGTCATCGAGCCGTGCTATCCATGATCAAGTCTAATATATTATAATATGTTACCATGCTTGACATGCCTATGCTGTGTTGTGGAGATGCTAGATAAATTTATTTTAGGTAAGTGTTTTGTTAGTGCCATCCCGGGCTTGAAGATGAATTGGGGGTGTTACAATAATATATGTTTATTTGTTTCTTGGATCGCCACATAGGTGAAACTACCTCCGAAACCACTTTAAAGGTCACTTGCACCAATTTTAAGGTTTTGTATCTCAGAATACTTTGTTTTATAGTGCATGGGTTACGTAAACAAAATATAACAATTTAAATTGTAAAATAGACTTTTCTAAAATAAAAATAGTAATATATCTACCTATTATTAGTAACAGGAGCCAGCGGGCCAACACGAACTAAAGGAGAAAAATCAAGTGCTAGAATTGCGACTAGCACAATAAGATGGTGCCATCACTGACAAAGATGATGAATTGTATTGCTAGATATAATGGTATACATCCAACGAAACCAAAGTTGGTGATATATCTTCATGATTGGACTTATTCTTGTCATTAAAAAAATATCCTTTTTAATAGATATAAACTATCTTATACCTTACATCTATAAAATGTCCGTTAAATTTTGAAACTAATTAAGCTAATCGCATGAACGTACGGGTCAGGTCGCTTGTTCATTACAACCGTAAATCAAACCAAATCAATTTGTCCCCTTTTAATAGCAGAGGTTCCATGGAACTTTTTCTTGGAGGGCCATCAATCCTAATAATCTACATATTGCTGTTTCAGACGAATGGATACCTGAGATTCCGAAGCACATGAGGTCATCTCCAACGATATCCTTTTTTGGGAATTATTTTTTCACGAAGAAATTTCAATGCCATGAGATGTTTTAATAGATTCTCTTCGCGGTTCTGTTCAGAAAAAATTTATCCACACATTTCTTTTTTAAAAAATCTCTCTTCATATTCTTCTCAATTTTTTAAACGGAAACGCTCCTAACTGAACATCCGATGGGATCGAACGCCCCAGTCTTTTTTTCATCGCGCGTCTGGCTCCACCAAGCTTGTGGCCGTGAGAGAGAACGCGCTTGCGCGCTGCGTTATCCTTTGTTCGCTCTGCCTCAACCACTCGTCTCTCTCGCTTGTTCTCTCTCACTTCACACACGCGCGTGCCCTTCGCGTGTGCTCGTCGATGCAAGGTGCCTCCGCCGGCGGCATCTTGAAGTCGTGTGCTCGCCACCGCGCGCGCCGCCGCTGTGGACTCCCCTGTCGTGGGCGGCGGCGGCCGCCACCTTCGTCGTTGCCGTGGGTCGCGGCGGCCGCCGTCGGGAAGTTGCACGGAGGAGCCCCCGGCGGCGAGGTGTGGTTCCCTACTTCCTATCTCTGTCTCCTTGCTCCTCCCCTCTCTCCCTCCAATAATCCCGCAAATCTGGATCTAGGCAGCATTTTGTCTCGAAAAACACTTAGAAACATGTGGAAACATGCTAAAACTATATAGATGGCCAAATGGGCCGGCACGAGGCACGACATTTTGGCCTGGCCCGAAGCACGCCACATGGGCACGACACAATTATTTTTGTTTTTTCATTTAATAGAATGTACATTAGAACAAACTCCCGTCGTGCCTCGGGCCGGCCCAGCCCGGCACGGTTTGGCAGGCTATCGTGCTTGGGCCTTGGCCTCGGACCATGGACCTGCACGGCCCGGCCCGTTTCTCGGCCATGCCTAAACGGGCCCATCTAGCCCGTCGTGCCTTGGGCTGGCCCGGCACGGTTTGGTAGGCTATCATGCCATGTCTGGGCCTTGGCCTCGGCCCATAGGCCGGCATGGCACGACCTGTTTCTCGGACGTGCCTAAACGGGCCGTGCCTAGTCGGGCTCGAGCCGTGTCGTGTCGTGCCGCCCGTTTGGCTATCTATAGCTAGAACATGCCATGTTTCGTAGTTTTTTAGGAAAATGTTTCGTCATGTTTGTTAATGTTTCGTGTTTCACCGAACAAATCACCTTGTTTCAATGTTACCGACGTCGATGTCATGTTTATTTTTTAAAAACTCTTATGTCGGAAAGTGTCTTTTTTTTTTTGTTACAAATCGGGATCAGGTAGCACCTCCCTTCTTTTAAAGGGATGTTGTTAGGATGACGGGGATAAAAGAAAAGAATACGAGAAAGATAACGTGAAAAAGAATAGAACGAAGAAAAAAAAAGTTAGAAAACGATCAAACCTGTGGCACATATTCTTGGAGGCTTGGAGCGCGCCGACTATGGGTAGGAAGAAAATGTGCGCCTATACCCACGCATTGACTCGGATCGCCGACTTTATGGTTTATATGCCATGTACGCACGGATGCACCATGAAAAGCAGCGAATCTCAGGTCGCACACGCATTGCAGCCTAGGCCTTTACTTTCTCCGTGCGCGTGTGCGTGTGCGCGCTCAAGGAAGCCTGAGGCCATTATTTAGATTTGTGGGACAAAAAAATCTCAGCGATATGAAAGGCATATCAAACATATTTAATCGTTTGTTAATTGTTAATTTAAAGGCAATCTACGATGGCCGTGCTTAAAAGCCCGGAAAATATCTGTCGATTATTTTTAGCAGCACTCCATTAACGTTTACAAGATGCGATTGAGGGTGTTTGAAAAAATTCTTTGAAAAAAATTATGCAACTATCCACTAAAACTGAAAAAATTGGTTTGGCTAGTAACTTTAAGAAATTGAAACCGGTGATTGAAGCTACATATGTTTGTCTCATGACGACCAGATTTTCCAGAAACAGAGTAGAAAATCTGTGTTCAGAATTTAGAAAGATAAAAAATATATCGAAAAGGCTTTGAGCCGGACGGCCGGCCCGTCCGGTCTCGCGCGCGCGCCGCGAAAGGCGCCAGGGGCGCGGCATGCTGCATGCGGTGGGTCCCGCGGCCTTTTTATTTTTTCGGCAACCATAATTTTTGACTGGATGCTCCAATCGACAAACCGTTTGCACCAACGTGTTCCTCGTATTTTTACGAACAAAACAAGATATATGTTGCCATATAATCCTTCAAACTTATCTGGTAAAACTTGGGGTTCGCCTACTGAAACTTGGGTTTTACCTAGTAAAACTTGGGTTTCATACTCGTAAAACTTTGCCGGACTGTCAAGTTTCATCAGGTTTCATCCAAGTTTTTTCAAGAAGTTTCATCAGGTCAGTTCAAGTTTCATCAAGTTTCAACAGGTTTCACCCAAGTTTCATCAGGTTACATCGAAGTTTCATCCAAGTTCATCACGTTTCATCAGCACACGCCAAGTTTCATAAGCATACGACCAAGTTTCGCTAGTATATGGGTAAGTTTCATAAGTGCCTTCTCCAAGTTTTATATAAAAAAATTGAAAAAGTGAAAAAATCAAAAAATTTAAAAAGCATTTAAAATGGGCTGCTCTCGATTTTAGAAGAATTATGAAATTTATTCCACGTATTTTGAACACTGTTTGAATTTTGTACAAAAATCAGAAGTTTAATCGGGATTTTAATCGATCGACGACTAGCAACGCTGCGCCTTGTTCCATTTTCACGCGGGAGCACATGCATGCGTTCGATCCGCGCAGTGGCCGTCGATCCAACGGTTGGGGCGGGTCCAGCGCGCCAGCGTCCGGACGGACGTCCGGACGCTGGCGCTCGCCTATATATATATATAGTTTTAAGTTTTCAAAAAGTATTAAAAACATGCCCACATCAGTCACTTCCATATGAAAGCAGCAGTTTAACGTGTTTAAACCGTGCATCTGGCGCCTGAGTTGGACCCCATTAATCAATATATTGTTTTCGGAAAGAGAGAAGATCTAATCAACGGTTGCCGAATACTGAGATGCATGCTTTCTGCCTTTCCTAACCAGCCCAGTCCTTCGTCCCGTGCATAAATTTGGCAGCTCGTGATCGCCATTGATCGAGTCGGGTCCAATCTGTAAGCAAGTAATCAGTCACTTCACAAATAGCCCTTACGTTTAGGCATCAAAAGGATCACCAAAATACAATTCTCAACACTGATTACTGTTCCAATGTAGTATTTATCAAACATAGTAATAAAATTATGACGTCCGTAACTTAGTGGGAGTACATTTCGAGATTAATATATGCAATCTAACTTTCTGAAAGATCAAAGTTTGACGATATGTTCTCTAATGGTGAAATATTCTGATTATGAAACTAAACTTTGAATGGTTTGGCTACTAGATTTGAAAAAAAAAACTTGATTTAATAATGCTTATATCTTGTGATTATTTCTCAATAAACAACAAAAAAATAGAAAAGCTTAAAAATATAATCTGAAAAGTTACGTCGGATTATAATCTATAAGGTTAAGAATGCTTGAAAAAAGATTTTGGGAGAGTGAAAAATATAATTTTAAAAATATTTTTGGGATTGTTGAGGAGCACAACTACTCGTATGATATATTTAAAAAAGGATAAATTTGGAGCGTAGATTGTAACTAGTTTTAAGTTGAAAAGAATAATGCCGTGTAGAATATACTCCCTTCATTCTAAAAAAGAAGCCGTTGTTGACTTTTGCTTATACGTTTGACCGCTCGTCTTATTCAAAGAAGTTACCTAAATATTGTGATTTGGTTTATTACTAAATGTATTTTAAGTATGACTCAAATATTTACGTATTTATAATAAAATTTTAAATAACACGAATGGTCAAAAAGTCAACAACAACTTTTTTCAGAACAGCAAGTAATAATAAACAATGGGTTCAAATATTTAACGTGATAAATATATAAACATTTTTGCCGTGAGGGGTCGTCACGCAAGGAAAGAATATGTCAATAAGCCATCTAACCAAACGCCGGGAAAAGGAAGGTGCATCTCAGCCATCCAAAAAAAAGGAAGAGAGAGGAAAGAAAGGAAACGCTCGCGCCGGAGTCGCACACTCGCACGGCAGTGGCACCGGGTGGTCACTGGTCAGAGGCCGTTATACTTGGGCCGAGTCAGCCTCCACGTCGAACCCCACCTGGTGCCTCCCCACCCGCCGCCGCAACCCTCGCCGCCGGCGAGCCGCTCCGCCGGCCAGGTTCCGTTCGGGCGCAATCCGCGCGCGGGCGTCACGTCGGGTGCAGGTGGCGACTGGAGAAAGAGCTCGCTGCTGTAGCCGCTACGACGCGGGCCTTCCCCTCTTTTGAAGCGCAAGCCTCCTCCTCGCTGCCACGTCCGGATCAGTCGCTCTCGCCGTCCCTCCCTCCCCGCGCTATCTTTCCCCCTCGTCGTCGTCTCCACAGATGGATGGATAGGCCGGTGGCGAGTTATTTTCTTTGCCCCCCCACCTCTCGCTCCTGCCGCCGCGGTGGCGTAGAAAGGGGAGGAAGGATCGGTCTCGGTAGCCGCGTCGCCGCCATCCGCCGCCGGTGATCGGTGTCGTGCTGCCTTTCTTGGTGGGTGGCATGGCCGGCTAGCCGAGCGCCGGGGGGTCGGATATGGATGTCGCGGGAGGCGCGGCGGCGGCGGCGGCGGCGGCCGAGGGGGGTGGTGGTGGCTCCGGCGGCGGGTTGGTGCACGCCGTGGTGGGGTACTCGTCGTCGCCCCTTCTCTTTTGGTTCCTCACCGTCGCGCTCGTCGCCGTCATCCACCTCGCCTCCGGGCTTGTCTCCCCGTCGCCGGCGTCATCGAGGTAAGGACGCCGGCGAGGAAAAGGAAGGATTTTGCCGTGGGTTTTTGGATTCCTGTTGCGGTGGTTTTTGGGACGTGAGCGGTTGATGGTTTTTGTCGTGTTTCTCTTCTTGGTTTGGTCTTGGCAGGAGCGATGGAAGGGAGGAAGAGAAGAGGACGCGCGGCGGCGGGCTCGCCGGCGAGGAGAGGGGGGAGGCGGCGGCGGACGGGAGGGACGATCGGATTATGGAGATGATGCGCAGCTTCAGCTTCATGCATGCGGACGACGGTGGTTTCATGGAGGGCAGGGCCACGTACGAGCATGTCGTCGATGACAGGGCGCCGGCGCCGGCGACTCTGGCTGAGTCGCCGCCTCCGGAGCTCTCGAGCCTCAGCTTCAGGTTTCAGGATCAGATACCCGAAATTTGTAGCGAGACGGCTATGTCTTCGAGACGAATTTCAGTCGAGGAAAAAGAAGAACACGAACTGGAGGTGGAGGGGGAGAAAGAATCATCGCGTTCATTGGAATCGGCGGCGAAGCTGGGAGAAGAACACACGGATGAAACAGAGGAAGCAGAGGAGCGGAGAGAATCCATGGAGGAAGCACCGAGGATCATCGCGACCACGCACAGCTATCGGTTCCTGACGGAGCGAGACTTCCGGGGGTTCGTGCGGCAGCCGGAGGCCATGATGGTGCGCGTGCAGGAGTCCTTCGTGCCGGCGCCGGCGCCGGCGCCGGCAACGCCGGAGGAGCGAAGGGTGATCGATGTGGCTGCCCGCCACGGCGGCTTCCTCACGGAGAAAGACTTCCGGCCGGCGACCGAGCGCAGCGTGGCGCCATCGCCGGGGAAGAGGACGCCTTCGGAGGGGCGGAGGCCGGCGAGCTCCCCGCCCGGCGCGCCCAAGGGTGGCAACGCGAGCGGCGGGAGGACGAGCTTCGCGTCGGAATTCTCCGGCTTCGGCGACTCCGACTCGGAGTCGAGCGCCAGCGACGGGTACTCGGTGAAGGAGCTCGTCGTCGAGTCCGACAGCGACTGGTTCCTCTCGGAGAAGGACTTCCCGACGGCGGCGCACGACGCCGGCGGTCTCAGGAGTTACAAGGCGAAGGTGCTCAAAGCTATTGAAGCCCTGGAGGAGGCCAAGCTGGAGCACTCCTTCCAAGACTCGGCGACTACGGTGTCGCCGGGCTCGGCCGGCCGGGCCTCGCCGGACAGCATCGCTGGCGGTTCTGTCAAGTGCCCCGAGGACATGTGGTCTCGGAGCCCTTCACCGGACGCCGAGTACGAGGAGGAGGACGAGAAGGAAGCAGGAGAGGCCGAAGAGGCCGAGGAGAGGATCATTGAGGAGGAGGAAGAGGAGGGCAGCGTTGACTTCAGTGACGACGGCGGGCGCTCGCCGGGCGGCAAGAAGATGGCGGCGGCACCGGTGTATGACGTGGATTCTGCTGCCAAGAACAGCTTGGAGCATTCGGAGAAGGAAACCATCACTATTCATGATCACTCGGATCATTCAGATGATGCTGTATCTGATGTTAGGAGGAGTCCAGAGGCAGCATCTCAGAGAGAATCAGCTGCTTCGCCTTGTCAAGATGCTGTTCATGACGCTAAGAAGAGCCCAGAACCATCAGAGAGTGTCGGTACGAATGATCATTCATTTGGACTTGTTCCTTCTGATAGGATGGGATTTCCCAGTACAAATGATCAATCAGATGCAGTGGATTCTGGCTATAAGAGTAGACAAGAGCATTCGGAGATAGAATTTGCTTGTACACATGGTCAGTCACAGGAACTTATATCTGATGTTTGGGAACAAATTGTCAGTAAACATGATCAACCAGAAGAAGTGGGCTCTGATGACAAGAGAATCCCTGAGTCACCAGAAAAAGAATTTGCCAGCAAGAATGATCACTCAGATGAACTTACTCCTGATGGTCGGAAAGCGATTTTCAGTATGGATGATCAGTCATATGCAACGGTTTCAGATGACAAGAGCATCCCGGAGCCTTGCAAGATATCTTCAGAACCAACAGAAGAAGAGCATGCTACTGTAAATGGTCATTCAAGCAATGCGCCTAAACGTGTTCACTTCTCGGTTACCGAGAAGGCGAAGGCGTTGGACGAGGAGGCGGAGGATCAGGAGGACAAGTGGAAGGACTTGACAGAGGAGGAGGAGGACGAGCTGGAGTCACTATGGGAGCATCAGGACCTGATAGAACAGCTCAAGCTGGAGCTGAAGAAGGTGCGGTCAATCGGTCTCCCGACTATCCTTGAGGAATCAGAGACACCAAAGGCGCCAATGGAGGACCTCAAGCCATGGAGGATCGACACCAAGTTTCTGCGCGAAGACCCGATGGATGAGCTGAACAAATTCTACAAGAGTTACAGGGAGAGGATGAGGAAGTTTGACATATTGTGCTATCAGAAGATGTATGCAATAGGTATGCCTAATTTCACTGTGTGACTAATCTTGGAATCCAGAATTTTTATCACTTAAATGCAATTGCGCTGCTACCCCTTGAATCAGCATTTTTAATTGGCTGTTCAACTCAAGGAAGAATCAGGAACTGAATTTTTCTTTAGGATAGTTAGTCTTTAATGACTGCTGACAGAAAGAAGGTGGTCATGAATTGACTGTTCAGGTCAGGGAATAATCAAGAATGCATTTCTTTACAATAGTTGAAGGACTACTGAATGCTATTCACACTGCCTCCGACTTTTGTAACGATCAAGAATTGCATCTAAGCTTTTCAAAGCCGATCAAGGACTGACGAAGCTTTATCTTACTTTGTCCACCATTTCTTCCCTTTAACTCAGAGAATTTGGATTGGCCCACTTCCTTATTTTTGCAGGTTTGCAACTTCTGTAGGTGCTAATACGATGCTGCCCTTTAATTTTGATTGTAGATTTTCTCCAGCTCAGAGGGCCTCAGCAATCCACGGGCTCTCTGAAGACCCTGTCGCCGACGATGACCTCCATTCTGTCGCACAACTTCCGGTCATCTCGCAGACGTCCCGAGGACCCGTCGGAGAGGTTTCTCAAGGAGCTCCGGTACGACCTCGAGACAGTATACGTCGGCCAGATGTGCCTGTCATGGGAGTTCCTCCGGTGGCAGTACGAGCAAGCCCGGGACCTGCCGGAGTCGGATCCTTACCACAGCCACCAGTACAACCAGGTGGCCGGAGAGTTTCAGCAGTTTCAGGTGGTGGTGCAGAGGTTCGTGGAGGACGAGTCCTTCAAGGGCCCTAGGCTGCCAAACTACATCAACAACCGATGCGTGCTTCGCAACATCTTGCAAGTTCCTGTAATAAAAGGTTAGCATTAGAACTCGGAGCTGAACAGTTAATTCAGTCCATTTCAATGATCAATTTCTCCTGAGATGATTGATTCCAATATGGTTTTGGATTGCAGAGGACAGCCTGAAGGACAGGATGGAGGATCAGCGCAAGGGGAACTATGTCATAACAAGCGAGGAGCTGGAGGACATCATGGCGGAGTCGATGCACACCTTTTGGGAGTTCATCAAGGGCGACAAAGTCGAGACAATGTCGGTACTGAAGGGCTTGTCGAACACTCACGTCGAACTCCAAGACCCTTTAGACCATGACCTTATGATGCACATCCACGCCACATTACAGAAGGTAAGTTTTGACATTTTCGACAAAAGAGGTGATTTGCTACAGTGTCAGTAATAGTACTGGCTGAATGATACAATTTCTAAAAAATGTGCAGAAAGAGAAGAAGCTAAAGGATCTCCTGAGGACCGGGAACTGCATTGTAAAGAAGTTTAAGAAGCCCAAGGAGGACAGATCAAACCAGATCCTCTTCTTCTCGCAGGTCGACATGCGTCTCGTGGCACGGGTGCTGAGGATGCCCAGGATCACCAGTGATCAGCTGCAGTGGTGCAAGGCAAAGCTGGACAAGATCATACTGGTAGATAGGAAGATCCACAGGGAGCCTTCATTTTTGTTGTTTCCCTGCTGAGAGTACATATATATTTCTTTTGTTCATTTTCGTCTTCATAAAGCATCTTCAGAATGTAATCCAGGCTAGTAGGTTCCTTCAACCTTTCAGGCATTCAGCTCTTTACAGAGGTCGATAATTATAATTGTAACGTGATAAACAGGCATAAACCGCAAATTTCATGCTGTGATACTTACATTACCTAGCTAGAAATTACAGCTGAAAATAATAGCTTTTCCTCTAATGGAAACACACATGTGATTTAGAATTTGCTGATTGCAACTACTGAAACGAGCTGTTCTTCGCTTGTGTTGCCACTCGCCAGCATGGCAGCATGCAGAACACCAGCACTGTAGCCACTCGGATACTACAAATGTTAAGGTTTCAATACAATTGTGTGCAAGGGAAAGGAGCAGCAAGGACCGTACTGCTGACTGCTGTAGGCAAGCATCGGCAGAATGGTCACTCAGATTTTGCTGAGTTGTGCTGATGGTCCACTGAACTGAACCACAGCTATAATTAACCTATTTAACTGCATTGCCACTTGTGGGCGGCCTCTGGGCGAACAACAGTTGCTTGTGCCCTTCTGCTTGCCACATGAGGCATCAATGGCGGCCTCACTGCCCCTAACAACCAAAGTACTAGCTGCCAGCACTGCACACTGCGAGCTGCAACCAGAGACAAAGCATTTCATAACTCCCCACTGATGAGATAGACGCAGCAGTGACAGTATAAGCAGATGGAGCTCACCAGTGATGGAGCTAAGCCAGAGTGAGATCGCTAGCAGGGCGGAGCTTAGGGCCAGGCTGGACCCTCGTCCCCCTTACAAATTTTTTTTAACAAGATTTACACTACGTTCTTTTCAGCTTAATGGCTTAATAATTTATCTATGTGTTTTGAGAAAACGTATGCTTTGGATTTTTTAAAATCCGTTTTTTCGCTGTCTCGAAAGTGGGTCCTAACATTGTAAAAAGCAAGTCAAACAAAATGGATCCAAATCTCGAGGCTATCTCAAGAAACTCTGAAAATTCAGTCATTTCAGTTGTTCAGACGTTCAGATCAGCCCAAAAGAACAGAACATAATATAGATATAATTGATCCCAACTTTTTAAAATGCCCCCTATCCTAGTCATCTTTTATGACCTACTCCTTCAAAATTTTGGTGGAAGCTCCGCCACCGATCACCAGGGCTCTGTTTGATTCACGGTTTGGTTTGGCTTGGTTTGGTTGAGTCAAAATTTATCATTTTTTATGAATCATCCAACATATTTTCTAAAAAGAATTTAAAATATTTTTTTATATATTTACCTTTTCATGCTTTTTTTAAAACCTAATCAAAATGAACCGGGGATCAAAGAGGGCCTAGATCAGGGAGGCCAGTGAGCACTGAGATCCACGGATGAGATCCCCTAACGGCAGCCGGGAGGGAGCCCTACCTGCATTGCATGCATGAATGCATGCATGCAGCTTGAATTGGCTAGCTTGGGCCTTGGTGTTGGCTGCTTGTGGTTGTGGAGCGCGCGCGTGTGGCGCCGCCGCCGCCGGGGCCCCTGGCCGCCATTACCAGCAGCAGATGCAACAAGATCCAACAGCTGTGCTGAGCCGAGCTGAATCCTGGCGCCGCAGCGGCATTGGCGAGCGAGTTAGAGCTCAACAGTACTGCGTGCAGGGCTGCAGGCAGATGCGTGGTCGCATGCATGATGCATGGGATCGATCTGCCGGTAGCGAATTCGTTCAAGATCCCAGAATTCCAGGGTATCAGTCTGCCGGAAGGCAGCAAACCGGATGAACCGATTTCAGAACTCGGATCCTCATAAACGAAAAACTTCGATGAAAAATGTCAGAACTCAAGACTGAAGATAAAAACAGACTGCCGCATCGAGTTTTAAATGGGATTGTTCAATTCGGCCTATTTTTCTTTTTAATCAAATTATCTTCAAATCGAAAAGTCGAACACTTTGTCTTTTTCATTTTGTTATCTTAGATGGTGGAATTAGACCTGTTCATGGACAGCCTGACCCGGCCCCACCGGTGCACCGGGCTGGACTCGATCCCGGAAAAAAATACGCGCGCACCCGTGGCCGGGCCGGGCTTTCGGGCTTCGGGCCAGGTTCGGGCCTGAATCCGAGGCTCGACACACCGGGCCAGGTCAGGCTTAGGCTTAGTCTCGCGGGATCGTGCTTTTTCAAGCCTAGCCCGGTGTATGATCAGGTCTAGTGGGAATTATCCCATCATGTTACATGATGAAATGGATTCTTTATTTCCTAGAAATTTTGTTAAACAGTCAGTTACATGTTCTCTAAAAGTCACAAGTTAAAAACAATACTTATTTTTCCCTTGATAAAAAAAGTGGTCTATGCCCGCATTATTTGTTTGATCACGCTAAACTAGATCATTGGCAATGTTTTATGGCTGTTTGTTAACAACTTAACCCACTAAAACTTCATTGGCACATTTTCCATCAGTTTTAGAGCGGATAAAAGACTTCTCATAATCTCATTCACATGACATTGAATTTAACACACAAGACGAGCTCCTGCGACCTAGAGGCGATTCATAACCCTAGCCGCCCCTGGCGGTGGCGGTGGCGGCGACGGCGTTCGCCGTTGGTGGGCCTTCCAGCGCCTTCATTCCCCTTCCGGCGCCATCTCCACCAGGGTGGAGGCAAGAGGCGGGGGCCTTCTCCTCCTTTTCTTCGTTGCAGCAGCAGTGGTGTCTCTACGTCCTTCCTCACCCCCCTCGTACGCCTAGCCCTCATTTCCCGTTGTGATGTTCTCCTTGTGCGGCCAGATCTGGAGGCTCTCCCTCCTTCCGGCGACACAATGGGGGCGGCTTAGACGGCGGCGGTGATATCGCGGCCTCCCGGCGTGGAGACGGCCTGCTCTGGCGGGGCGGAGAGGCTAGGGGTCTCCCCAATTCCCTCTCCCCCTTCCCCTGCTTGCACCTTGGTGCTGGCGCCTTGGTGGCCTAACCCACGGGTGGTTGGTCGTTTGCTGCGGCGGCCAGTTCCAACGGCGGTGCGTAGTACAATGCATCGGCGGTCGGTACGGTGTGGCAGTGTGGTAGGATCAGCAGGTCAGCACGTGTCGACGGCTTTGTATGCTGGGTTGCTGCGGTGCTTGTGCTTGCAGGCCGAGTGGTGGTGGCGATCCTCGCATGTGGTGCACATCGAGGGAAGCATCTTCGCCGTCCCTCCTCTTGATGGCGACGTCCGTTCTTCTCATTGGCGGTTGTGTTGAAGCGTCACTACCGTCCCCTCCTCACGGCAGCGGTGTCCGTTCTTGCATCCGGCTTGTGGCCTCCTTGTGCGGCTTGCGGAGGTGTAGGTGCTTCGGGTGAAAGCCCTGCCTAGCTCTTGCTTGGGCCAACGTTGTTGGCGCCCTCGGGTGTCGTTGTCCTCATTGGTGGCTTTGTTGTGGAGTTTTCTGTCTTTCGGAAGTTAGGGTGAAAATCTAGGTCTGAACAGGTGATGGCGGCGATCGTGTCGTCTCTACCTTGTTGAAGGCATCGGCTAAAAGACCTTTCGTACTACAGGTTGGCTACTCCTGGGCCGTGCTTTCTACTTGGTGGTGGCGGCCTTCTTCGCCAGGCGCTATGTGTGTGCTATGTGACTGTAGGTGTGGATCGTTGCTGTTGTTGTTCGAGCATCTCATTCACATGACATTGAATTTAACACACAAGACGAGCTCCTGCGACCTAGAGGCGATTCATAACCCTAGCCGCCCCTGGCGGTGGCGGTGGCGGCGACGGCGTTCGCCGTTGGTGGGCCTTCCAGCGCCTTCATTCCCCTTCCGGCGCCATCTCCACCAGGGTGGAGGCAAGAGGCGGGGGCCTTCTCCTCCTTTTCTTCGTTGCAGCGGTGGTGGCGGCAGCGGCGTTTCTACGTCCTTCCTCGCCCTCCTCGTACGCCTAGCCCCCATTTCCTATCGTGACGTTCTCCTTGTGCGGCCAGATCTGGAGGCTCCCCCTCCTTCCGGCAGCACAGTGGGGGCGGCTTCAACGGCGGCGGTGATCTCGCGGCCTCTCGGTGTGGAGACGGCCTGCTCTGGCGGGGCGGAGAGGCTTGGAGTCGCCCCAATCCCCTCTCCCCCTTTCCCTTTCCCCTGCTTGCTCCTTGGTGTTGGCGCCTTGGTGGCCTAACCCACGGGCGGCTGGTCGTTTGCTGCGGTGCGTAGTACGATGCATCGGCGGCTGGTACGGCGTGGCGGTGTGGTAGGATCAACAGGTCAGCGCTCGTCGACGTCTTTGTATGCTATGTTGCTGCGGTGCTTGTGCTTGCAGGCCGAGTGGTGGCGGCGATCCTCGCATGTGGTGCACATCGAGGAAAGCGTCTTCGCCGTCCCTGCTCTTGATGGCGACGTCCGTTCTTCTCATTGGCGGTTGTGTTGAAGCGTCACTACCGTCCCCTCCTCCTCGCGGCGGCGGTGTCCGTTCTTCAGCTCGGCGGGCTTCAGCGGCAAGACCGTGCACCTTAACTCCTGTGGCTCTTGCATCCGGCTTGTGGCCTCCTTGTGCAGCTTGCGAAGGTGTAGGTGCTCCGAGTGAAAGCCCTGCCTAGCTCTTGCTTGGGCCAACGTTGTTGGCGCCCTCGGGTGTCGTTACCCTCATTGGAGGCTTCGTTGTGGAGTTTCCTGCCTTTCGAAAGTTAGGGTGAAAATCCAGGTCTGGACAGGTGATGGCGGCGACCGTGTCGTCTCTACCTTGTTCAAGGCATCGGCTAAAAGACCTTTCGTACTGCAGGTTGGCTACTCCTAGGCCATGCTTTCTACTTGGTGGTGGCGGCCTTCTTCGGAAGGCGCTATGTGCGTGCTATGCGGCTGTAGGTGTGGATCGTTGGTGTTGTTGTTCGAGCATCCCTTGTGGTGGTGGCGGATGACATCCCTCTCCTTTTGACCCCTCTGCGCATCCCGTCTGATGGTGGCAACTAGCAACCTTTGGGACCTTTGCTTGCTCCGTGTCGTAGGTTTGCGGTGTGCCTGGGTTTTTGGCCATGCATCCCTCATGACGAAATTGGTTTTGGCTCGTGCACCCTTGGGTGTTATGGGCTGGTGTGCTCAGGCTTTGCCTGATCGTTCGACGTCGTGTGGCAACCCCTGCTTGGTTGGGTCGCAATGTTCCCCTCTCCCCTCTCCCCTCTCCCTTCTCCTTCTCTTTCTCTCCACCCTTTTTCTCCGGTGTAATTGTTGTACTTCTCTCCTTATTGAATGAAATGGCAGAGCTTCTACCCTTTGCGTTCAAAAAATAATCTCATTCTCATCGTCTCACTTCACTGCCATTGCTATGTACTCACTCCGTTCTTTTTTATTTAACACTTTTGACTTTTGCACATGCCTTTAACCATTCGTATTATTCAAAAAATAACTATGTAAATATCATTTATTTTGTTGTGATTTGTTTTATTATTAAAGCTACTTTAAGCATAACTTAAATTTTTTAGTGTATGCACTAAATTTTTGAATAAGATGAATGATCAAAGGCGTGTACAAAAGTCAAAGGCGTCAAATAAAAAAGAATGGAGAGAGTATTTAGCTTCAGCCATAGGGTGTGAAGATTATTTATTACTCCATCCTTTTTTTTACGTCTGTGAATTTTGGGCACGGCTTTGACCATTCGTTTTATTAAAAAATGTAGTGCAAACATGAAAAAAAATATAGGTCATGCTTAAAGTACCTTTTTATGATAAAATAAATCACAACTAAATAAATGATATTTACATAGTTTTTCTAATAAGGCAAATTGTAAAAAACGTATCAAAAAGTCAAAAAATCAAAAGCGTAAAGAAACGGAAGTACATCTTAAGTACACAAGTTGCCACCTACGAACACACAATGGCTCCAAGTCTATTTCCTATCGTCAACACAACTAGTCGAATATGCATTTCCAAAATTGCGACTTAAATACGTCGTACTGAAAATTTGAAAGCATACGAAATTTAAAGACTCTTTTAAGTAACGGAAAGGCTGCAGCCCGCAAGTCCGGACGCGTCTGTACTTGGGCCCGCTCGTGCGCATGGTAGCCCAGCTTCACCTGCCTACCCAGCCTGACATCATTCGCGTGCCCAGCCCAGCCACATCCCGCGGCTCGCTCCACTTGAGAGGAAGTGTCCCCATTACAGGCTTCTCCGTCGACGGTGACGTCGGAGACGGCGACGCTAGAGACGCCGACGACCGGATTCCACAGCCGTGAGGTGCGCCACCTCTGCCGTCCTCGCTTCCTCTCCTCCCGCTCCCCGTTCCCCATTTTGCCCCCCTCCCCGCTTTCCCCGCACCTAGGTGCTGCATGTTTCTTCACCGTCACCGCCGCCGTCCTCGCCTCCTCTGCCGCCGACAAGGCGGCCTCATTCACTAGCGCCGTCGCCGTATATGAATGCGTCAAATCCGAAGAAGAAGGAGGCTAGGAAGGAGATGAATCTTCATTTTCGCATGGGAACTCCAAGCATGTAAAAGTATGAACTTGGGTTTTTTTGCTTTGTTTTCGCTCGATTCGGCAAGCTTGGGGTAGAGGTTGCTGGATTTGGGCAAGAAGGAGACAAGGACGAGGCCCATCCCATATATTTTTTCACACGAAACCTAGGACTTGCCTTCTGAAACTTGGAGTAGCACGTCCCGAAACTTGGACTTTATACTTTTGAAACCTAGGATTTTTGGCTTCGAACCTCTAGATCCCGCATGTTAAAACTTTGATTTTGCCTGACGAAACCCAAAACTTTCTCTGTTGTAACTTGGACTTTGCCCACCGAAACTTGGGGATTTTTCATGATCGAAACTTCGCTCTGTGCTACTGAAACTTAAGTTTGTCCATTGAAATTTGGATTTTGCGTACTGAAACTTGAACTTTTACTATTGAAACTTAGTTCTTGATATCGAGAAACTTTCTTAACTTTCAAGTTTCATCGTCAGGTTGCCAGATTTCATCAAGTTTTTGCCGTTATTTTTCAAGTTTCAGTAGATATTTGTCAAGTTTCAGCGATGACATCATGCTGACGTCATTGGTCCGGACGTTCGATCCCTGGTGCTCGCCTTTAAGTAATCATTTTCACATTAACTAGATGAAAATTCAAATATAACAATTAATTCGAAAACAACAGTCAGAGACTACGACCTAAAGACACTTTAAGTATTCGTACTAGAAATAATCATTTTCACATTAACTAGATGAAAACTGCGACTTAAAGACACTTTTAAGTATTCCTACTAGAAATTTGAAAGCAGATGAAAATTCAAAGATACCATAATTGTTTTTCAAAAAGGATATTGTCAAGAATGGGATTCGAACCCATGCCCTTTCGGACCAGTACCTGAAACTGGCGCCTTAGACCAACTCGGCCATCTTGACTGCCTGTTTTAGCTTCAGATAATTGTTTTATTTAATAATAGTTGAAACATGGTTTTGGATCGGTTTTTTCCAAGAATTTGACGTGTACGAACCTACCGTAACTAGGTTGGATTGACGTAAGGCCATAATATTTTGCCTCTATGAGATCGACAGATGTTTAGGGTTCACCAATAATATGTTAATAGTAACATGCGTTTTGCACACCAAATTTCACTATTAGTTTTCAGTCTTTATCATGGGCCCGTGGCAAGGAACGAAGCCCCGATTTGGGAAAATTAATGATTTGCCTTGAAGTTGATTAGCCTTGGCTAATTTACCTAAAATTAAAAAGCATTTGATGATTTGCCCTGTTAGGATCTATATGCAAAAAAAAAATTTAATCCAATCCTATCATCTTCTCCAAACATGAAAAAAAACGTTTCCCCTCTTCGAAGTTGGATCTTCACCTTCCTTTCCCCGATGTTCACCAGCTGGTCACTGCCCTGAAGCAGCTGCTGGAGACTGGAGGCGGCTGCGCGGCTGAAGGGCGGCCAGCGCGTGCTGGATGGGGTTGGAGGGAGGCAGATGGGCATGCGCTGGAGGGCACCGGCTGCGTGGCTGGACGTTGGTTGGCGCGCGGCTTGAGGACGGCGCGTGGCGGCAGCATGCGATGGGATGGAGTGCGCCGGCGCACACGCATGGAGCTAGTGATGGGAGCAAAGAAATTAGGAAGGATTTGTGTTTTTGTTTTAGAACCCCCTCAAGTCTAAGCATCACTTAATAGTCCTGCGGGGCAAATAATCAAAGGCACAAAAACTTTGGGCAAATAATCAAAGGACACTAAACTTCAGGGCAAATTGGCAATTTTCCCGATTTTGGGTAGTCGTTTAACAAATGAAAACTGCAGTGGGCTCATTATTTTCGCTGATTTTTTTTCTTGGCAGAAAACTATGTTTTTTTTTTGTTCAGCGAGTGTGTTTAAAAAATTTTCCTCACCTCACTCAATGTTATAAAACCAATTGTTTATTTTTAAGAAAACCCTCTTGCCAAATACTTCAACATACTAATATTATTTTTAAGGTTAGAAAAATTATTATAACGCAATATCACATATATAACTAAGGAAAAATTCGATACATGCCATTACAAAGTGACGGGTTCTGAAATTTTTCATTACTTAATCGGAAATCCGCTCCGTACCATTGTAAAGTTGTGTTTCTCCAAAATATACCATTACAACCTAGTTAAGACCTAATCTTGCCCTAATCCTTCTCTTTCCTCCCTAATCCTTCTCCTTCCTCCCTAATTCTTCTTCTTCCCTCTCTTCCTCTCCACGGTGGCGCGGTGCTCCTCCGAATCGAACCGAATAGGCGGCGGCTCCCTAGCATGGTGCGGTTTCTCTCTTTCGTGCCAGCGGCGGCCAGCTCCTCCACGTTCACCACAGCAACGGCAGCCCGACGCGTCATCCCCTCCT
Source organism: Raddia distichophylla (assembly GCA_005191435.1). Taxonomy (NCBI): domain Eukaryota; kingdom Viridiplantae; phylum Streptophyta; class Magnoliopsida; order Poales; family Poaceae; genus Raddia; species Raddia distichophylla. The sequence continues at coordinate 246,836 of SPJY01020047.1, read as the reverse complement.
CGGCCTAGACTCCCTTGGCGCGGCGGCGATGCCATAGATCGGGCTCGAACGGTGCTGCTCCCCACACCACCACGACGCCAACACAGACGACCGACGGCGTCCAGCCGTCTCTTCCTCCCTCGGCCAGGGGTGGCGGCGGCCATCCTCTCCACCCATCGGCGCAGGCGGCGCCCTTACTTCCAGATCCCGGCGGGGCTGACGGAGGCCTCCCCTACATCAACGCGGTGGCGGCCTCCCCTTCTTCCCTTTGGCTCGGACAGCGACGGCGGCGGTGACGACGACGGAAAGAAGATGGATTAGGGAGGAGGAAGATGGATTAGGGAGGAAGAAGACGGATTAGAGGGAGGATTAGGGATAATCGGGTCTAAATTTCGTCGTAATGGCATATATCAGAGAATCGCAACTTTATATTGGCATGAGCCCAATTAGTCGTTTTGTAATGGCAAATTCAGAACCCGTCACTTTGTAATGGCATATACCGAATTTTCCCTATAACTAACACTTATTATAAACAATATTAAAATTAATTTGCATTCCTCTAACCTAATTCATGCATTTAGGATGCGTCTGGTTGGAGGGGAAAAAGACTAGGAAAGGAGAAGTTAAGATTTGGAAAAAGTCAATTCTCTTGTTAGGTTAAATGAAAGTAGAGAGAGTAAAAAGAAATTACCACTGTACATGCCATTGCACAAAATTCTAAACCCCTATATGGCTATATGTCATAATTGTGTCTATGATATGTGGGCCTAGGTCCTACCTGTCATTGGCAAAAGCCATGTTATATACAGTATTAGGGCTATTTTGCAGTGGCATGTAGGGATTTAAACAGTTAAACAAAGAGAAGTTTCTTATTTGCAGACCCAAGATGACATTTTCCCTATTTACTTCCCACTCACCCTCTTTCATGCTAGAATGGTGCTACACTTAGGGGTGGAAACAAGCCGAGCCCGAGCGAGCCAGCACTGGCTTGGCTCGGCTCTCTAGGTACCAAGCCGAGCCCGAGTCAAACTAAGCAAGGGGTCCGAGCTGAAAAACGGGCTCGACTCGGCTCGGTGGTAGCTCGAGAGCTGCTCGTAAGCGCTCGCGAGCCCGCACAAGCCCGAACCACGAGCCACGAGCCCTAGCCCAAGCTCGAGTGAAAAACAAGCTCGGTGAATGATGAATGATGATGTACAAGCCTTTAGGGGTGAAAACGAGCCGAGCCCGAGCGAGCCAGCACTGGCTTGGCTCGGCTCGCTAGGTATCGAGCCGAGCCCGAGTCAAGCTAAGCAAGGGGTCCGAGCTTAAAAAGGGCTCGACTCGGCTCGGTGGTAGCTCGCGAGCTGCTCGTGAGCGCTCGCGAGCCCGCACAAACCCGAACCACGAGCCCCAGCCCGAGCTCGAGTGAAAAACAAGCTCGGTGAATGATGAATAATGATGCACAAGCCATGAGTCAAGCCCGAGCAAACCAGCCTCTGGCTCAGCTCGGCTTGGTTAGTTGCACGAGGTGAAAATGGTGTTCGGCTCGTACTCGTTTCTAAACGAGTCGAGCCCGAGCAGCTCACAAGCTTCTTGTTTGTTTTCTAGCTACACTACTTGCACTTGTAATGTTATGGAATTTTGTGCACGTTTTAAAAGGTACTGTATATTTTTGTCGCTAAAATAATGCACAGAAAACTCAATCTAACTCCTCCACTGATTGCATTGTAATTCAGCAAAAATCATCTGACATCGTTGTGCAGAAAAACTGCACGGCACAAAATTCCTACCACTCAGGCAGACAAATTCCATGCCCTCAAACAGATCGGGGACCATACCAACCCTACCCAAAGACACGAGAAGGTCACCATGATTTAATCGAAATTCTATTATTTTAAAAAGACTAGTTTATGATTTCTTTTATTTTAATTTTTCTATTTAAAGTGGTCTAAAATTTGGTTTTGAATTTTAAATATGGATTTAGATTGGTTGCAGATTCGGTTTGGTCGAATCAAGACAGCCCGGTAAAATTTGATTTTTGTAAGAAAAAATGTGTATTTAGTCACTGAACTTCTATGAAAACATCAAATTGGCTCTCGTGGTGGAAAACTGGTTGGAAACAGTCGTAATGGTTTTACAAAAGCACCATTTTCGTCCTGATCGGTTTTGATAGTGGTTTTGCTGACGTGACAGTTACCGGGTTTGAAAGCGGTTTTATTGACGTGGCAATCCACATGGCAGATCATGTCTTCAAAATCTATCATGTGGACTGTCGCGTCAGTAAAACCGCCCTCAAAACCGGTCGGAGGACAAAAATAATGCTTTTGTAAAACCATGATAATTTTTCGTCACGAGTTTCCACCACGAGAACTAATTTAATGCTTTCATGGAAGTTATGGAACCAAAATGACATCCTTTTCTTTTCGTAATTCTGATACCTGCTCCCGAGTATACTACAATTGCAATTTATTTGAACAAAATAACGGAAATAATCCTCCATCCGAAATTAGTATACTACAATTGCAATTTGTTTGAACACTAATCAGACGTGCTGTTCTGTTCAGTGCTCACGAGTCACGAGCACGCGAATGGCGCGCGCTTGAATACGCCTCCGCGGCCGGCCGCCGTTGCTCCGTCTCCATGCCTCTTCGCCGCCCCTCCTCCAATGCCCTCACTCCGGCAATCTCCGCGCACCTCCGCACCCTCCCCGCCGGCACCGCCTCGACGTCCACCTCGACCGTGCGCGCCGGTGCCCACTACCCGCTCGACGGAATGCCGCGCCCGGACAGCCTCGCGTGGCTCCCCGCCGAGCTCGCGTGCTTTTGTCGCTCGCGCGCCGCGGGGCACACGCCCAGCCAGTTCTCCTACGCCAACGCGCTCGCCGCTTGCACCGCCAACGTGGCCGGGCGCGTCGCGTTCGCCGAGCAGATCTACTGCGCCGCCTGGAAGGACGGGCTCTCGATCGACGCCTACGTCTGCAGCGGCATGATCGACCTGCTCGCCAAGAGCGGCCGCTTCGGGGAAGCGCTCAAGGCGTTCGAGGATGGAGACCGGGGGAGCGCGGTCTGCTGGAACGCGGCTATCTCTGGGGCGGTGCGGAACGGCGAGGACGAGCTCGCCGTCGATATGTTCAGTGACATGGTGTGGGGATCCTGTGAGACGAACTCGTTCACTTATTCCGGAGTTCTCGGTGCGTGCGCCGCGGGCGCGGAGCTGGGCGTTGGGAGGGCGGTGCATGGGCTGGTGCTCCGGCGTGATCCAGAGTACGATGTGTTTGTTGGGACATCGATTGTTAATATGTATGCCAAGGGCGGTGACATGGGCGCTGCAATGAGGGAGTTCTGGAGGATGCCAGTCCGGAATGTGGTTTCCTGGACCACCGCGATCGCTGGTTTCGTGCAGGAGGAGGATCCAGTAAATGCGGTGCTACTTCTCAGGGAGATGGTGCGGGGAGGCATTGTGATAAACAAATACACAGCTACAAGCGTATTGCTCGCTTGCTCCCAGATGTCTATGATACGAGAGGCTAGCCAGATGCATGGCATTATCATGAAGACAAAGCTGTTCTTGGATCAGGTTGTTAAAGAAGCTTTGGTTAGCACGTATGCTTGTATTGGGGCTATTGAGTTATCGGAGAAAGTGTTTCAAGAAGCCGGCAATGTTAGCAACAGAAGTATTTGGTCAGCATTCATTTCTGGGGTTAGTAACCAGAACCTGTTAAGATCAATTCAGCTGTTAAGGAGGATGTTTCATCAGGGTGTAAGACCAAATGAAAAATGCTATGCTTCCATTTTCAGATCTGTCGATTCAATTGAGTTTGGCAGACAACTACATTCCTCAGTCATAAAAGATGGTTTCGCAGATAATGTTCTTGTCAGCAGTGCTCTCTCTACCATGTACTCGAGATGTGATGATGTGGAAGATAGTTACAAGGTTTTTGAAGGGATGCAGGAAAGGGATGAAGTCTCATGGACAACAATGGTTGCTGGTTTTGCAACACATGGTCATTCTGTCCATGCATTCCAGATGTTCAGGAATATGATTCTTGATGGTTTTAAGCCTGACCAAGTGTCATTATCCGCCATTCTTTCAGCTTGTAATAGACCAGAGTACTTTCTCAGAGGGAAGGAACTTCATGGACATGTTCTTCGTGTATACGGAGAAATCACACCAATTAGCCATTATTTTGTTTCCATGTATTCTAAATGCCAAGATGTACTAACAGCTAGAAGACTTTTTGATGCAGCTCCACGCAAAGATCAAGTCATGTGGTCTTCAATGATCTCTGGATACGCTACGAATGATTGTAGTGAGGAGGCAATTTCCCTATTTCAGGTTATGATGGCAACTGGTTATCAGATTGATAGGTTTATATGCTCGTCTATTCTTAGCCTATGTGCTAAGATAACAAATCCATTCAATGGTAAGCTATTACATGGGTGTGCAATAAAAGTTGGCATACTGTCTGATCTATCAGTAAGCACTTCACTTGTGAAGGTGTACTCCAAAAGTGGTAATATGGATGATTCTCGTAAAGTTTTTGATGAAATAAGTGTTCCAGATTTAGTTATTTGGACAGCTATAATTGATGGATATGCTCAGCATGGAAGTGGTCAAGATGCTTTGGAGATGTTTGATCTGATGATTACGCGTGGAGTAAAACCAGATAATGTTGTACTAGTGAGTGTTTTATCTGCTTGCAGCCGTAGTGGTTTGGTTGAAGAAGGCATCAACTATTTTAATTCCATGAGAACCGTGTACGGAGTTGAGCCAGTGTTACATCATTACTGTTGTATGGTCGATTTATTTGGTCGATATGGGAGGCTTGCTGAGGCAAAAAGTTTCATCGAGAGTATGCCTATGAAGGCTGACTTGATGGTATGGAGCACACTACTTGCTGCTTGCAGAGTTCATGATGACACTGTACTTGGACGATTTGTAGAAAATAAGATCCGCGAAGAAAATTACGATTCAGGATCTTTTGCAACTCTGTCAAACATTCTTGCAAATTCTGGAAACTGGGAGGAAGTAGAAAGAATCAGAAAATCGATGAAGAGTGTTAAGAAAGAGCCTGGATGGAGTATGGTGTAAGAATTGAAGGGCTTGAAGGGATATTTATACCTAAAATAATTAGAATGCCGACTGTATGTAGAACATGTGTCATGAAGTGTGCTGGCACGAGAGCAACTGTAGAGATTATTAGTACGTTGACTGAAAATTTTACTCTGACCAAGACATATTGCAGAGTATGTCCATGCTTAAAACTTCTTAGCTTTAAAGGTTCTTAATTCTTCCAAGATACTTTTTATTAGTAAATGCACGACTATCTGACGAGTGATGACATATAATCTTATGGAAATTCGAAAAGCACGAGTTAAATGTATGCAATGAACAATGCATGTCATTGATATCAAGCATGTGCCTATAAACTTTTGGGCCTTTTATGTTTATTAAACTTTGCACTGGTAACTGTAGTAAATCTTTTAGGGACCTTGATAACTGTTCAGTGATGTTTGCTCCTGTTCATGGGGAAGATTTGATAATTATCCAAGGATTGCACTGTTGATATAACTGAGTAATCCAAACTCCTTGCACAGTTCACTGTAGTCAATTCATTATGTAATTTATGATGAAATCTGCATACCTGACATATAGGATGCGCCATCAATTGTATGGTTTTTTATAACACTGAAGAACTTTCTATATACAACCAAGCTAATCTTCTATCTGTTAAAATGGGTATAGTTCGCAACGTATGAACCTAACTGAAAATGTACAAAAACCGGTCTTTTGCTAACAGATGAAGATAGCTCTTGGTGTCATATACCTAACTATGCATAACATTTTTCCATAGAGCAGCTATTGGACATCTCTGTGGGAAGTGGGGAACCAGGGAGACTCACATGGCATGTTGCATGTCCAATCATCTGAAGAATCTACCCCCAAATCAAATGGGAATTTTATTTTTCGTGGAATTCCGCACTCATTGCCCGTACTGTATCCATTATCAGGTTTGGTTGTATTTGGATCTTTGTCCATATTTCCGATGCCTCCATTTGTATCTACAACCCAATCAACTGCAAATCCATTGCATGGTTCAGACTGTCCAAACTCCGAGGTTGGTGAGGCTTTGTTCATGCTATTGTTTATCCCAGGGGCTATGCTGAGAAGCACTGATGTGGCATCCAATGACTTCTGTGAAGTTTGTGTTTCAAACGGGAAGATGATCGAATTGCTATGGACGTTTTTGTTAGATAGGTGAGTTAAAGATGGACTGCAGTTGAAGTTTATGACTTTACATGAATTGCTATCTTGTGAACTGCTGAGCTTTTGCTGATGCTGTTCCTGCAAGCACTGTTGGCTATTGAACTGATTCACAGGTATTGCAACTTCTGCTGAGCAAGAAGAGCTTTCCAGAGCAAAATGTGAAGCTTGTATGGGCTTCAAAGAAGTTAACAGATCTGTCTCTGTTGTTGCAGTTGACTGAGGACCCCAGGAGTGCGATAACACTCTTTGTGCCGTAGAACTAGGTTTTTTAAATATCCTACAAAGAGCCCAGGCATCCTGTTGGACAAAGAAAAGAATCAGAATAATACAATGTCTTGATTTTTCTTCTTCCAAAATTTATTGTCGTACGTAAGTACTCAGAGCAAAATGCTCACATTGGCTGGAATGTTTTTGCTTATTGGTATTTTAGGAAGTGATGAATCAGTGAGTGAAGGAAGCCTGAACTCATGCATCATCCAATCAGTCTTGAGCCCTTTTGTTGCTCTCCCTTTATAGAAGACAAGAGACTTCTTCAGGCCTATGCACTTGGTTCCCTCAGAAGAGTAAATGGGCCTATCCGTTCCTGTTGCTTTCCAGAATCCAGCTCCTGTGACTCTATTTGGTCTAGCACTATTTCGATACTTCCGGTCCCTTGGGCAGTAGAAATACCATTCTTTCTCCCCAGAACTTGCAAGCTCTATCCAAGGATAAGATAATAGTTAAGACATTGCAAAAAGTAGCAGTGTGTAAAGCTATGCAATGAAATAAGTAATATTGCAGAGATTTGAGGCTAACAATATATGGGTTGGTCTTCTGGTGAGAAGGTACTACTTAAATATATCTCCATGGGCTTGAAGATGAACAGATAGATCAAGATACCAGTTGAAAAACCATTGAAATCAACTCTACTGTGTTTTGCCACTTTTGCTAACTTTATCTGGAACTCTTATGTGTGTGCATTCATGGTGATGGGGTAGAAGTCTCCCAACTTTCCCGTGAGTAGAATATGAACATGTAGGAATGGCCATCCCTTTTGTTGTACCTCATGCTTGAAATATTGAGCTTTTTTCAAAATAACTTTGGACCCAAGTGGATTTAGGCAGATAATGTTGTTATATTCTATTCTTAGTGAACTTGCATATAGGATAATTGCAAAAAAAAAAGTTTCTCAAAATAAGCTATGCAAGATTATAGTCTACATTTATATAGTGGAATGAATTAACATGGTAGTGGGTGTAAATTTTGCAACCACGATTTATCCATATGTGCCTATGTGGGAGCATAATATCTGGCATCTGCATGCTAATGAATGGAGAAACTGTGCCTTTTTTTTTTAAAAAAAAAGGATAGAGTAAGTGTCTTCCATTTGCATCATTGTTGGAGAAATACAAATTAGTATCTGCAGCCATTTTACTGATTGGGAAACAAGGTTTCACAATATTAAAGTTCCTCGTGGTTCATTCAAAAACAAATGACAAGAAGTACTGAGAGATTGCAACTCACTTGGGAGATCCCATGGGTCATATTTGTAGATGTCCAGCTGCCTGATGAGCTCAATGGAAAGGGGTTTTTGTTGAATCTTTTTCTTGAGATAAAAATTGACAAGCTCTTCATCTGTGGGATGAAACCGGAAGCCAGGCAGAAGTACCTCTTCTGACTTGTCCATATTACTTCTCTCATCCATGACTCAAGGGTGAAATCTGATGCAGGTTAATACTACTATTGTGCTACTTATGTGGTTGTAGTGAATGGCTTTATGGTCGAAGTTGCCTAGGTAAAGACAAACCTCGTGAAGCTCTCTCTAAAAACTACTATACTATGCACACTAGCATCTCATATATATATGTATATGTATGCTTTCGTGGTGCTTCTGCACAGATTATAAACTCTTATAGACAACTGCCTAATATAGTACAGGAATTTATCAGCCCAGAGAGGAAAAAGTGGACGGCTCGATGTAAGAAGTGGTAAACGAGGAAGAGAGAAAGGCTAGTGTAACTTGTGGACATGAGATGAGAAATTGGTGCTTTTATAATCTTTAAGATAAACCGTGTTTGAGTTAAATGAGGTCTCTGTCTGCATTAAAAAGTATTTTATTCCTTCTCTCTTTGAACCTATTTGATTTAATTAATCAGGGATTAGTATATCGGTGAAGATAAGTTAGCACCATTTGAGGATTATCCGTCCCTTTCAATTCACACAGAATCATGATCTAGGACATCCTTAACAATACTCCTAGAACAAGAGTTTTTTTTTTGAGCATTTCTAATGGATCCTAAGTTAGGATGTCTCAGACGCTATTCACACATCGTTTTTACTATTTATCTATATTTCCATCTGTCATATTTTATTTGTTACAGTACTAAAACGTCCTAACTTGATACATTGAAGATGCCCTTACATATTTATCCATGTCATAGGAACCATTTACTACTAGTCTACTATTTTACTTGTTTTTTTAGTATGACTTGGAGGTTAAACAATTCCCAATTCATTGTATTGTGCATCAGTATTACAATCCCCAGGTGTGTTCCTTCTAAATTCATTTTTTTGCATGCATATGTAGACATATGGCTTCATTTCGTGGTTTACAAAGTTTATTAGCAAAACGATTGTTTTTCTAGGCATCATTGTTGTTGCATTTAAGCTTCTCGATCATATGCGAGATTTATTACTCTGTATTGAAGATATTGTCCTGTTCATGGAATCCTTGTAGCCTTCCGTCTAATTTAGTAATTAGTTTTCACTGTGGCTGTCGCCTTTCATAAGCAATGTCCTTTAGCTTTGTATTGTGTTAAGGCTGAACACCGATGTGACAAGCGACGTACAAGTACTTGTGAATTTGCGATTGAAATGTTTCTTACCTCAACATGCAATAACTTGAATAAAACGCTGGGGCGCTGTTAAATTGCATTGATGTAGTTCAGAAAAACCCCACTGGATGTTAACACTTCACTATCTCACATTTTCACTACAGTGATGGCCTTCAATATTTTACTGAGCAGCGTGTAACTTACTGCAAACTGTTCTGACGGTAGCCTTTTGCAAACATATAATTCCGTCCAATCAAATTTTATTTCTCAAGCAGTTGCCACAGTAGAATCAATCTCAGTTTTCTTTGATCATACGCTCGGTTTAATCACCACTTGTATAAATTTAGTGCTCATTGTTTACAAGAACATGTTTTTCAGTATGGTACGAAAAAGTGAATCATTTTCGATACTGCATGGTTAGATGACCGTGTAAAGTCATGAAGTATATCTTGGTACTTTCTGTATATACCTTGATGTTGCGTTGGATTGGATAGAGCCTATATAGTATCGATAAGGCTTCAGAACAATTCCCATGCCTCCCAAGTTCCTGGCAGGGGATTAATAACCCAATTAGTTCCATACTTAGGGATAACAAACATGATTTCGTTTGGAGCACTTCTTATATTGTTGCATGACCCAAATTGGGAGAATGTTCGGGTCAAACCCTTCAAACACAATTACACAAGCCTTCTGCCCTTCCCCCTCTTCTTGCCTTCTTAAGTTCTTAGTACTTGGAACATTGGAGACCTATGCTGCGTTGCATTGCTGCCAGTGTTGAGTGTTGACAAGATCCCTTCTTGCCAAATGGAGCTAGCGCACGTTTGAGTTTCTTGTTTAAGTTGTGGAGAGAGTGCTGCGCTACTTTTGTGAATAACTTGTTAAGAACATAGAACCAACCAATGCGTGTTTGTGTTTAGGACTCCATGTAATCTACGTTATGGTACTCATATTTCTTCCAATTTAAGCGAGATTTTGTACGAGGAAGCTTGTACCTCCTTTAATTTCAAAAAAAAAGACAAATGCCTCAAAAGTTGGTACGATCAGTCAAATGGGTGACATTATAAAAAATACCGCTTAAGGCATCCTAGCCAACCTTCGTATCTTGCTCTACGCCGACAATGCTGCAATATTTGTGGCATCGATCAAAGAAGAAATCTCGGCGCTGGCCCAGATACTGCAGAGATTCGGCGCAATCTCTGGCCTCTGCACCAACTTCGAAAAGAGTCAGGTCGTGCCCATCAGGTGCGAGGGGCTTGACCTCGACGACATTCACGCCGACCTGAGCGCGAGACGAACGTCCTTCCCCGTCACGTACCTCGGCCTCCCGCTCGCCATAAAGAAGCTAAAGCATGTCCACTTCCAACGTCTAATCAATAAGATAGCTAGACGGCTGGCTGGCTGACGAGGGCAAATGATGTCAAAAAGGGGTCGAGTCACCCTGTTCAAGTCGGTTCTCTCGGCACTACTGTCCTACACCCTATCAGTGATCTCCCCGCCTACCTCGGTCCTTAAGAAGATCGACAAACTGCGCCGCGCCTGACTTTGGCGTGGAAATGACAACGTCGTGGCCGGTGGGTGTCGAGTCAACTGGAAACTCCTCTTCTCCCCGGCTACCCTTGGGGGGCTCGGGGTTCTCGACCTGAAGAATTTCGTTCGCGCCCTCCATTTTTGTTGGCTTTGGCTGGCCAAATCTGGCTCCCCCAGATCATGCCTCGTCTCGCTGGATAGGGTGGACCCTATTGGCGCGACACTCTTCGAAGCGAGCACTAAGCTGGTTCTTGGGAATGGAGCCACCTTCCTCTTCTGGACCGACGCTTGGCTCTTTGGGCAATATCCAAAGGAAGTGCCTCCAGGAGGGCCTCCGCACGTAAAAACTGCACAGTCGTCGAGGCCCTTCACAATAACAACTGGCTGTTGGATTTACGGCGGAATTTCACCCCCAACCTCGCCGTGGAGCTGGTCTCCCTATTTCAAAAGATCAGCCGTGCTGCGCTTTGTTCGAATCAACAGGACCAAGCCGTTTGGCATTTCTCCGCACACGAGAACTTCTTTGTTCGCTCGGCGTACCACATGCAATTCGCTGGAAGGACATCTCCGACGGTGCTAATGCTAATATAGAAGCAGTGGGCACCCTCCAAGTGCAAGTTTTTTGCTTGGACGTTGTTTCTAAGGAGGGTCATGACTGTTGACGCTCTCCTGCGTCGAGGTCTGCCAAATAACTACTTCTGCACCCTTTGTCTCAGATGCCTGGAGACCCCGGAGCACCTCTTCCTCAAGTGCCCCTTATCCTCCCACATTTAGGATCTCCTGGCTTCCCGGCTCAATGCCCCATGCCTACTCCGCTCTGCATGCTCCCACACCGATGATCTCAGCGTATGGTGGGCTGAGGACATTCTGCAACCCAACCTTAACTCGGGCCTAGGATCCATCGTGCTAGTAACCTTATGACTTCTCTGGCTCGAAAGGAACAATTGCATTTTCAACTCGAAAGAGTTGCCTTCGATGACCTTATTCGATTTTCTCATGGAGGTCCTGCGTCTTTGGGAGGCGGCAGACACCGTTTTGTAATAAGTTAGCTCATTTGTAACGCGCGTCCAGGGGGAATGCGCCTAAACCTCCCCCTAACATTTTGACCGTGCAACTTTCCTGCTGAATTAATTCAAGGCAGTTCCTCTGCCTTTTCCTCAAAAAAAGAAAAAAAACATTAATGGTGTAATATTGCGACTAATCTTATGTGAATAGGGGTGGAAATGAGTCAAAATTGAGTGAGCCAACTCAAGCTTGTTCAGTTGATCAAGCTAGGTAACAGGCCTAGCTCAAACTCATATGGCAAGCAAGTAACCCGACCAAGCCCACGAGGGCTTGTAAGTTCGTCTCATATGCATGCAGGAGGAAGAGGTAGCCGTGCCATCATAGTCGGCTAGGAGGAAAAGGGAGAGGTGACATTGCCATTGGGATCAACAGGGAGGAGCAGGAGGGTGAAGCGGCAATGCAGTCGGCCGTGAGGAGGAAGAGGGAGAGCGGCGTTGTCATCAGGGTCGATTGGGAGGAGCAGGAGGGGAGAGGTGGAATTGACTATGAGGAGGGAGAGGTGGTGAAATCGTTAACTAGGAGGGAGAGGTGGCGGCGCGACGTAGGGAGGGGGGTTTGAAAGGGAGAGGGAAGGGAGAAGAGGAGTGGTTGTAGTAGTGTCTGGATTAGTGTGAGGCTGTGAGGGAGGGGTGGAGAGGAGGTTGGGCCACTACTGGCGTGGGTCTATTGGACTGTTATTTCTAGTCTTTCAAGTTGATGTTACAAATGAGCCATGAGCAAGTTAGGCCTAGCTCGGTTTGAACTTGTTCCAAACCACAAGATAGAAAATGGGCTTGGATCAAGCTTGTTTGCATATGAGTTGAGCCAAGAATAAAGTCAAAGCTGCTCGCGAACTTCGAACTGATGTTCCAAACTCTATGTGATGACCTAGTCATTTTAGGTTTAAGGTTTAAGGTAAAATTAAAAGTTATCGCCATAATTTTATTATTTTTATATAATCCAAATGCTATGGCTAGCCATTTTGAAAGTCTTTTAGAAGATTTTTAAAGTCTTTTTAGTGGTTGGGCGTTTTGAGCATTTTCATACATCCCTGTCATAGTGTCCTTACACTACTTCCAATCCTACATGTCCTCAAGAGCGTTAGCTAGAAATATGGACACGTCCAGAAAGCAACATAATATCCTGATAGTATAATGAAGCCATTAACGTCAAGTTTTCTCGAATGAAGTTACCAGATAAGACAGCAAGCCATACTGCAGATCAATCATATAGCCAAAAAGAGAAGAAAAATACGCGAATCTTGGTGTGTATTCACATTTCCCTCCATTCACACGGAAGATCCGAAGGAAAAGGGGGAAAAAGAATAGAAAGAAACCACTGAGCTTTGGGTGTTGAATTTAATGGAGAATCCAATTGCTGCAGGTTTACTAAATACACCTAGCAATGTATGAACAGACGCTCCCGCTGGAAGGGAAGGAAAATTTACAGTCCGAAAGTTGCATATAGAGGCACAAGAAAGTACAATGTATTTGTTACAGCAATATTTGTTCTGGTAGTAACAATCGATCTACTGCAGTTTGTGTTCATCTAGCTGCCATTCAGTTATATAGATTTACCTCCTAGTTTCAATTGAACCCTTTTTTTCAAGTGATACATAAATAAATTGAGAGCTTTACTCTCTCTATTCAGCATAATATTTCGAGCCTATTGCCACATATGCATTTATTCGTCAATTCTAGCGGTAGCAATTTGAAATATCCATATATAGCTAGGCAAATTCGGTACTGTACTACCTCCGTCCTTTTTTATTTGTCGCCGTTGAATTTTAGACATGCCATTTGACTATTCTTCTTATTTAAAAAACTATTTAAGTATTATTTATTTTATTATGCTTTGTTTGTAGTTTAAGTATGATTTATATTTTTGCATATCTACACTAAATTATTTCTAAATTATTTTTGAATAAGACGAATGGTCAAAGAGCATATTCAAAAATTAACGACGACAAATAAAAAAGAAAGTACATTTTTTTGTGGTCCATGATCCCAGACCAAAGGTTTTCTAGATTACACCTCAAATTTAGTTTACTTATAGCAGATTGTTTTACGACGCTTTCAGATATTATCAGGTATGCTACTCATACTTTCCCTATATCCCCATTTGATTGCATCGAACTACATTATAAATTGGTTTAATACATGAAAATGGTACTGTAACTATCAGATTACTATATATTCCTTGTGTAAAATTAGGGATCTCTTGTAAGGTTTTGAATGGCAATTAAATTGAGTCTCGATTGGTGAGATTGATAGTGGTAAATAATTTAAATAATAAGAACTGAATAAACACATCTCTTGGAACATTTTTCAGCTGATAGGTTCACACTAGTATCATAGTATGAAACGGAACAGCATAAACAAGATTGTTTTCGTAAGATATGGTGTTTTGTAGGTTCCAGGGTAAGATTTTTCTTTCCTAGTCCAGGGAGAAAAAAAAATTCAGTGGATGAACTTTCTGATCAGTTTCAACGATGGGCATACTATAAATTTACATCAAGAGTCTTTGAAACTCAGCTCTCACCAAACTATTCAAATATGAACAACACATGATACATTTACAGTACATCTGCCTAGAGTTCATAGCTCCATGCCCTTATATTACCTGAAGAATTTCATAGAGATGTCTTGTAAAATTTCTATATATGCAACAACCAATTATACTGACGAAGACATATTTTATGATAATCAACACGATTAGTCCTGTAAAAGAGGTTACACACTGTGTGGTGATCCATCTAAAAGAGAGGTCCTTTCCTTGAACATGTACATAATTTAACAGTTTGCCACATAAAAATGTAAAACTACATATGTAGAGAACAGGGAAATACTATTGATTATTCTTATTAAACTGCATATATGTCCTCTTCTCATTGTTTCCAGGAAAAAACCTGTATGCTTCTGTACAGGAATTCCTGATGATACACAATTACCCATATACTTGTGCACGCCATGTCCTACTCATATAATCAGCTGCTGGAACTATTATTTTGCAGAACCTCAAATTAGATCATTTTTATTTAAAAAAATGATGTTATGTCCTGAATGTCAATTTGGGAGTTACAGAAGAACATAAAATTGCCTACTTGGAGAGTACATACTGAACACTGAACAGTAGAGTAGGGAGTCTATGTTTCAGTTGTTTCTTGGCTGAAGTCATTAGAAAGGTATGCACAAAGCCAGACTGGTAGGTTGAAGCCTTCAAGATGCTCCCAACAGCTCCTTGATATCATACCCTTGCAGCTGAAGCAATTGAAAATCACATGTCAGTTACATCTTACTACTTACATCATATGTTACATCTTACTACTTACATCATATATACCAGAACAAACCACCCACAAGAACCAAATTCACAAATAGGAATAGGGGTGAAAATGGGCCGGGTACTACCCGACGGGTACCCGTACCCAAAACCCCATTTCCCTAAAACGGGAGCTCATTTTTACTACCCGCCGGGTACTGGGTACGGGTAGAACCATATCCGTTTTCTTTGTTACGGATTCAGGTACGATAGGGGATAACAAATACCCGACAAATTTTATCAAGTACAGGTAGGATACGGGTACCCGATAAATTATTTAAAACACGCCCAAGCAAACCAGACTGCCGGATGAGACTACAACTTGCTTCCTTTATATAGGAGCATTCGTAGCAGACACTCTAAAACGTTGTGGTTTTGGATAGAGTAGTTGATAAAGGGAACTTTTAGAGTGTAGTGTAAAGTGTGAAATTAAATTTAGAGAGAAGGATAGAGTGAGTAGCTAATAGTGAAATGGAGTGGAGGGATAGAGCATCAGATGTGGATGCTCTAGCCAGCCAACCCTTCGCTTCCACCACCAACGAGCGAGGTGGTACTATCCTGGGTGGCTGGGCATTCACCGCAGAAACTCACTACCTCCTTTCACTTGTTTACTACCACTCAAACTCAACCCAGCCCCCAGCACCCACTACTGCATTGGCCCATCAACACATCTGCTGCGGTGTTGGGCTTGTACATGAGCAGCACGGTAAACATGCTCGCTATGCTCGGCCCGAATGATCAAACTATATGTAAATTTACTTATTGACTAGTGTAAAAGACGTCGACTAAAATTTTCTAAATTTTCTGCCGACCGATGAGGAGCTACGCCCGAGAAATTATGCTAGATCGTCCACCATGTGGACACAAAATCAAACGCAGATCCTTTTTCCATCAACAAAAAATTTATTATTCAGGTAAAGACTTTACATCCTGTGGTACGATCGACCATGATCAGCAATCAGCATACACAAAATTCACACGATAAAGCAAGTGAATAGATTGATCAGACATCCATTTTTTTTGCGTGGATCATTACTTTGTTTTTTGATTCGTTTCATTGCGCACTATCTGACTAAGTACCCGTTATCCTTTTTCTACCGGTTAGTAAATACCCGTATCCTACCGATTTTTCACTAGCTGTACCCGTACCCCTATCCGGGAAAAAATAATTAGGGTAGGATACAAGATACTACCCGACCGTATCCGACCCATTTTCACCTCTAGATAGGAAACATGCAGGAAATATAGCTGCCTGTGTTCATGCAAAAATACTGTGCCTAAACCAACTTATCATTCCAAGCACTTTCATCAAGGAATTTACTGGCTGATGATTAGAAATACCTGAAGAAAGGTGAGCAGTAATATTACTCCTGAGTTCCAAAATGCATGTATTGTAATAGGTGTAAGAAGATTCCGTGTTTGAGCATATGAAAACCCTAATGCAACACCTGCAGACCAATCAATATGGTTGTTGAATAATAATCACTCATAAAAATTGTGCTAACATAATACCTATTGTCCTAAGGAAAACACTAACGAATAGAATGACAATGGTTGTGTTCTGTATGATTGCGATCCTCAGAAGTCAGACCTAACCATAAGGTTGTCATGCTGTTCCTGCCTGTTTTTTTGTTTCATTGCAGCTGTAGCTGTCACATTTGTATAGCCAGTTTTTTTTTAAAAAAAATAATAAGAAAAGGAAACAAGTATGACATACCACACAAGTACACAACAGAACTTGATGTAAAAAGAAAAGAGTGCAGCATGCCACCCTCCATGACTTCAATATGGCCAAGTATGTCATCGATCAAATACATTCAGGCACTGTTGGCAAAAATGATATTCACATATTTTCTGTCCTAGTTCTAGATCTGCAAAGAAAATTACCAAGTATAAATAGCTGTGGGAATTGTCCAGGTGTCAGATGAGAAAGGGCAAATACAGCAGCACTGACGAGCACACAGGCTGGTGTTGGAAACCTGTACCCAAGTAAACTATTCAATACCTCAAATGCAAAACTGTAAGTTGTAGACGCGAAGGAAGTTGCTAAGATAAAAGATAAATAATATATGGATTTTTTACCACTTAGTCAAGGACACCATCAGAAATCCTCGAAATACAGTCTCCTCCAGAATTGGTGCTAGAACTCCAGTAATGCCCACCAAAAAGGCAGTGCTACCGACAGATAAAATAAAAGTTGAAAAGAAAATCAAGTCCTAACTGCCTGGTCTACAAGCAGCAGCAACTTAAACACAAAAGCTACATTGATGATACCTGAGACTTGATGAGCCAATTAGTGGCAGCAGCAGGACTAAGGAGTCAGTCTGAGGGTGAAAGACATCTCAGAAATAGGTTACTAGTCATGAAATAATATCCCTAAAAAATGGCTAACTAGTTGTAGGCAGGAAATTACACAAAAGTTCTGGACATTTAATAGTAATATGGCACCCTAGAGGAAGTAACGGTACAATTTGTTCCTTACGTTTCTATAGTTATCAATGGGATGACCCTTTCGTGCAAAATAAAATTTAACATATTGGCTCGTTGTGTAAAACATACTGTTCTTATTTGTCAATCATCTGAGCACTGACTCAGTGACTCAAAAGCATAGGACAGTTTCAGAGTTGCCAATGGTACAGATTGAGGTAGTAATTACATAAGATCTAGGCTCATGTGAGTTTAAGACATTCCAAAAGTTCAGTCGATAAAAATCATTTGATTGCGAAATGGGAAGAACTTTTGTTGCATTTGGCAAATTCTAAACAGTTCAATTTACAAAAATAAAATACTTAATTCACCGCAGTATTTTGTCCCTGAATAAATTGGATTAAAACTGAAGGTAAATGGCATCAGACAAATGTAAACTGACAATTAATGTGCGAGAAGTAACAATTAACGCATGGTGGTGCCAAGAAAAGCCTATCAGTTAAAGCATACAACACATCTGACCTCTCTCTCTGGAGGTTCGCCATTCAGATAGGTCATCACAACTCCAGCTAAAGCAATAGAAATGATTGCACCAAAGAGGCCAATTCCAGCCCATAGAAGCCAGCCATTTCGCAGTTTGAATGGCTCTTTAATATCTGAAAGTTTAACAACATTACTGCATCAACATATTTCCTTCCTATTAGAATTTTGTGACAAACTATTACTTTTAGAAAATACCCATTAAGAAGAGCAAGTTTCATATTCATGGACCATAGTATCTAGGTAAATCTATTTGCAGCAAATATCCCACAGCAGTTCTCAGAGTCACAGTTGAGAAAAACTACTTCTATTATGTACTCTTTCCACAAATTCAAATTTGTAGAGGTGAATATTGTAACATGATCAAGGCCTGACCATAACGAAATATATCATCTGGGTATGGTCGGAAGGTATTGGTGATGCCATATATAACACCAAGCACAACAGCTGTCACGCTACTGCATAGGACCAAAAAGAGAAAAAATAAATATTTGGCAATTGGCAACATCCATTCTTTGGCAAATACACAAGACTAGCAAAGAAATTGATTAGAATGAAACTTTTGATCCATACAGTTGTCCAAGGAAGAGTATCTCTGCTTTCTCGTCTATAGTTGCCTCCACAGCTTTAAACCCTACGTACGCCAAAGCCGATTGCTCAACCAATCCTGTCAGAACAAAGCTGTCTAAAGAACACTCAGGATTCTTCCTTCAACGGAGCCATGCAAAATAATTCAACATGCTAAGCTTACTGTAGTTATCAAGATTAACTATAGCACAACATTATCAAGCATTCAATTAGAACCACAGGAAGAATTCATTACAATTTACAACAGAAAACCTTTCAATTCTTCATGTCAAATTTTAGCACCAAGACCATGTGTTAAATTGCACTAAATATGAACAATCAGAATAGCCATACACGTTACTTCTTTCAAATTGCTTAGATAAGATCATAATAGTACCTTACTCCACAGCCCACCATGGTGAGCGCAACGGTTTGCCACCCCCATGGCACCTCCCACCGGCGAAGAAAGGGCCACTCATCTGAATTCTGCTTACATCCAAAAATTCCTCATCAAAATACGTCACCAAAGAAAGGAATGCTTACGGTCCAAGTAAACTTCAGAAATGTTTTTCACGAAAATACGATATCTACTTCACTGATTTCACTTTACACGGCATATCTACTTCAGAAATTTGAGATAATTTCCCTTTCACGGATGCACCCGTTCCATCAATATTCATAACATACTTCTATGCTCATTCAAGAAGCTAAATTCTGCACTGAACAGCATCAATATAGCATACAGAAGCGCTACACAACTGATTAGTAGGGCATCAAGAAATGAAGCGGCGGCGCATCACCTCGCCAGAAGGCGGAGGCCGATTGCCGTTGGTATTATCAGAGAAGCATGCGAAGCCTCCGCCCCTCCTCCTCCACCGGCCAGTCTCCAGCGGCCGTAGCAACCGCGGCTGAAGCCCTCCTGCAGCTGCTACGCGGATAGCTCTTGCGGAGGGGAGCGGCTTCCGGTGCTTGGACTTGGAGAGGAGAACGCCTCTGCATTGGAGCGGCCGGAGGATGAGAAGAGAGAGCTGCGGCGACGACGACGACGAAGCCATCAGAAGTTCAGAATGATGCTTCCTCGTCCTCTCTCTCACTGAAGAAGATGCTCGAGGAGTCTCGGGGATAAGGTGAGGACCTCTTTGTAAATTCTACAAAACCCATGGTCAAAAGTAAAAGTAAAACTTGAAAACTGAAACGGAACTGTCAATTTATCATAGGGCTCAGGGTCAAGGCTGCAAAAGTTACACCCTTTCGTCTCCAATCCTGAGGAGCTCAGGCGACGGCGGCGATGGCGGCGTCGGCGACCACGTCCGGCGAGTGGCTGGCGGGTGCCTTGCAAGAGCTACGGGGGCGTACGGGGAGCGCTCTGGAGCTCGACGCGGACCTCATCTCGGGGCTCGTCTCCTTCTGCGAGCTTGCGCCTCCACCCGACGCCGCCGACTACCTCGCGGTTCGTGCCCCACCACCCGCTCCTTTGTCCCTGCAACGATACTTGCAGCGCGCGATTCCATTTTCGTCGCGCTTTGGCTTATGATCGGAGCTTGTCTTGTATGTGTCGTTGTGCTTGTTTGGAGCGGCGGCTTGATCTTTGTCGGTCTCGGGGGCTCTTCTCCGATTAGGTTTTGTGCGATTTGTGTTTGATGACGATAGAATTGTTAGTTTTGAGAATCTGATCATCCGCGCATTGTGCCTCCGCTACCAACTTGTTGTTTGGTTGTGGATTTCTATGGGTGGGTCTCGTGGCAAGGAGAGGATTAATTGATGAATGAATGAAGCATCTTAAGTTAGAGCATGATTGAAGCGTCTTAGGTTAGAGCATGCTCCATGATACTGGGATTTGTTAAGACTTTTCTGTCGTGACGATTGAAAAAATTTCTGCTATCACCATGGATGATATTTTATCACCTGATTCATCGTTTTCTCAGGATTTATAATTTTATCAAGTATGTGGCTTTAGATGTGTATCTGCATAGTTGCTGCAATTCTGAGATTTGGTTGTTGTTAAACATGTTTCTATGCAAATGAAATTACACAGGATCTAATATGATGTAGATAGGTTCTGCTACTCGATGTAAATTTGACTCAGTGGATGTGTAGTATGCCAGAATCTATATAATTGATGCTAACTGTACTCTAAGGCACAAGAGAACATTAGAGGAATAATTCTACCATTTTTTTTGTAATTTGTAGTTTTCCTTGCCATGCCAACATGAAATTACACACTGCCTTTATCTTGCTTGATTGAAGGGATTATACTACTGTAAAAAACCAAGGTTTCTGCATGTATTGCAGCGTATGGTGAAATGTTTTTCTTTCTAGCAAACTGGTAACCTTCTCAGCGCTCACTTGTGAGTTTACATTCCTCTGTCTATGCATCTTGAGTAAATACGAAAGGGTAACCAAGACATTGAATCCCCATTATTGTCAAACTAAGGGTGTGCCCTTAACATCTTTTACTCTTTTTTTCATTTGGGAATCGCATTGCGAAGGAATTCTAATTTTGTCCAAACTCCAAAGGCAACTTTGTACTAGCATATATGCTTCGAACCCTTCTTAATATTCCTTTCTGAGTAGTGACACCACTAGTTATGATGTTTATATTATGCACCAATGCATGTGGAAACTTCTATTGCTTAATTGCTATTAAAAAAACTATAGCGAAAACTGCTGTTACCTAGTTGACAAATAATGATCATTTGCTATGTAATGGTGCAGAACATTATTGGAGTAGAAGCTGCTCAGGATCTTATTGAGGAGTACTTGCAGAGGAGAGGTTACATTGATCCCTCGAAAGGAACTGAAAGCTTACGGTCATCAAACCTTCAACCTTATGTGAAGCCATCTGCTGATGCGGCAACTTTCCAAACAAAGAAGCAAACACGTACCCAAAAAGATTTAGCATCTTCTTCTAATCAGAACTCCAAGAGTCAGTCAGGGACTGCTGAACCCCGAGTTGTCTCCAAGAGAGGTCCAAAAAAGAAAGAAGTAAAGGCCATATCCCTTGCTGAGGTAGCAAAGGGATCTATTGTCTTCAAGCAGGGGAAACCTTGTTCATGCCAAGCTCGCCAGCACAATCTTGTTAGCAACTGCTTATCATGTGGCAAAATTGTGTGCGAACAAGAGGGCGAGGGACCCTGTAGTTTCTGTGGTGCACTTGTCTTAAGGGAAGGAAGTACATATGCTGGTTTAAGTGATGTTGGTGTTCCTCTTTCAGAAGCAGAAGTTGCAGCTGAAGCATATGCAAAGAGGCTTGTTGACTATGACAGAGACTCTGCGGCAAGAACTAAAGTTTATGATGACCAAAGTGACTACTATGAAATGGAAGGAAACAGTTGGCTTTCTTCAAAGGTAAAGTAAATTTTGATGCTTGCTACTCCCTTCATTCTTTTTTATTTGTCGCCGTTGACTTTTAGACATGCCCTTTGACTATTCGTCTTATTAAAAAAAATATTTAAGTATCATTTATTTTGTTATGCTTTGTTTTATCATTAAAGGTTATTTAAGCATGATTTATATTTTTGCATATTTGCACTAAATTTTTTAATAAGACGAATGGTCAAAGGATATGTACAAAAGTCAACGGCGGCAAATAAAAAGAACCGAGGGAGTACTTCATAGTTCCATGTCCTTCATCATCATGTCTTCTTGTCTCATATCTACTCATATTGTGACACCTTTCCATTTGTTGAGATTCACTGTGTTGAATTGCAACGATCATGGAGATATATAATTTAACGATCATGGAGATTCATACTTACGGTTTGCTGTTTATCTGTGTGTGCACTTTATGCCTAATTACACGGGAAGTAATTTTAAGGGTAAGATTTATAGCATGTTATTTTTCTAGAGATGTAGTCTTGATTATTTGAGCAAATCTCTTATCTGGGATATGAACTCAAGAGTTCAACATCATATGTATCTGATTATCTCATATTACTTGATGGATTAGACAAGCATGAGATGTTACTGTGCAACTATTTTGAGATGCTGACAGATTCGTTCAATTGAACAATGTGCATTATGCAAGATGTCAACTCTAATACTATATATTTTGACACCTCAGGAAAAGTCTGTCCTAAAAAAGCAGCATGAAGAAGCTGAGGACGCAGCTGAAAAACAAAAAGGGAAAGTGATTGTCACATTTGATTTGGTGGGCCGTAAGGTAATAACTGGTAGTTTCTGACGGATGGCTTCAGTTTCAGGCTTAGTTGAATTGTGGTCTAGAAGCTTTCAACAAACATTGGAGTCTTTTGCAGGTGATTTTGAACCAGGATGAAGCCAGTAGGTTGGAATCGGAGCACCGGATCTTGAGGCCACCTGAAGAGGAGCATAGCCACCGCATACAGCCCAACCCCACAATCAGAGAGCAGCCGGTGTTCATCGAAACAGGGCCACAGAAACCGAAAACAGAGAGAGTAAAACAGAGCAAGAGGCTCGCCAAGAATGGGTTGTGCCTGGAAGTAACCGGGAGGCTGCTGCACGACGACAAGGACCTCCAGAGCTTTGTAGGCGGCAAGATGAAGAAGGGTGATCATCTGGCGTACAGCTCCTTTGGCCAGGCTCGTGAAGGCGATGATTACGAGTGCTCTCTCGATTTTGACTGAGCTTTGCTAATCGGTGATGGCTTCACCTTGACATTGTAGTGAAGTAACCCACCGTTTTGCTGCGTATTGGATGGCTTTCTTGCTTTTCACCGAGAGGTAATTTTGAAGAACGTTATGACCCCCAGGGCCCCAGGTACAAATGTTTTAGGAGGATAATTTATGTTAGAATTATTGGGCTTTGTCCATATATTTATAAAATAATTTCTTTAAAAAACTAAGTCTCGTGTATTCAAGAACTCATTAATATCAAATTGCAAGGAGCAGTATCAACTTAAATAATGGGGTGTGTTTCTCCTTAACAGCACTCATATAGGAGAGAAACTATGCTCGTCCTCGCCTCACCGCGCTTAGGCTCGGGCCAAGGCTGCACGTACTCTTAATGGGCTATCGAAATCGAGCCCTCTTGTCTGTGCAAATGCAGTGTTCTTATGCAGTTTATTTTCTTTTTCTCTTTGAAATTTTTGGTAACGCGGTTGAGATATGGAATCACGGATTCCATCGTGGTGTGATTTTGTGACGTATTCGGACTATATGTATAAACCACGCGGCGGCTGCGCCGAGAGAAAAGACATCAGAAATACTAGGGTTTTGTTTCCTCTTTACGGTGTCATCAGTAAGGATACTGACTTTCGGCGTGCATGGCTCGTTGGGAGAGCAGGTCTTCAGAATCCTCCATTATTGATCATCGAAAGACGGTGAATAAGGTTTTTGGGAAGGCTCGCGATTTTATTATCTCTGCATTCGCGATGATCTGTTACATCTACTTCCTCTACGTCATCGTTGCAGTCTTCATTGTCTTCAACATTGCACCAATGGAATCGTCATCATCCTATATCGATTTTATGTCCAAGGAGGATCGAAACGTATTTCTCGCTGTCCAATCCTCACCGCTTCTGTTTACCGGTATATTAGAGGGCGGTAGCTATCTCTACAGTATATTGTTATTAGGGAAAAAAAGGGATGGCAGGCCCTTTGGTGTTGCATTGCATAGCATAGCAGACAGTTTGTTTTGTCCCAACGGTGACGTTTCCGGTCACAGCAAACTATTACCACAACTCTCAACCTCAAAGTATGCTAGAACCATAGAATGGCGAAACCCATCTTCCTGTCAACGTTTAGGATCACCAAGGATAGCGTTTTCCCCGTTAAAACACCTTGCTGTCGCAACTCGCAAGGGACGCAACGTTGGTCTTCTGTATGGAATTGATACCAGATACTAGAGGCGAAAAACAGCAGCCTTTTTTATATATATCTGCAACAATTAGGGACGCACAGGCGCACACCACCCAAATAGTTTGGTAACTTTTATATACACCGCGTTTACTCCCTGGCCAACAAGCGAACCGCACTTGCGAAATCCGAAGCACAAACTGGGGGAATCTCTCATGCATCTTTACACTCAGTACACTGATATTGTAGGAAAGAAATGTATCTGGTTGTGCACTGGCAGCAACCATAATAATCCTTGGAGAGGCTGCAGACAGGCCAGCACCAGCACCTCCTCAACAGACATCTTCAGGGCTGTGGTTCATGCTGAGGTGTAGTGGGCGAATCTGGCGCGATGGTAAAATGCACTCCCCTTCCTTGCCCAGACTGAAGAATGAATGCCACCTCTGTTGCGGCTAAAGCAGCTGCCTCCTGGATATGTGTTCGTACAAACATCATACATCATACAAGTTAATTATTTACAGATGGTTCAAAGCAAGCTTTGATCCATGTCGACCATATTTCTTGAAACTTATCAAGCCAAAAGGTGATGCAAAAGCTCCATTCATGGAACCAATTCAAAAATTTCCCTGTAAGATGATTTTTGGGTTGAACAGCTTCCAAAGTAGTTTAATACAAAGATTATGAGTACACACTGAATTCCAGACCATGTTCAGGAAATACGTTAATCAAGTCAGAAATCACTATGATAACTATGTTTATTGTTTATGTTCTTGCTTGTCAAGGCTTGTCAAGTGGAAGAAAGCAGATGAAGAAAGATTCAGAAACTCAAATTTAAATGACTCACAGACTACTAAAGCAGGAATACTCATTCAAATATTTCAGGAACATGGCAATGCAGTGCCAGAAATTATAATGTGCTCCCAACAACTGTAAAAAAGAACAGAATAAAAGAAATATGAATAATATTTACAATGGCATACTGACCTGTCGCTGTCTGCGGCGCTGCAGAATACTAATTGCCCAGGCCATTATATAGAATGGTAGTAGAAAACCAGCAGCACGAAGTAGAAAAAGCTATCAATCAATGAACCACCATGAATACCAAATTATAATGGAAATACATGGAGAGAAGATGTTAATGATATATATTAAAGAATGTTCTGCCACTTACTGAAAACATTGCCGAAGTGTCGTCGTCATCTTCATCAGTTAGAGTCAATGCATGCCTCAATAATAAGAGAGCCATTAACTGAACAAGGAAAAGGGTAAACAAGTAAACAAGCCTTCTGTAACAAGTTGAATCAATAAATATGGCCCGTATGAACTCACAACAAGAGCAGCAGAGCGACAAAACGCAGCGGTGCTGGCATTTGTTGCAGAATAATCATCATATTCAGCTTCCAAAATGTGGTTCTGCGCGACTGCAAGGACCCTAGGATCACGCAAGTCAAATGCTGTACCAGTAATGGTCCAGCCACCACTGTACATCCCCAAAGAAAAGAAGTAGCAATTTGACAATAACATTAAAAACATTAGAATAAAAATGCAAAGGAAATTAACTTATGAAATTTGAATAATACGAAAGCATGATGTCCTGCCTTATATCAATGGTAGTTTCATCAGGATGGGGTCTGGGAGGTGCTGTGTACCCATGTTCATATGGCTGCAGTAAGGTAAATTTTAAAAACATTCAGCATTGCACCAAAGGGAAAACATGATAAATTGTTTAGACACAAATTCACCTCATGACAAATTTCACATGTTACATCTCCTTTCTCATTGCACCATCGCTGTACGCAAGCCCGGTGAGCATACTGCATAACACAAACTAAAATTATGTGAGCATATTGTACATTTACAATGCCTGGTGAACATAACTTTAAAAAATTATAGTTTCAGAAACAAGACATGTATGACGGCTACTTGGCTAGAATCAACTTGACGTTCTATTCAGCTAGAGTAACAACTGTTGTTGGAATTCATGTTATCCTTATACTTGCTATGCTATTTCATTACAGTATGAAGAATGAACATAACCTCATCCTATTGAGTACTTATCAAGGCTGAATATGCCATGGTAACAGAAATTTATGTTCTGTAGTTTGCCATATTTCAAATTTTTTGGTACAGATTTGCATGTCTTAAGAAGCTAAAATCATGTCATTCAACGTGATTTGAATATTTTCTTCTAAAAGGCACTCTCTTCCTTGGCTGCAAAGCAAAGATTTTAGCATCTTGACACTTTCGAAACATACATATCTTGTTAAGCAAGTTGCAACTATAATTGAGGTTTAATTGGTTCACATTGATGCAACATACAAACTGCAATTGCTGGAGTGATGTATTCTATCAACCACGCAAACCTGAATTTACAAATTCCAACCTGCAACCAAAACTTGAAACAATTAAAACTAAGTTGATGGAATAATGTGAACCTTTAGACTTCCAGTGCAAGCACATGGGCTCTCTAGATTTTTTATATTGTCTTCCTCCTGGCAAATGCGACACTCCACCATCTGCAGAAGAGGTTCTTCTTCTGGAACCATGCTTTCTTCAACTGGCAAAAAGGTATGCGCGGTCAAGAGTGGCTGTGTGGTGGCTTCCCCCAATGAATTCTTGGCAGTCACAGTGTCATCAATGGGCTCAGGCGCCATTAGGCGGTCAACATTGAGCATTAGATGATCCTTCATTGTTGCAAATAAGTAAACTAATAACAGTTTGAACAAAAGAAATTCCTTTAGAAATCCTATTCGATCTTCTCAGAGCTTATAATTTAATTGTTAGATCAGGCATGAAATCCTGCCAAAAAAATATGGAATTAATAGGGTTTAAACAATGATATCATTAAATAGAAAAAATGAAATAGAACAGCTACAAAGAAGCTCAGGAAACTTGCCTAATTTCACAAAATGAGGCACCAAAGTCCTTGGTAAAAAGATATAAGAGGCACCAATGGTTGGAGTTCCACCTTTCTGTGCGGAAGTAAGGACGTCAGGAATGTGACAATAGAACAGGGACATCACAAGTCATAACTCAGAATTGATTAAGTAATGAACAATTGGGTGAATCAATACAGATACAGCACATCAATAACAATAAACCAGTTAAATTAGGTAAAATTATTTTGTTATGTGACTAGAAGTTCCTGTCCCACAATCCCACCATACTGAAGTAATATTGCCATCACTTTGTTGGTCAGAACCAAGGAATCCATTAGAAATGTTTTGAAATGGATATTGCGCTCTCTTGCATTAGGGATTGCTTTCGCAAAAAATGCAAACTAAAATCCTGAAAGTACCCTCAAAATTGCCTCACAGGTGAGTCGCTAACAACAGGTAAAATCATCAATGCTACCCAAAGACCAAAACAAATAACATTTCCCGCGAAATTTCATGCCTTTCAACAAACAATTTATAAAATTCATGTCCTCCAACAAACAATTTATGAAATTAGCTGACCCATCGTCACGTCCAATCAAGCAGCATCCACGATCCACGATTTCCCCCTCCCAATCTCTGGATCTTACCCTCATTCAATCCCTCCCCTCCCAGCGCCCCTCTTCCTCACACGCTCCACCGCCCCGCCGCCCACGCCACCAATCCGACCCACTCCTCGCGTCGCGCTCACCCCGGCCGACCCGCTGGTGGCTTCGCTGCAACGCGCCCTTCCGCCACCGCCACTGGCTGGATCTAGCCCCTCCACCGCCGGCTCCGCAGCTCCTCCTCTGCCCACCACGTGTGCTTGGTCTTCCCGATTCGGCTTCCTCCGGTGTCGCAGCGGCCGGCCGGATCCGGTCAGGGCCAGCCATCAGTTGGGGAGGGAACTGGCTCTAGGGAAGAGAGAAGCCGGGCGGTACCGCTGCGCATACAGGGAGAAGAAGAAGGGGAGGTCTTTAGAAGAGTTTACCACCCGGTGCCGGTGCCGGTGCCGCCGCCGTCGCCGCCCCGGACGAGCCTAGATGGTGCCCTCTGAAGCACGCCGCCGCGCCGCCTGTGGGAGTGGAGGGAGGGAGCGGTGGGGACGACGAGCCGAGGTCGCTCTGGGGCCTGCGAATGCTGCCGTCGATGGCGGCCCTCGGAAGGGCCAAAGGGATCGGGAGGCTGGGGGTTGGGGCCGCTGCCGGAGCGGTGGTATTTTTAGAGCGAAGGCTTAAAATTCCTCCGTGCCATAATTAAGTTTGGATTTCGCAACCATACCGTTACAAATATGAAATTATTTGTCGTATCAGACTAAAGATGCTGATTTGCTACTCTCAACATTAGTTCTCCCTAAAATAACACTCTGGTCCACTGTCATATACATAGATAGTCCCACATATGATACACATATAGTAGCTTGCTTAGCGAGAATCAATGTTGAGAGCTGCAAATCGTCAATTTTTTTTGAACCGTTTCGTATCTTATCCTCAAAATAGATGTTTTCAAGAGAATGTAGAACTAAATCTGAGAATTTAATCCGCGTAGCTTTTATTTTTAAAAAACTTTCGTTGGTTACTTCAATATTATTTAAAACTAGGATCAACAAGTCGAATAATTCAGCTTTTAAAACGTCATATCTCATAAATATGTGTACATAATCAGATATAAAACATCTCGAGAACAACCTCTAATATTGTTATAAAGTGCAAACCATTGCAAAGATACCATTTTAAGGGTTATCCAATCTTTTTAACTAAAATGTCCTCACCATCTTTTTCCTTCAGCTCCTCATCCGCCCATCTCTCCCCTCCCCTTACCACCCTTCGCTAGCCATCTGACGAGCATGAAAAGGCACGGGCAGAGACTGAGGCGATGTGGGCCAAGGGGAGGCGGGCCATCACAAACAAAGCCGAGACTCCCTAAGGTGGCACCCAGAAAGGTGGGCCAACATGGAGCCAATGACAATGGAGCGAGGTCGAGGCTACATAGGCTAAAGCGGAGGAGAGTAGTCCTGAGACGCGGGCTAGCAAAGGGTGCACATAGTGGTATCAGGGACAACATAGCCAGCTCAGGGGCACAACACACAACGTTGTTGGGGTAGTGGCGTTAAAGTTGAGGGAGAATGGAGAATGGGAGAGGAGGGAGGAGGAAGATGAGAGAAGTGGCATGTTTGTAATGATTCATATCTTAAAAATGGTCAATCTATAGTGTCATGTATCTAATTAACCCTTAAAAAGGGGTTGTTTTTTGCACGATCGGACCTGTTTGGGTTTGTCGAACCACTATCCAAACCTTTGTCCATTAGATGTTTGAGTGTCCAGACCACTATCCAGACTCATACCACCACCTAGACTTCAGTCGTCGTACTTAGCACCAAAGTGGAGGATGAAACCAATCTACTGATTATATTACTGGCCCGAGACGGTCTCATTTGGCTGAGCAACTGACCAAATTGGGGTTCATAACATTGCACACTCGGGGCTGGTGGCTAGGTGTTGTCTATACAGCTGGACCTCATTCATTTGGATGGTTGGATCGCCTCCTAGACCATCGTCAATAGCTATATTGGCCCAGTCCTACCATGTAACCTCTTACAATAGCTCATGATATTTTGTGATTTTGGAGGTCTTCTCATGCTTAGAAGAAGAAGAGTGTTCTACATGGAAGTTGTAAAGAATTGTGGTGTGCATCATTTTCACTATGAAGTTTTTCATTTAAGGAATGTATAAATCAATTAAAATTGATTTGTGAACTACCAATGGATGAATACAAATGTTGAAATGTGTAGGGCCGAGTGAATGTTTTATATTGTATTATTGCTAATGCCAAGATGATGATAGTACGAGGTAGTGTAGATGTTTATGGACTAATATGAATTAAGTTGAAATATATACTTATTTTCGGAGAAATGGTTTGCTCATCACATATGGGTAGGTCACTGCAGTGAATCGACTTCGACAAATAGATCGAGGACATGGATGGGTGACCCATGGTCCAGGAGATCAAGGGCTCGCAGGGGTTCATTGGACTCACTCTAGGCACATAGAAGAGGACAATTAACAATGAAGACTTGGGGTGCACAAACAGAAGCAATCTAAGGAGAATTGGACGTAAAGTAAGATTGACAGCCAAGAAAGTGAAGGTAAACGTTTTTGAAAAAACCGTGACACAAAGCAGAATTGGTTTGGATCTTGGTTCATCTTGGAGAGAAAGTTAGATCGAAATGGGTTACCGGGTCACTTATAACCCGCTTTGAGAAGCATGTAGTATGATATAAAACCCAGTGCCTTATCGAGTTTCGGGTGAGTTCACAATATAATAAGAGATGAAATTTAAAAGGTAGTTGATTGAACCTCAACTTTATAAAGTGGTTTGTGAGATCTTAGAGAGAAACACATGGGAAACTTTTGGGAGGGATTGCGGGAGATAGGTTTAGCTTAAGGTTTGTTAGACATAGGTTTATATTATTTCTCTCTGATCACTCCACTATAATTTTTCTTTCTTAACCTATGAAACAAGTTTATAATTATGGTTTGAATTTCATAGTCCCTTTCTTTAGCTTGATTTTTTTTGCTTTGTTCTTTAGTGTTCTTGAATCATGGTAACCTTATGTTCCTTTATTTTGGTTTGTGTTGGACCTACAATTTAGGATCACGAAACATGGAGGAACATGCCAACAATTAGGAATAAGCTTTCTGAGTCAATGTTACTTCTAATTCAACGGGCCAGCGAGCCCCTTTCTGTCATGATCACGACCAAAAGTTCAATCGCCTCTCATATGCATGAGACTATAAAAAAATGTATAAAACCTAGAGCAATGAGGGCAATCCTCCAAATAGATCTAGTAGAAAGTCAATTGAAAAAAAGGTGTCGAATGACCTCCAAATGTTCACAAAAGAGCATTTTTCACTCCCTTGCAAACCCTCTTTACAAAATAATCTTTTGTTAGGATAATACCTCTCAAAATACAAAAGGAACATTTTCAAAGTAATTATAAGCTTTAAAAAAAATTATTAGAGTAAATAGGATATTGATCAATTAGTTTCTAGTGCATCGATTGTGCCATAAATTTGCTATTTTGTGAAGCTTCCAATAAAACATACCTTGCTCATCTTCCAAATGAACCTGACTCTAGAGCCACACCAGATGTTGTCAATCTAATCACTTTTGCCCCCACAAAAGCCCTACTCCTACGAAAGAACATGTTTAAAAGAACGTAATTAAGAACCGCCTCAAGTAATGTTTTCGTTTTTCAGATAGCAGCAACGAAGCGCAGGCAAGGAAGGCAACGACCAGAAGGCAGGCCCACGACGACAGGCTACAAAATGGCATGCCAAACGTAATTCTAACGAACAGCCGGTGCTATTAGAAACGGAAAAAGGACCGCGACGGTAAAAACTGGAAAGAGGAAGGACACAATCGCAAATAAACAGAAACCACAAGAATCACTGGAGCAGGCCTGCATGGGCGCGAGCAGGAAAAAGAGAAAGCACAGGGAGCCATCCAAAAAAAATAGCAGGAGCTGAGGTAGCAGCGCCCGTCGTCTGACACGCGGCGAGCCAGCCGAAGAAAGAAGACGCAGGAAAAGCAGACACGTATAGCATCTCTGACGTGCGTGGAAAAGCAGGTACAGAGCAGCTCGCTGGCAAAAGATCAGCCGTCGAGCAGGCTCATCCAACGGACAGCAAGACATACGTACGTGTACACAGCCAGGCTGCAGGAAATAGCACTGTATTAAGAGGTAAAAAATAAGATGAGAACTAGCACACCATTGACCGAAACTTCACCTGCACGCGTATGAACACAACAACACATGACGCCCGATTCTAAAGGAGATTTCCATGTGCTAATTTAGAGGGGGAAATCATGCATGGAGAAAGGAAAACCGTGGAATCAACAAGCTCAACAGGCACAGAAGGCGGCAGGATGAACTAGTAGCGCGTCGCCTGCGGCGAGAGGCTTTCTGAACACGTCGTGTAGTATCCAGGCAAGGAGGTCTAGAATGTGGTGCTCATCGTTGTACTCCTCCTCCTCCTTTGCATCATCAGCATTTTTCTTGTCATCCCGGTAAAAAACGACTGCGGAGAGGTCACTGACATATGGACGGGTCCGGGACAACGACAGCGGTGTCGGGGTGGCAACGGCGGGCAACGCCGAGACAAATTGGAGGCGAGGGGCGGAGGTAGCGAGGGGATAATGATAAGGAGTAGAAGTTGAGACGATTGGGGAGGCGAGGTCATGGAAGAGACAATGTGGGAGGTGAAGGACACCATATGGGAGGTGAAGGACACCATATGGGAGGAGGCGGAGCAATGAGCAGGTGACTTTCTACGTTTTTTTTTTCTTTCGAACGAGAATGGTGTCCCGTACGTTTGCATGCCTAGGTCAGTATTAATCCTTTATTTTTCATGTGGACTCTTATTCTTCTTATTTTTTATTTCAAATTCATGATTTTTTTTATGGCAACCGATATGAATTGTATCTTTTTCTTTTAGTCTACCATGGACTTTTATTTCCATTCCTAATTTCTATTATTGTTTTGTTATAACTGAAATATATTTCTAATCTAGCATGAACTCTTATTTCTATTTCTTTGCTAATAGATTCAATCCAAGCATTTATAATCTGGCCCCACCATAATCGATGGTGGATATTTTTTTTCTTTTTCTCTGATTTATGTGAATTTCTCCAACTAACATGGTGGCTCTGTTTGCCCCTGCTTTATATATGTAATACAAGATAGATGGGAGGAAGAGTAATTATCAACAAGTTATCCGACGGTTGTGGGATTATACCGTTCCTTGATTGTGGGATGGTATACCGCCTCGTAGATTTTCTGTTATTTTTAATATATAAATAATGTATGTCTAACCTTCCTTTATCTTTAGTAGGGGTGGGCGTTCGGTATTTTCGGTGTATTCGGTTCGGTATTTACGGTATTCAAAAAGTTCGGTATTCACAAAATGGATGCCGAAATTATGACTAGAAAAATAGCTACTGATACCAAAAATACCGAATTAATTCGGTACGGTATTCCGGTATTTTCGGTAGATCGAGTTACCCGTGCCGGGGGACGCCGTCGCCAAGGGAACGCTGTTGCCGGGGGAAGCCGTCGCCGGGGGAAGCCGCGCCAGTTGCTGGGGAGGCCGTCGTCGGGGGAGGCCGCGCCAATCGTCGGGGGAGGGCGGGAGGCCGTCGGACGAGGAGGCCGTGCTGGGGAGGCCTTCACCGGGGAAGCCGCGCCTAGGGGACGCTGCCCGCCTGGGAGGCCGCGGTCGCCGGGTGAGGACTGAGGAGGCCGCCAAGGCACAGGTGAATGGGGGGAGGAGGCTAGCGCAGGGGTGGGTTGGGGCTTGGATGAGGACATTTTGGGCCAAACGGCCCGTGGTGGATGATTGGGCCAGAAATTGCATATAAGGAGCTGTGTATTTGGGCTTGATCGGTATTTCGGTTTTTGTCAGATGAATACCGAACCGAATACCGAATACCGAACTGTGCAAAAACAGATACCGAGATAAATGTCAAAATACCAAAATACCGAAATTTTGGTATTTCGGTTCAGTGTATCGGTATGGTATTTTTATGCCCACCCCTAATCTTTAGGTCTGCACATAATGTTCCTTCACTTACAATGATAAGAAAATTTTGGTAGCTCAGGAACAGTATTACATCTTAATTACTAAACAACCATCTGATATTTACCACTGTAGGCACATCACATGCATCATGTTTGGCTGCAGTTCATGACATGATAGGTTGACAACTACCAGCTTAGCTAAAACACACACACAAACAACATGCCCTGATATCTGTGAGCATCTGATAGACAAGAGCGCACAACGCTGCATGATTGAACCACTGATCGAAGGGACCATATCCCAGCTCAGCTCCAACCCGGCGGCTTGTGGTGGTTGTTCGGGCCCGAGGGTGCGTAGTCCTGAGTCTCCAAAGCCACCCTCGCATTGATCATATCAACATCTGGGGTGTTTCTCTCCATTTCCATCTGAAAGATCATGCTGAAAAATGAAGTATGCATAGCATCTTTCGTCTTTTATAGATTGGTTTATTAATTTGTACGTCTCCTCCTAACTTAGAGGGCAGAATTTATTCTATTATCTAGTAACAAAGTGTAGCGTGCCTTGATCCTCGAAAGGAACATAACCAAGTGGAATGATTCTTTAACACTCAAGCCTGCAGCATGGGAAATCGTATCGAGTTATGCAAACTTTGCTGCTTCTTACAAAATTTGTACCGCATGGCAAACATACATGCCAAGCATTCCTTCCTTCACGGAGAACCATTGTTATTGTCGGTTTTTTTTTTTTGACAATACTTGTACAAAATCTTGTCCAATGATGGCACGGCCGAAGTTACGGATGTGAATCACTTTACAGAGCTCTTCGAGACGATAAAAAATGCAATTTTTTCTTCTCCAATAATTATAAATTAATGACAAGATAACTAGGAATAGGACATATATGTACTCCGTATATGATTATAGATACCTTTGGCCCTGGAGTGCTCCCTTCAGCCGTTGGCATCCTCATCTCACTAGCCTCTTGCAAGGCCAGCCTCTGCACTCCTATATACACTCCACAGGAGACACATATATATATCCATGGTCAGGCCATGTCACTACATCTTACAGACAGCAAAAACGGCAGTGATCAGAGCCTGAGCATTACTTGGGAGAGGCACAGCATTGGATGATGGAGCCAAGAAGTAGAGTGCCAGCAAGCAGGTGATGGCTAGACACAGTGCAGGTGCTGATGATGCCCGCTCCATGTATATATGCTGCAGCAGCTAGCAGTATATACAGTTGGTAGTATCTGAAACAGTAGCTCGATCAGCTCAAAATCTCAAATCCCAAACCCAAACTTCTCTCCGGCCGATGGAATTTATACTGGACCGAAATGGGATCGATCTCTGTTGTGTTCATGTGCCTGCCCCCGTGCGTGCCCTCGACCCCCCTTATATCGCACATGCCATGCAGCCTGGATCATTCGTTCCGGGAGCCAAAGTCAAAAAGGCGATGGAGAGATGAGAGGGGACTCTCAAAGTCTAATCGATCGGTGGAATTGGCCGGGCACTCACACTGGCACGATGTCCTTCTTTTCTCGCTCGCTGCCTTTCTTCAACCCCCACTAGCTAGCTGTCGAAATGTCCGTATTAGTAGACGTCCATATCTCGTCCACCTGTTTGCAACTCCCAGTTTCAGGCCGTTTGTTGAGTTTGGAGGTGGATGCTTGCATGCATGTTCTTGTATTAATTAAAAAACTTGCTAAGAGAATCTCCAGCAGACCCTGCATAATAATGTATCACCCTCTACGATAATGTATCAGATATAGAGGGGCGCTGCTGGAAGCCCTCTATAATATTGTAGTGTAGTGTAAATTGTGAATAAATTTTAGACAAATGGATAGAGGGAATGCTAACAGTGCTTTAAATGGAAGATATAGAGGGGCTGCCGGTGATGCTAGCAAGGCGATATATATACATGAGTGAAAACTGACCACTACGTGGAGTGGCGGTCTCACGGACTATCAAAATATTGAAGTGTATGCTCCCATCAATTCATCCAAAAACTGAAACTAGAGAAGAAAGATGGGCTACAATATATGTACTTCAATGTTATCCCAAGTGTCTACGCGGCTCTTCGTTGTGCACCTCCATGTGCTGCCTTGTTCCAGTACAAATAACATGGCATGTCTCAGCTTCTGAACAAAATGTATACTACCGCCGGTCATTTTTTAATGGAATTGCATCGTTCTTACTCCCGTTAGATAGATCTAGTATTGATCTATCTAATGAGAACAAGAATGAAACATTTGTAATAAAAAGAATAATTAGCATGCATATCTTTTAGGTATACGGAGCGGACAAACATTATGAAACGGAGGTAGTATATGTATGTTGAGGAATATATATATGTAGTCCAAATTAAGAAAAAGGTATGAATAAAAACTCTTCGATCGTGATGGATCAAAGATCCCAGAATGGGCATGGCATTTATCTTCCATGCTAGAGGCCGGAAGAATATATATCCTAACCTTCTTGTCTGAATATGCCCTATCTATCTACCATGCAAAAGTCAAAACAAGTGCCAAATCTATACGAAACTCTCAAGACCGAAGTCTGGACAAAACGGGACGGCTTTTCTTGATCATGCAATATCATGCAGCGCCGAGATATTTCCACCCGTAGTGGA
Organism: Raddia distichophylla; assembly: GCA_005191435.1. Lineage (NCBI taxonomy): Eukaryota > Viridiplantae > Streptophyta > Magnoliopsida > Poales > Poaceae > Raddia > Raddia distichophylla. The sequence continues at coordinate 210,472 of SPJY01020047.1, read as the reverse complement.
GCATGTACAAGGGTGGCGTTGGCACTTGGCAGAACCAGTGGCCGAGAGGCTTCTCCCTTTGCTTAATTGGCGGCAGTAGTGGAGGCGTTTTAAAACGACCTCCTCCGCGAAGTGGTGTTGGTTTGTTTCAACGAGCCCATGGAGCTTTTTTGCTTGTGCGTTGGTAAGTAGGGTTGGTGTCCAAGGTGAGTGCAGGATGGGGTGCATGATCGGAGAAAGGATCGATGGGTGTTCTGTGTTTGACAATTGGGATAGCACGTGCATGCATTTCGGCTGGCCAATTGTGAGCCTTTTGGTAATAATTGGTACTTTGGTAGTAGTAGCTAGTACACTATAGACCTTGTGTTATGGTGTGAGAATGTGTGAGATGATTAGAGTTGTTGGTTAGTCCATGAGCTTGATGAGGTTAGAACGGGGAATCTGTTGGGTGAGCACATGAGATTTATGGTGTTAGTTCGCGTTTTTTTTTTTGGTAATGTATGTTCCACGTGCTTGTGTGCTCAAATGAGAATTTTTACAAATCAAAGTGTGGGAGCTCTATCAATTCATTCAAGTAGGAGAATAATATGAAAAACAACACGACATCAAACACCACATAACACCTCAGCTCAACGCTGCCAACTTGCCTAAGGCCATGCAACAACACAGCTCAACGCTAGCCACCACTGGCAGGCCACAACAACCGTAGTGAGATCGGCCAAACCGACTGAACCAAAATTGCACCTTCAACAAGCCAATGGAGATCGGCCAAACCGACTGAACTCTCTAGGGACGATGACTAACCAAGCCAACGTACTGCATAAGAGACGATAACTAAGCTACCAAACAAAGACACTCTCTAGGGCACGTCCAAATGCAACAGGATGTTCACCCGATGGCGAGGGAGCACCACGATGTGCCACCACAGAGGAAAACGACGTCGGGAAGGTGTTGTTACCGCTGGCCCAAAGGGCAGAGCTTAATTTCACTCGATACCTCCTTGCCATGAACAAGCGTTGCCAGTGAAACAAGAGGGTCAAAGAGAGGAGCGTAGCCATTGGCCACTGCCACCAGGTGCACCATTGGGGCCACCGAAGCCGCTGCCCGTGAAGTTGCCCAAACGTCATACGCAGCTCCCACAAGAAGGTGAGCAGAGCAGGAGGATGACGGTAGGGCATAGCAATGATGAAGGGCCATGACGGACTGATGACAGCACCAACTTCATTGCACCACATGAGCGGGGAGCGGCTCGGGGGCTCAAGCAAAACTCACATCCCGGCCAACCCTGCCACACCACACCACCACCACCACCACCACTGAGCCAAAGACCGACAAGGAGGACCCCTCATAGGAGGACCGATCGAAGGCCAGCTCGGAAGGCAGATATGGCTACACCAGAGAGGGTGACGAAGAGCATTGATAAGGAGGAGACTGTCATCGAGGAAGCCAACCACACCGACGGTGAGGAAGCTGGCAGGTCACCACCTCCCGAGGCCGAGGCCAATCCCGATGTGGACACGCTAGGGCCTACACAATGGCGGTGCCTCACAGCCATGCCAGATCCAATTGGCACTTTGCCGTATTTGTGTGCCCCAAGGCCAACCCTCCGCTGGATCTGATGCCCCCATAGACAAAGTTATCACCTTGCCATCGCCAACACCTTTGGAAAGGAGAGAAGGGGGGAGAAAAGGAGAGAGATAGCTGGTGGAGTATGATGTTTGTCTAGGCTTGGTTGGGATCGACGAAGGCTCATGCGAGCTTGAGGTTTTTGAACTCGAACCGAGCTTGGTTCGATATTGAGTAGCTCGTGAAGCCCAAACTTTTTGTCAACTCCCAAGGCTAGTGGTTCGACGGTACATCAAGGTCTATGATTATCGATCTGGGATTCTGGGTGAACTTTAGCATACCTAACAACTTTACTCTTCTCTCTCTATTTTATCCTAGAAAAATTGCCACACACATTTTGCATCGAAAACCAACCTTTCAGTCAGAGCCGATTCAAGATAAGCCATTTAACCACGTCTGTTCAATCACAGTAAGCTTGAAGCATCCATGATAGCTAGCGCTCATTTATCTAACTCATATTATGTGAAAATTCTATATTCAATTAAATGCTTAATGTCAAGTCGAAATCTCAATGTCATGTTTAAAAAGGACTAAAGGAATTAGCACAGAGAAAAGCTCAGGTGCATTTTTTTTCTCCCTTGTTGCATACCTTTGGTTAATGGAGTGTATATAGTGCAACTGCATGTGGAAGGACGACACATGCATGCACCGCCGCCCAGGTCGGTGTCTACGCACAACGCACAGTGTCCTAAGCACGTGGTATCTAGAACTCAAAAGCTTCAGCTCGGATCACTGCAAGTTACTGTAGCAACTACGAGTACTTGCTTGACAACTCACGAATCACGGTCATTCCCTGACCCAGCTGGCGAAGTGGCGAGGCCGCTAGTGCTCCAAAATGCGCCTGTGAGCTACTGGGTATGATATGGGCCGGCCGGGTGTAACGCTAAAAGGCCCAGGTGTAACGTATGAATTGATTTGATTGGGGTTTTATGGGCTTGGGCTCGCAGGGGTAGTATCTACAGGTACTGGAACGGGACGCTCTAGTTTGCAGTGATGTTGGCATTTCAAGATGCATGTTGTTGAGGCCGTTGTTGCCGCCGTCGCCATTGGGATGACCGAATGCATCGGAAAGGGCCGCTATCGGAGGGGGATGTACTTATGTCGGCGGGTTCATACTGACCTCTGATACTGTTCACTCTGTGTCAGCGGTATGTCTAAAGGCCGCCGACACTGATTACCACTTGACGATGGAATTACCAGGGTCGACGATGATGCTTGAGGTCAATATATAAAAGGGTTGCGCGGGAGGATAGTTTGACTAAAAACTATTCCTCCCACTTGGCTAGCAGCGTGCGGCGTGGCGCGGGCTCGCCCGCCAGGTCGCGAGTTCGAGCCCTGCGCGCCCCTATATTTTAATTTTTTTGGGACCAGTGTCGACGGCTGGGATACAGGAAAAGCTGTGTCGGCGGGATTGGTGGCCGCCGACACAGGTTATATTATGAGTGCTTAGTTGGTCATGAGCGAAGTCCCATTCTCGGTACTTAGCGCACGCATCCTCGAACTCCCGGGCCACCACGCCGCCTCTCCAGCCGCCGCTCCCCACGCCAGCCCCCTCGCTGCCTTGGCGCCGCTCCCCGCAACGCCGCCACCCACGCCGTCGCCTCCTCCCTACGCCCCTGCTGCCACCTCCTCCCTCCCACGCCGCCGTCTCCTCCCTCCCGCGCCGCCCCCTCTTCCCTACCGCAAGCCGCCGCCTCCCGCACTGCTCCCTCCTCCCTCCGCCGCCGACACCGTCCCCTCCCTCCCGCACCGCCCCTGCTCCCCGCGCCGCCCGCCACCTCCTGGCCTCCACCAGCGCCGCCCCCTCCTCCCTCCGCGCCGCCCCCTGCTCGCCGCCGCGCGCCGCCCCCTCCTGGCCTCCACCAGCGCCGCCTCCGACAATTCCTCGCCTTGTCACCCTCTCCGCGGAGGTATGCATGTTTGCATTTTTTTTATTGTGTTAGTTGTCTCCAACAAAATTAGTACTTGGTATATTATTATGACATTACAATTAACACAATCATAGGCTAGAAATGTATTACATGTGTAACATGAACCGAGCCAGAGTCAAACCCGTTCGGGGGCGCTCCTCGTTTTTGTAAGGAACTTAGACGGTGATTCGTCGAGTTCTATTACGAAAGAAGTTGCGCTCCCAAGCTGTCCATCTTTTGGACAGCCCACGGATGTGCGTTTGGGTACGATGGTCGTGGCACGAGAGTGTATGGGGGAATTTCGGTGGCATGACCTTGTTGTTCACCTAGTGCATAACATAAGCGGTATACCGTACCCGACCCGTCGTTGCACTGGGAGAACAACGGGGTTATGCTGCCGGAATTCTGACCCGTACACTCTAGTGTCACGATCACCGTATCCAAACACATATCCGTGGGTGGGTACGTAAGCCTTCATATTTAGCTATGCTTAAACTGTATAAATCTAAAACGAGAATGCATACATAAATGTTGTATGGCATACGATGAAAGATCGGGGGTAGATGTACGATGGGGGGATAAAGTTTGGGCGGACGAGTGGATCGAGAAGGCTAGAGCATTTTTTTTTTGGAAATTTTATGATCCTAATGTAGCGGTCGTGTGGTGTCCTTGCGCTGCGTGCTCGAACACCGAGAAGATGACTAAGAAAGATATTAACCATCACCTATGTAGGCATGGATTCAAACCAAATTACTTTTTGTGGGTAGCTCATGGAGAGAGGAAGCGTCCGGCACCGGTGTGTAGCTTGATGAGGGCTACGATGAAGTCGATGTCGATAAATTTGACGAGCTCATGGATGATATGACTCGGGCTAACAATCTCTCCCCTGAGGAAGAGTCCAAGCAACTTGCCGGACGATTTGAGAAGCTCCTTGATTCCGCCAAGTTGTCGTTGCATGAGCATACCAATGTGAGCATACTCTCGGCTGTCTCGTTTAATGGCTGCGAAAACCAAGTACAACCTGTCATCCAATTGTTTTCAACGATATTTGCAAACTTTTGGATAGCTTGCTTCCGAATGGACACAAGATGACTTCGAAACTTTATGAGTCGAAGAAGCTTTTAAGCGTGCTAGGCATGCCGTGCAAGAGGATAGATTATTGCTCAAAGTTCTGTATGCTTTATTGGAAGGCCGATTCTAGACTAACTCATTGTAAGAATTGTAATGAGAGTCGATACGAGGAAGTTATAGGTAGAGATGGTATTATGAGACAAACGAAGGTGTCCCGGAAAACCTTTCATTTTTTTCCGATCACTTAACGTCTGCGGCGTCTCTACATATCTAAGTCAACGGCAAGACACATGAGGTGGCATAAGGAGGGCAAACGTAGAAAGGAGGGCGTGATGATTCATTCATCGGATGCAAAAGCTTAGATGCACTTTGACCAACAACACCCCGAATTCGCGGTGGAGCTTATGAATGTGCGAATCGGGCTCTTGATCGATGGGTTCACACCATTCAATATGACTGCCCACTCGTACTCATGCTGGCCGGTATTTGCTATTCCGTACAACCTATTGCATTAACTCTATATGAAAAAAGAGTACATATTCTTTCTGTTATTATACCTGGACCCAAGTCTCCAGGAAAAAATTAGACTTATTCATACAACCCCGGATAGAAGAGCTTAACGACCTGTGGACTAAAGGAGTTCTAACATATGACAGTTACAAGGGGAAGAACTTTAGAATGTGTGCCGCATATCTTTGGTTTATCCACGATTTTCCAGCGTATGGCATGTTCTCAGGTTTTGAGCACGCATGTAAAGTTGTCATGGCATATATGCCTGTGTAACACTGAAGCATTCACATTGAAAAATGGGGGCAAGACTTGTTGGTTCGATTGTCACCGTTGTTTTTTGGAGCCGAGACACCCATTTAGAAATAAGAAAAAGGCATTTCGTAAAGGTAAGGCTGTGAAGAGAGGACTAACAGAATGGTTCGAAGTGCAGGATATCATCGGTTGGCATGAGAATTTAGCAGAAATCGGGTATGTCGATGACTATGGTGAGGAGCACCATTGGACTCATAAGTGCAGCATATATAACCTCCCTTATGCAACTGACTTTAAGCAACCGCACAAACTTGACTTGATACACCAAGAGAATAATATGTGCGAGGTAATCTTAAACACAAACTGGGACATTCCATAGAGGACTGAAGATAACAAGAAAGCACGTCTCGATTGCGCTCTGATATGTGATCGACCACACATGAACCTCGACCAGAATAGAAATAAATCTAGGGCAAAGTACTGTCTTACACATGTGCAAATAAGACATGAAGTTAGTATAGAGCAATGCAAGTTAAATGGAATGAAGGCCCACAACAACAAAGTTTTCATAGAGCGACTGTTTCCAGCCGTGTGGCGTGGATATGTGGATGACGATATTTGGATCGCATTAGTAGAGCTTAGCTTTTTCTACCGAGAGCTCTGTGCAAAAGAGATATCCACACCGAGAATGGAGTAATTGGAGAAGAAGATAATTGTCCTTGTGACAAAGCTCAACAAGATTTATTTTTCTGTGTTTTTCAATTGCATGCAACATTTGTTAGTACATCTGCCATACGAAGCATTTGTTGGGGGCCGACACAATTTAGATGGATGTATCTTGTGGAACGCATGATGAAGAATCTTATAGCGAAGGTGGAGGATAAAGCACGAGTCGAAGGAAGTATTACCGAAGTTTGGCTGATTCAGGGGATCACCTACTTCACGGATAAATACTTTACAACAAAAAAGGTCCATGTGCAACAACCAAGATATAAGAAGGCACTTCGCAAAAATACCTCCAACCTTGAGGTGTTCCACGACCAAGATGGATGCAATGTTGGCAAAAGCAGCACACGTGACTCGGATGTAGCGGAAAAAGTATTGATTCAGTTGTACGTGTACGAAAACATGGAGGAAATGAAGGTGTATATCGAGTAAGTTCATAAATCTCGGAACTGAATGATAAATACTTACTTATTCAATAATTAACTAAATTAAATATCAAATCTTGTAGTCAATTATTCATGAAGAGTGGGGAATACCAGGTGAACCTTCTAGCGAACAAATTGACAAACTGAAACGATGAGGTCATGTACAAGGCCGTCCAAACTTTTTAACCTGGTTTCATTATCAAGTAATTTTGTTCCTCTTATACTCCTCAGTTAATTATTGGATTATTGAGTTATTCTTATAACAATCTGTCGTGCATAATGAATTTTGTCGTGATTATGCAGTGTCAAAAACATCCTAGCGTGCATAATTATCTTGACAAATGCCACATGGATGTAGCCATATAATTAAGGTCTATGGATGCTATGATTGCCATGCATATCGATTTCAATCCAAAGCGTTTGAGTCTGGTCGCCTCAATGCAACTACGGTGAACAGTGGTGTTGTTAGTTATGTCACAGACGACTCTAGTGGTATTGACATAGAGTATTATGGGATTATTGAGGAGATTATAGAAATTTCTTATGAAAGCAACAAAGACATCTCACTCGTGCTGTTTTGTTGCAGATGGTTTGATCCAACTAGTTGAGTGCAACGTACTCCAAAATTAGAACTTGTTGCAATCAATCATAAGAAATTGTATTAAAGGCCCGACGTGTTCATTTTGCCTGAACAAGTAGAGTTGGTGTTCTATCTTCCATACACTCACCCAAATTATCACAACTGGTGGATTGTGCATAAATGTCTTCCTTAAGGTGGATTGCCCGGTCTCACTGAAGATGACTGCCTCACCCAGATGTGGAGCCATTTCAAGAACAAGAATTATCAAGAGAGCTTCACGTCGATATTGGTGCTGGGCTAGATAATACTTTCGGATTGGTATACCCATCTTATGTGGAAGGACAAGAGGTAGAGGAAGAAGAACAATAAGACGAAGAAGAGGATGAAGCGGTCGATGAAGAGCAAGAGGAAGAGGAAGATGAAGAGCAAGAGGAAGAGGAAGAGGAAGATGAAGAGCAAGAGGATTTTTAAGGCATTTAGGTTCTGATACATATATTTATATGTTTATTTATATGTTTTAAATTTAATTTCATATCCATTTATATGTTTCTTTTTTTAATTACTATCTATTTTATTTATGTCATTTAATTTAATATGTGCAGATGACCAGGAATTTAGAAAAGGTGTTAAAAAAATCAGGAAGATCTTCGGAAAGGAGAGTAAGAGGAGTGCGGGAGAGCCCAGCACACCCCAGGAGGAGGTGGAGCCCACCGACACCGAGGAGGAGCTCGTGGTGTCCACTGACGCCCAAGAGGAGGTGGCGGCGTCCACCGACACCCAGGAGGAGGTGGCGGCGGCCATCGACTCCCAGGTGGCCGTGGCGGCCACCGACGACTCCGAGGAGGGGGAGGGGGACGAGACCGACGACTCTCAAGAGGGGGAGTCGGGAGGAGGGCGACGATGACCTCAACTGGGGTTGTTGAGCTCAGGCGCTTGAGGAGGGGAGTGTGGATGGGGACGAAGACTGGGAGCCGCGCAAGTTCTCTGGAGCGGAGTCAGGGGTTGCCTCGTGCTCCTCAGGGAGTAAGAGAAGTCGGAGGCGGAATAAATTGCCGAAAGCCCCCGCCAATTCAGCTGACATGATAGAGGAACAGGTTTCCACCGGGCAGAGGTATGTGATACAACTACTCGATGTCATTATTCATAATAAAAAAACTTGCTAACCACTTATTCTATTATGCGTGCAGGGGCTTGGTTTGCCTCAACAAGGGTCCACAGTAGCCGGGCCACTTGTTAGGGGTGCTCCTTAAGCAGCTCTACCCCGGACGACTGGGCAAGGGCGATGCTCGACGCCCCGCGACCGGCTGGAGTGACTACTTGCTCGTGGGGGACGACGAGGGAGGAACTGTCGCCGATCACTGCATCCACGAGTTCTGGGTAACATGCAAAATTTCATTTCTTATTAATGTTTTCATGTTTATAGCTTCACGTTTTGTTTGTTGATATGATTATTTTGTTTCAGGAGAGATATCGGCTTGGCCCTCATGCGACCCAGGAGGACTACGAGGCTTGCCGCCATGTGCTCGACGCCATGGCGATAATGACGGACAGGGACACTATCAGGTTAGACCGCTTGGATGTGGTGACCAAGCATTACAGGAAAAAAGGGATTCCAAAGATGTCGAGAGCAAGGGTAGCTCTCGGGTATCTTAAGGCAAAGGATTATCGACCTTGGTGTCCAGACTGGATGGACAAGTGTCCATGCGCCTGGAAGGACCTCTGCAAGATGTGGGCAACAAAGGAGTGGATCGAGAGGTCGAAGAGGAACAGGGGAAATAGAGATGCTAACCCCGACGTCTGCACCACCTACATAGGAGGACGAGGAATGAGTCACGTCGCGCGCGATATTGTAAGTACACAAACTAAAAAACTCTCAACATATGTTTCATTTCAGAACTAACATTTTGATATTAAATGACAGGAGATGGAGATGGGCCTTGAGCCCGATGCCTTCACCGTGTGGAGGCAAGCACACACGCCCCGTGTCCGACCTGACGGCACACAGCCACCCATGGCGCCAGCTGCTCAGGAGAAGCTTGTAAGTGAATAGTTTTTACTGTTATCTGCCAAATGTTGACTGTTTCAGAGCTAATTCACTTTATATCTTATTTATTCACAGGATACATATACTAAATCTATCAAGGAGAAACATGACGTTGACTATGACCCCTTGAACATGGCGTTGGACCCTTTGGTCCTATACGACCAGTTCGGTGGGAGGAGTCATGGCAAGCTTGGCTTCATGGACTCCGTGGTGGCCCACGACTCATATAGGGGAGAGGTCAGGGCACGCGACAGCAAGCCGCCTCCTCCTCCTGTGCCCAGCTGGAAGCCCAGAAGAAGATGATCGAGGAGATGCAGCTTCAGAGGCAGGCAGAGGAGCGGCGGAGGCAGGAGGAGCGAGAGGAGGATAGGAAGCGGTTCGAGGCTCTCCAGCAACAGAACCTCTGAATGTTCCAGTATTTGCTGCAGGTATGTAAGATCGTATTTGTCAATCGGTTTTACTTTCATTTTCAGATGCTAACATACAATTCATAGTTGTTGCATGGGGGACCCTCAAGCCAGCCGCACATGCCACCTCCACAGCCGTACGTCTTTACACAGACGTCGCAGGCCCCGACGACACAGGCTGGCGCATCCACCCGGTTCGTGTTGCCGTCCACGTTCCCCATTTTCTAGTTTGGCCCTCCACCAACAGCTTCACCTTTTCCTCTAATCTTGTAGGTTTCCGGCTCAGCTGTGCCTATGCATGCGACGAATGCTCCACAGGGAGGTGACTCTAGTGGCACAAGATCGGCCGCGAAGGAATTCGTGGACAATACCTTTGCCGATTTTGCCTTAGATAGGTCGCAAAAAAATTAGCTAGTTTATATTCAGTTCTTTTTTCTAGTTTCCATTGGACCTTAATGGAATGTTTTACGCTCTATGTCCGTGTTATAAACTTTTGTTCTTATATTCTTTACCATTGTGGCAATGTTTGATAGTTCTAGTCATTTCAGTTATTTTTGTCGATTATTTCAGATTTTTGACATATTTGGATGTATATGTGCTTGAAAATGTGGTGGCGAGCAGATGTGAGTGTGGAACTATGTGTTGATATGGTTGGGAAGGTTGGGGAATATATATCTGTGGGGAATGGGTTTTTTTGCATGTACAAATTGTTTTTTTATAAAAATTCCTGGAATTTTTTTTGTTGTTACTATATATATGTCGGCGGCTCATGTCACAGCCGATGACAAACATTAAATCCCGCTGCGGGCAGAAGATCACTAAAAGGACCTGTGTCGGTGGTTTCTGCACTAGGCGCCGACATATATCAGGATATTTTCAGCGGCGACCATAAAGCCGCCTACACAGATTGCGTCCAGGTGAGCCAGAACGGCCACCTGACAGGGTCTGTGTCGGCGGTTCCGTTACGGCCGCCGACACAAAATATGCCACGTGGCACCTAACGGTCTCACTGCAGGACCCACCCAGCAGCGTGTCATCCACGGAAATTTTTTGTCAGGTTGTCTAACTATCGACGGCTAATAGTCCCCACCGACACAGTTGGGCTAAAGAAAGGCCGGCCCTGAACTGCTCAAATGTTGTCGGGTTTGTTTAGAGCTGACGACAGAATACGTCTGTGTCGTCAACATTGTGTTGATGGACTTGTGTCGGCTGCCGGCCGACGACAGCACCCAGTGTTGGTGGTTTTAGAGTCTTTGTCGACGGCCTTAGCCACCGACACATAGTGCGATTCCTGTAGTGGATGTACAGATCCATGCATGCCTTCGACAACCCTTAGGGACATCAGCGATGAAGAGGATGGTCAGAGCCACGTTCAAAATGGAAATTCCACCAAGTTGCTGACAACTGTCTCTAAGCTCATCATAGCCAGAGGATTAGCGGTTACAAATCTAGTGGGATTTAAAGGTAAACCACTTTCATTCTCGACAAGAGGCACTTTAGCTTGTGGGTAGCAAATAGATCGGGCTCAACCTATATTTTATCTTGGCTTGTGCTCCTACCATAAACCACATGCATCCTCTCTTGCTTCACTCCTCCACAACCGCCACAACTCAGCATGCTACTAGATCTGATCAAGGGAAGCCCGGCCCGACCAACGCATCGGGTCGGGCTTGGGCCTCGATCCAAAGCCCAATCGCCGGGCCGGGTGTAGGCTAGGCAAAAACGCAAAATAAGCTGTGTCCGGGCCAGGCTTTCGGGTTTCGGGCCGGGCTTGGGACTGAAACTGAGGCCCGACGCAATGGGCCGAGCCGGGCTCAGGCTTGGTCCTACGGGACCGGGCTTTTCCAAGCCCGGCCCGGCCCGACCTTTGAACAGGTCTACATGCTACATGTGCACATCACAACTGCCACAACTCACTAGGCACAAAAAAAAAAACTATCGCCTCATCTCTTCTGCTCTCACTTATCTATAGCCACCTCCCCCGTGCTTTTCCCTCTCGACCAAAGTGTTAGCTCCCTCCGCCTCATCCTTATTGTGGCCTCTTTGTTCCTCCTGCCATCATTTTTGGGGCAGAGTGGTGACGAGGATACCATGGTTGTGTTCGGGCAACATGTCAACAATGACGCCCATGGTCGTGTCCAAGCGAGGTAGTAAAAGTGATACGACATTAAGGTATTGTCCAGGATTAGTGGCTCCAACGTGCACATGAGGTGGTTTGGAATTGGATGGGTGTGCGTGGGTATGACCGAGCTACCTTCACGACAGTATGACTTTAGTCATCTAAACGAATCGGGCTGAGCCAACTCATTTGGCCGAGCGAAGACATTGTAGGAGTCCCCTCCCCCTCTTAGCGTAATGCCTATTAGGGGAGCTTTAGCTTTTGTGAAATCAAATAGATTCTAGAAGTCAATTGTTCTCCTTTAGTTTCTTCCATTTTGATGAAAATTTCTTTTTTCTCTTCTCGTGTTATTACATGTTTGCATGTCTTTGTATGGCTACAAAATAACCACAACACTGAATAGAGTTCATCATCAATTTCTTCAGTTTTCCTTCGACATTGATGCCACTGATAGATCTAGGATGTCACTTTGGCGATGCCACATCGACATGTGTCGCTCCCACAGATGATTATTCTAGAGCAACATCCCAAGATATTGGTTGATATTTTTTCTTGAAATAAAAAATGTTGGATGCTCCTCCTATTTTTGTAAGATTTGACGGTTTTTCTTTCTATTTTTATCAGTACTCAATATCTCTCAAGCTATGAAAGCAACGTCATAAAATTTTGAGCGTTTGATTGATAGCAAATTTTGAACTTATATGAGTTCCTCATATTTTTATGAATTTGGTTAAATTTTCTTTACATTTTTATAAATTCTTAATAATTCTCTAGTCATAAAGGCCAATATTTCACCACCATTTGCACCGTGCTTGCTCAAAACGAAACAAAAAAAAGGTGCAAGGTTATATGTGATATATATGTGAGGATTGATGGACCGCTTGCAAGCAGCGAGTGAATTCACTTTATCTGAACAAACAATTTGATTTGATCTCGAAAGAATTACGTTATCTCTATTTTTTAAATAGAAAATTATTGACAATTGGAAACAAGGCTTTCATGGAGCTTATTTATTAAATGGGGATAAAAACTCTCTCCCGCTACGGTGGGACTTATGAGTTGTGGAAAAGATCTCGGTGTGGAATTTGTGAAAATGGAACATGAAAATTATCCTGCTCACATGACATCTGAAGCTTGTCCAGGGTAGACCTGATCATGCCCTGGCTGGGGCGGACCCAGGCCTAGGGCCACCCGGGCCGCGGCCCGGGGCGTGGCCCATAGCAAGACCCCCCTCGGGCCCAAAAGCCACTAGCCACACGCCACAGCCGGCCCAGGAGCCCAACGCCCAGTCCGGCAGTCCCACCTAGCCCTAGCCACCTCAGCCGCCGCCCCCCGACGCCCCCCACGGCCTCCTCCTCGGCTCCTCCCTCCCGCGACGCCCCCCACTGCTGCTCCGGACCTCCGGCCACCCCGCCCCGGCCTCCTCCTCGGCTCCTCCCTCCCACGACGCCCCCACCACTGCTCCGGGCCTCCGGTCGCCCCTCCTCCCCTTCCTCCTCGGCTCCTCCCTCCCGCGACGCCCCCACTGTTGCTCCGGACCTCCGGCCACCCCTCCCGGTCGCCGGCGCCGGGCGCCTCGCCCCAGCCTCCTCCTCGGCTCCTCTCTCCCGTGGGTTGCGGTCCCGTAGCCCCGCAGGCGCAGCGCCTCCCTCCGGAGTTCGGCGTCGTCGTCCAGCGATCAGCGCCCCAGGCCACCAGCCGGCCGCCGCGCCCCAATAATTTTTTTACTATTAACTTGTTTATTTACTATTAACTTGTTTATTTGTCCATTTCATGTCGTTAATATTGATTTTTTGTTTTAATTTCTAGGTTTGAGATCTACCGCTACTATTGATGAAGATATGGGCTTGGAAGAAGCGAATCTGTCTTAGAAAGGTACTATATCATTTTAGATTAGCAATCTTTATTTTAATTTCTTTGTTACTTTTCGATTAGACAGATTGAGCTGTGTGATTGAACAACTTTTCATTTTACATTAGCATAAACATAATTTCTAGTTTGGCCTACTAATTAGAATTGCCGGTAGTTGGCCCGGGTCCTATCAAAATCCTGGGTCCGCCACTGTGCCCTGGGTCGGTTTAAAAAAGCCCGGTCTAGTGAGACCGAGCCCAAGCCCGGCCCGGCCTGGCCCGGTGCGTCGGGCCTCGAATTCGGGTTCGAACCTGACCCGAAGCCCGATAGCTCGGTCCGAATCCCTAAATCCTGGCCTGGCCACGGTTACGCGCATAATTTTTTGGGGCCCAAGCCCGGCCCGACCCGACAAACAACCTGAGCCCGACTCGGTGCACCGGTTGGGCTAGACCGAATCGGGCTTTTTCGGGCCGGGCTTGCCAGGCTGGGCTGCCCATGAACAGATTAGTCCGGCGCCTCGCCTAGGCAGCACATTTGTCTGGGGCGTAGCTACCTAGCTGGGCAAAGTCGTGCAAGGCAATCCATGTAGATGGGCTATATGACCCGGGTAAAGTTTGACCCTCAACAACACTTAGCAATCTTTGGTAACACTTCAAGGATATGTGGCGTATCGGTAGAGCTGCCTAGGAAATGTATAAGTCATCCCTCAAGAAAAACTATAGTTAGTTATTTGTTGTACATATATTTTGAGGATGTCAGTTCATACCCTACGCTCCACTTAGATCCGACCATGGTTGACGAGTATGCCCTACACATCATTGGCGATCTTCAACTTTCTTTGTCCTATTCTTAGGGTTTGTTGGCAATAAACATACTGCATGCGGTAAGATAAGGAGTTGATGTTGTGGATTGGAAAGTGCACCCTCCAAAGTTGTGCCACTGACATATGAGCCTCACACAGAGATGTGACCCAACTATCAATGATATAATTGCAGACTATCCAATCATAGAGATCAATGATATAATTGCAGACTATCCAATCATAGAGGATCCGTGTCTTGTGATGATGGGAGGCAAAAAAAAAAAGAAGGTGATAGCATGCTTACGGTGTTACACTGTACCTATTGGTGATAGATCGTTGCTTTTCAGTCCTCGATCGATGCAATGGCCAATTTGTGTCCGTGTTCATTAAATTCATAATATAAACAAACTAAAAAAAAACTTTAACCTAAACCGTTCGATCGACTCAACTGATACAAGTGACAAAAATTCGGAAAGAACTTTAGGTGATGAGTCATCTTAAACGGTGGTATGGATCGGCAAGAGAAGCAGGCGCAGAAGCACGGAAGACGGAAGAGATCATGTGTCAACAGTGCTTCGATTCGATCAACGCATCCTCAACCCCAATTGTTTCCTGCAAAATTCCAGACATGCCTGCCTACCTGGCCAGAACCCCGAAGCTTGGTGTTTGACCTCGCACTCCTCGTCACCGCGGGCGCGCGCCCCACATTGCAGCGGCACATCAGCCCGCGCAACCACGCAGACGCAACCGACACGCTCGTCGGTTTCGAAGCCTCCGAAAGCCTCATTTAAAGCCCACGAAACCACCTCTCCTCCCTCTCCCTCCTCCTCGCTCGTCGCTCCATCCCCAATTCCCCCACCTCCCTCCGCTCGATCGCGCGCGCAGCCCGAGGAGATCGATCACCGCTCACAAGCGTCTCGCCGACGATGCCCAGCCGGAGGCTCCTCGCCATCCTCCTTGCGGCGGCGCTCCTCGCCGTCTCCTTCTCGCGAGGTACGCGCGCTCGCGCTCCGTGCTAGCTGTCGATCTTGTCGTCGTTTTTCTCTCACGTTCGCTCTCGCGCCTCCGCGCCGTGGATGGACGCAGGGGTGGGGGTGGTTGGGGTTGAGGGGAGGAAGGTGCAGGTGATGAGGCGCTCGCCCCTCCGCGTCGCCGCCCGCCTGCAGCGGCAGGATGGCGCCGCCGCCACCGCCGCCGGGATGGTGTCGACGGTGATGGACTACTCGGACCCCAAGCCGAACACCAACCCCCACGGCGGCGTCCTCCCCACGCCTGACCCCTCCTCGCCGCCGGCCCACTGATCCACCACGCATTGCAGCATTTGCACCCATGTAGAAGAAGAGGGATCAAGATCACAATGCGTTCGCGATCCTCCTCTCTTGGCGTACGGTACTGTGTATGTCCGTGCGTACAATTATACGTATGTATTGCGGTATACAACTATGTAGTGGTACTGGTGTGTGGTCTGCTCGGCCGGGGTAGATTGATCAGGTGTTGTTGTGTTCAACGAGTATGCAACGTCGTCGCTGCCTGATTTGATCAAAATTTTCTAAATTTGCTTGGAGAAATCTATTTGGTATTGTGGAGTCTGTGGTACATGTATACATGTAACTACCTAGCTAGCTTGTGTACTTTAGTTTTTGGACGTGCATGAATGCCAGCTGAGCTGCAATGTTGTACTTCTAAATTAAGACGAAGTGTTCCTTCAATTGGGTTTTGAGGGCTTTAAGAAATGGCCTTGAAATTAATATACGAGAAACCATCTCAAGAAGTTAGAAACATTTGGCTCAAATTTAGCTCAAAGAAGAAATTAAGACGAAAAGCCATAAGTCAAAGAATTCTTTAGGCTAATGTTTACTGGTTCGTTTTGAGTATATGGATCAAGGATTCTTGTTGGTGAGCTGCGCCATTTTAATTCTTTCGCACCAGCTATCTCAATCTGCCAGGACAACCTAAAAGAATATTATCCAAACGCACTTCAAGTAATTGTAGTAAAACCTGACCTGACAAGAACGACGTTCGGCAGAATATATGACGCATGGTCCTTTAGGCTCTTTAAATTCTTAGAGAAGATGAGGGAAATGGATACTCAATTTAAAGTGAGTAAATAGAATTCCATACTCGATCTCAATTCTTAACGAAGTTTCAGTCCATCTAATCCAACGATGTGGCCCGAATCATCAATTGCTTTGCGCGTGCTAGCGCCGCTCTTTCATACTTCATGCTCTCATATGTCACCACTAGTTCACCCGTTCACACATCTATCAGCTTATTAGTTAGTGTGCAAGGTTTTTTTTTCCTTTGCATGGATGCATGCATACAAAACATTCACCGCTGGCGACGAGGAGGCCGAACGGAAGCATAAACACACATCTAGAATATAAAATTTTGCACTTTGCTCTGTATTTATATTAGAATTGCAATTTTTTATATAGTGTAATGTTAGACTTACAAGAGTGCAAATTCGAATAAATGAAATTAATCTTAATTATCTATCAGTTGACTTGACCGTCAGCAAAAACCAAAAAAAAAAATGCAGCACGGCACAAGTCTCCCATCTCGATCAGGATCGACATTTAAAAAAGAAAGTTCGGCACCAGAGTTTGGCCGAGTGAAGTGAGGCTGGTACGATGATATAAATAGTGGACAGGCACACAGCAGAACGTGCTGCTTAATTAATTGCATTGTTTTGATGTTAATTTGGGAGCTCTTTTATGGTATATTAAACCAGCAAATATATAGTCTTATAAGTATATTTTAGGTCAAACCGTCCATTCAACTCGCGCCATCACATGAAGCAATAGAGCAATTCAGCTCGCGCCTTCACATGAATACCTCCTCCGCAGCAGCTGCACTTGCACCGACCCCTCGCTGGATTTGAGGCACCGATCGGGATGGGAATGAGTAGTACCGACGGGCAATTCATGTCGTCAAGGTGATAATTTAATTAGCCAAACAAGAATCGTGAGAGGAATCATGAATTCTAGTTTTAGATTGGTATATCGAAACTCTTTGATGAATGAATATTAGATTAGTTCATAAAAATAATTCGTCTTACTCTTTTATTCTCGTATAAGTTATACCAATAAAACATCGATTACTATTTTGTCCCTGCATGTATTATACTACCGAGGTTGATATTGGATAGAAAAGAATAGGTGACTTTTAAATTTAATGTATCTTAAAAAAACCCCTTAATCATTCAGGCGTGGCCAGCAAGGTCCCACATGTGAAAGATTTTGTTAAAAATAGACGACCCACAAAGGCCTAATGGCTAGCTAGCTATGAGTGCACTCTTTTAATCCTTGCCTCTATTGTAAACAGATATGAAGAGGATAAGAGAATCACCTCTCCATCTACAAAAATAATAAAGAATCGTAGTTATCAATCTACACCCTTTTTTTTTGCTTAAATTTAAACTAAAAGCTAACATTGAAAATGACATTTTTACAAGCCGAGCGATGTATTACTTTGTAGTCATTTTGTGGGTTTAAATAGTTCTTCTTAGAGTTCCTGAAATATTTTTTTCATAATTGTTTTGGACTCCAAGACCTCTCTCGAGAGGACATAACCTTTTCCCGATAAAAACTTCAGCTACTTTCAGCTCAAAATATGGCGTATCTATATGTTTTGTGTTTGTACAAGAGAAAATTGTAATATGGCCCCCTAAACTTTTACCGCTTCGCACTTATCCTCCGAACTTGTGTTTTACTTTTGTAGCCCCTAAACTTGTCACCGTTTGCACATGAGGTCCGACGTTAGGACGGTTGTTTAACGCTAAGGTGGCAACTTTTGTGGCTATTGAATGTCTATGTGCTTGTTAAATGCCTACATTTCTTTCCATCTAAGCGTCCACGTTATCCACTCTCCTCCTTTCTATAAAATTTTTAAAAATAATTTGCAAGAATTTAAATTTTAAGAATTGATTTTTGGGAACTTCAAAATTCAAAATCAAATTTAAGAGATTTTAAAATTTTAAAATGAATATTAGGAACATAAATTTTTGAAAATTTAATTTCAGATTTTTATTTAAAAATAGTTTCATGAATTTAATTTGTAAAGAATTTTTATTTTAGGATTTCTGATATTTAAATTTCCAAATTTCATTTTCAAATTTTAAATTTTTGCATTATATAATTTGTGAAATTCAATTTTTGTAATATAAAATTTCCAAAATGCTAAATTTTCAATTTTTAAATCCTCGACCTGAAATTATAATGCTTTAATTTTTATTAACCCTAAAATTCAATTTTTAAAATTATAAACCCTTTTTTTTTAATTTTGGAAGTCCTTGAAATTCATGTTTTGAATTTTAAAGTTCTTGAAATTGGTTTTTTATTTTTAGAGAGAAGGGGAGAGAGGATGACGTGGGGGCTTGTGTGGAGTGCTATATAGACATTTAACAGCTAAATAAACATTTAACCAAGGGCCGGTACATGCCACTACAGAGTCACATGTGGACGCATATGCCCCCGCAGTCTTTAATATCGCAGACGCCATTATAAACAGAAGAAACATGCATAGATGCCATTATAGGGAGTATTGGGGATATAAGAGCTGAAAATACAATCCAAAATATGGTTAAATACGGTCTGATGAGTGGGACCCACATGTCATCCCCTCTAACCTCCTTCTTCCACCTCCAACCATTCCCCTATTCTCTCTCCTCTCTCTCTCCCTACTGCTCCTCTTCTCTCTCCTCTCTCCCTCCCTACTGCTCCTCTCTCTCCGGAGCGGCTCCGTGCACCGCCACGCCCGGTCCCTCGATCTCCCGATGCGCCGAATGCAGCTCCCCTCCCCCTCCTCGTCCTCCGCAAGCCGCACCTAAGCACTCGGCTAGCCTCCCGAAGAGGAGCAGTGGGGGGAGAGAGAGGAGAGAGGAGAGAGAAGAGGGGAATGGCTGGAGGTGGAAGAAGGTTAGAGGGGATGACATGTGGGCCCCGCTTGTCAGACCGTATTTACCGTATTTTGAATTGTATTTTCAGCTCATATATCCTCAATACTCTCCATAATGACATTTATGCATGTTTCTTCTGTTTATGATGGCGTCTGCGATATTAGAGACTTAGCAGTGGCGTATGCTTTGTACCCTTTAACCAATGGTGGACGCGGGATGAAAATGTAGGTGGTGCAAGGCTACAAATTTTTTCATCTACCGTTGGTCAAATAACCACAAACTAGTTAAACTGTTGGAACACAATAATAATACACACACTAGGTCGTGATCACATCTGTTGGATATGCAAATTACCAACAATTGGTCGTCCATCGGTCCCTCTTTCAGACCAAAATATCAAATTACCAACAATAAAATGCAAGTTGATAGATTAGTGTGAGGTGGTGTAAATCGGGGAATAACGTTCCATGATAATCTTTTTTTTTTCGGGTTTATGATTACGTGGGAAAGCCCTCTCGAGTCTCCACTAGCACTGCACAAGTTTCCTGCAATGGCCTTCCTTGTTTGTTTCAGATTGTCGTGATCCAGAGACGGGTCTTTTCAAATGCTCATCTGACATGCTTGGCAATGCGACCCAACTGGTCCAGTTCTTTGTAGGATCCAAGGACATCCTTGCCACTGGCGGCCGCATCAGTTGTTGCTTTCCCAGCACGTACGGCACCAGACAATCGATCGCCATCTCCTGGTCAACTCATCGGGCTGCACACTATCAACTGCATGCTATCCATATTCCATAGTTCTTGAGCTGTGGGCCGGCTCCATCCGCTGCTGGCACCAGTGGCGGTCCGGCGGATCCAGGATTTTAGGATACGGTGGTCCAACTTAAAACCGCCGACATTTTGCACTTAAATAATCACAGCATATAAACCATATATCTAATTCATGTGTTCTAAAACTTAATGAAAAACTAACGCCGTCTCCGAACGTTTCCGTTCTAGGACCAAGCATTGAAACTCAAAGAACATAGATGAAACCTAAGATGTAAGTTGTACCTACAACCTAGTTTGGACAATAAGATAGAAAACACAATAATTTTCAGCATGTCTATTCGTTTTTATGCATGCTTGCACTCTATGAAAAGATAAAAGAAGACCTACAACTTCCGTAGTATAGCCGAGGTCCAATTATTGATTGGTAACTCCCAAAAATTTAGAGAACCCGTTATAGGAATATTACCACACAACTGTTCCTTGTTCTAGCTACTCCGGACCGAATCGACAATACAAATGCATTAATCAAACACAAAAAAAACTAGAAATCATAACCTTAGTGGCTTAGTCCTTGGCCGATGTTGTCTGCTGCTCCTTGCCTTCATTCTTTCTTTTCTTATAGGCATTTAGATCGAATTTAACAATTCCACAAACACAACAATACGTATCAACTCTCCATTCCATAATTCCATTCCTAATTTCCTAGAGATTGAGATCGATTGAATCGTTGAATTGACCAAATTCACTTTGCCCTTACTGTGGATCTAGTCGAGGAGGCAACTGCCGGATTGCGCTAGTACCCTCCTGTCTTATCTAGAAGATAAGGTCGGGCCTCACCACAACGGCCGTGGGGGCTGGGCCTGGATGTCGGGTCACTGCCGCGGCCGTCGGCCGTGGCTGGAGCTAGGGCCTAGGGAGTGGGGAGCCCAACTGCTCGAGCCTAGGCGACGACGGGTGGCCGCAAGCTCTAAGGTGGCACTGACGCGGCGGCACACCACCGAGCCACGTCCGGCTGGAGCTGGAGGTGGAGGGCGAAGCGTCGGAGCCGCAGGTTTGGAGGCTAGATGGCGTACTGGCGGAGATTGGAGCTATTTCGACCTTCCGGGGCGGCACCACGACGAGCGGCGTCCGGCGGGGAGGTGGGCAACGGTCAGTGGTGGTGCTAGGGTTAGTCGCGAGGGGGGCTATTTCAAGACGCGTGCCACGTGTCTGCGTGAGGCCGGGGAGGGATCGATGGGTTTTTTTTTGCATCGTGACCGCGTGGGCCGGGTGCGGGTAATTAACAAGCGGGGTCGCGGATCCTAGCTAGGGTGGTTCTATCTTGATGGCCACGTGTGTGCCGTCGAGAGTGTCTTTCTCCTGTGGGCTCCTAGGCCACATCTCGTTCGACGAGTGTATGTAAGGTAACTGTTGAGACTAAATAACCTTGAGGGTTTTTTGTGAACACCCTCGAGACAGATGACCTGTATCGACGGTTTTTGCTATGACTATTGTCAGCGTGCAAACTAACAGGGTGTGCACTGGAGCAAGAATCAGCAGGCCATGTGGCAGCCGGGCATACGGCGGGCGAGCAGGCCCCGACGCTGTGGGTGGGCAGTCCATGTGACGACCAGGCGTGCGGTGGGCGAGCAACCCCTGATGTCTTAGGCAAGCAGGAGCGGCGGGCGAGCAGCGGCAGGCTTGTCTGGCCGAGCCGGCGGGTCGAGAGCCCCACTTGGTAGGCGCACGTGGGGCTAGGAAGAAGCTTCCTGTTGAAGGCGTCTCCCCGTTCAGCGTATCGGAGGCATTAATTACGACGATTCGACGTGAGAGACAGAGAGTGATGATTGCTGTCTCTGCAGCTTTGGCAAAGGCACTGTTGTCGTCAAGCTGTCACTGTGCGGAGACAGGTCTAACTAGCACCGGTATCAGGCGTCTCCCCGTCCAATCCGCGTGTGGCGATTGGTGCGAGGGAGACAAAGTAGTAGGCGTCATCCCGTAGCAAGTGGGCACACAGCGGCCAGGCCATTTAATTGATCCCTCCCTCTCTCTCTCTCCGGCTTTTGGCTGGCCCCTTGAGGTATAAAAGGGACACTGAGTGGCGGAGAAAGGGGGTTCCCAGTTCAATCCCTCATTATCAGTTCTAGACTCCCAAAACCGGTACTGTACCAACTCGCTCCGCGTGAGCCAATCAAGAACAAGCATGAGTAGGACCGTTACCCAAATTAGGGGTCCAAACCGGGGTAAAATCTCGGAGTCCCCCTCATGCAGTAAGGAACCGGAGTGAGGTACGCGGATACCCCCTCAGTCGAACAATCCCATAATCTCTTGAAAGGATCTTGTTTCGTGACATTTTCACCAACAACCGTCGAGAGATGGTCCTATCTCGAGGGTTTTAACCTCCGCAACACAGTGATGGTCAACCCACATATTTTAATTTTTTAAAATATAAAAACAACTATGTTGCTGAACAAATTCATTCCATCGTCTATTATGCATTGAAACACGTCACCGGTGAAAATATTGAAAAATTCCGAGCATCCAATGCGACGACCCCCCCTCTAAACTGTTTGTTTTCCGAAATAACCTCTAGGTTATCTTAGCATACGGTGAGATATAATATTTTCATACACCCAATAATTCATTCAAAATTCAAAGGATAAACAAAACTCAAATTTTAGATTCAAAAGTTCTACTAACGGTTCAATTAAAGGATTTTTAAATTTTTCATACAAATTAAATCTACTAAATTCTAGTTTACAAATAAAAAACTATACTTAAAATATATGTTATCTCGACGACTGACGGCTGGCTGTCGATATAGACTGACGTTGTTCCTTTTCCTAGTAGACGGTTCATCAGTCTCGATGGCTTAGTACTGAGCCGTCGAGATTACCTATCCTGCAGCTTGTCTATCGATGGTGAAGGTTTGACCGTCGATCCTAATTAACCAATGTCGAGGGTTTTTACTGGTTGTCGAGACATTTAGAAGCACTCGAGTTTGCAGTCGTTTTTGTAGTGCTAGGGTGGCCCGTGGACCACCTTGACGATGCAGTGGATCCGCCCCTGGCTGGCACGAAGGTGTGACGGCCGTGCGAGTGACCTATACCACTTTGCATGATATATAAGATGGTGTACCTTGTTGCATGCACATTGTTTTATTGGAATAAGATTTTGTTTTTCCAGCTAGGATTGGCTAAAAATTTTAATATGAAAAAATATGACGCCTCAAAAGAGTTATCAGAAATCTAAAAAATTCTGAAATAATATTTTACAAACTCTATGAAAAGCCATTTAAAACCCCACAAGAATATTACAAAACACTACATCATTTAGTTTATGTAAAAATAACAAGCTAATATTTATTTAATTCAATTTAATTTAATTTAATTTATGCCAAAAAACAATGTCTAAGTGAACCAGATCCATATATTTTTTAATATGTTCGATAAAAAACAAGGACACATGCAATAATTGAGAGTGGAAATCCATTAGTAAATAGTACCACATCGCTAGTGAAAGCAAGGATACAACTTAAATAATGAAATGTGCTCCAACCCACTAGCTCATATGAGAATAAGAGGAAAGAGAGAACTCACATGCTCGCATTGTTGGGTCTGGCTAGGGCTCGGGCAACACCAAAAACTAGGTTTTGATGTTTTTTGGCTAGGTGAATACTACATTGGACATGAACCAAGTATTTAGATTGCACTAGACATGACCTACGTATGCTGAGCTGATTTATGAGTTGTTATAATTATGTATTGAGTTGCATGTACTAGTTGATTCACCCAAAACCGAAATTGATGCCCAGTGGGAAGCAAACACATATTTTGCATTTGAAGAGGATGAAATAAGCACGCCATAAAAATTGTTACTTTAATTGTGCCAGTACAGGTCTTGAGCTAACAAGGATATCTATGATCACTAATAAACATCATTGTCACACATGGACACACCCTCCGTTGATAAAAATAAGGTGCATTTTGATGTGGCATAAGGATTGAGGTCACACGATGAATTTAAGAAAGGAGTGAAGGAGAATAACCTATGCATGCACCTCGACACTGTATAATTGTTTTGGAAAAAATAAAAGAGAATACCCTATGTGTGCGTGAGCTAATGAATAATTATAAATGGTTGAAGGGAGTAAATATGACAATATATGAGAAATCACCTAATTATAATAGTATGCATGCCTTATATTTCTACATAAATCATTTAAACTATATGTGTTATATTTTTCGGTGGATGAGGTATGTCAAAAGTAGATCTAATTATATATACCTATTCCTAAACCTAAACCTAATGAGATCCTCGGGTCTCAGGCATGAAATATGAGTAGACGTTAATTTTTATTTTTGTAATGATAAAATTATACTTGTGCCCTTGAACTTGTAGTGTGGTCTCGCTTAGTTCTCTAAACATGAAAATTACTTTTTTGACTCCTTAAACTTGCATTCATTTGCACCATTGGTCCAAATCTGTTAGAAGCTCTCTTAAATGCTAATGTTGACACCTACATATCGATTAAACGATGATGTGGCTAGCCACCTATAACAAACGATGACATAGACACCACATTATCATCTTCTTCCACCCCCCTCTCCATCCTATTCTCCCCATTTTTCCAACCTCCATATCACAACAGAGTAACCCATCTGCCTCCTTTTCCCGACAGCCTCATCATCTCCGGAGAGACCGCCCACCCTTCCTGCCACACGTGGCTTCCCCGGTGCCCTCCTCATCTTTGCCTAGACTGCCACCTACCATAGGTGGCTTCCATGGCATCCTCCTCATCTCCGGCGAGACCGCCCATGTTGTGGCTTCCATGCTCCTCATCTCCACGAGACCGCTATGCCGTTTTCAGTATCCAACCAGAATGTGGATGACCTCGATCGTCATTGGCTTCCTAGTGCCCTCATCATCTCCGATAAGGACGCAATGTCGTCATCATCTGTCACTACAACGATCCAGATCAGTGTCGTCGCCAATACTAAGGACACAATCCCCTCCTAGTTGAGCTGTTATTGGGCCGTCTCTTCCGCCACCTTTTGTCCTCGGCTTTAAGACGGCCGACGAAACAAGTCTTGCTAGAGGAACCCTCAGCCGACGTGGCAGCGTTTATGAGTTATCGTCGTCGGCCGTCCGCTGCCCCGGCGACACAAAGGCGCGTAATATCGACGGCCCGTGGGCTGACGACCCAAGGTAAAACGGCCGACGACACTGTGCGCCGTGCGCGTTTTCTGCGGTGCGTGACCCGTGACCCGACCTGCTCAAGTGCTCATCTCCTCATCTCTGGCTGGCAGGACCACCTCGCGTTGTCCCTACAATCGGTGAGACTAATTGCATGCATGCATCGCGGTGAAAGGAAAACCGACACGTTCGAATGACAATGTTTATGACTTAGTGTCCTTGCTGGTCACTACTGACCACGCAGCATGTGCTTCGCCGTTAAGAGGTGGTTCATGGGTTATACGCCAATTAATACTCGTGTGAATTAAGAGGATTATTTAAGTTGATCTGGTCCTTTGGATTGTTATTGCACAGCTAAGGGCCTAAATCCATGGAGCAAAGTTCACTGTTTGGTATGTACATATATATATATAGTCCTTATCTTGTTCGGCCTGTTGCCGAACTGAGTTAACATATGCTCAAAAATTGTCCCACTTGAGGCCTAGGAACAATATTTGGTTTGGCGAACTGATCATAATTTATAATAATGATCCATCGTAATCCGCGAGTCCATCCATTGCACGGAAGCTGTAGTGGCTTTTGCCTTCCTCATTTGCATGTGCTGGCACACAGAAAGACACGCTCAATCGTGATATTAGTCCACCTTTGGTAGCTAGCTAGATCCGGTGTGTCACGTCCGACTAAGACCATATTCAATGGTATCTCTTTAAAAGTTTTTTTTGCCAAAAAATTCTAGTCTCCAGAAATGTTTTAATATAGGGCAGCGCCAGGTCCGACGCCTGGCGCTCCTTCCGGACCAGCCCGCGCAAGAATTTCACAAGAATTCTTTAATATATTCTGTTCATTGTTTTTTCACAAGAATTTCTTCACGCATTCGCTTTAGAAGAAAATTCTCTCTTCATTCTTTTCACAATTTTTTTTTGATGAGATGCTGTTATATATAGCTGATGAGAAATTAAAAGATGGAATATGAGAAAGAGAATGGAAACGGAAATGGAACGAACAGAAAAAATGGATCAAAACTCTGTCCATCACGCACGACCGATGTCCATGTACTCCCCAATAGTCCAATCAACGTTCACGTCGCCGCAAGGGTCAAAGCTTTGGGCGAGCATGCATCACTCACAGTCTCACGCTAAATTCTTTCTCTCCCGGTACGATACGGAATCACGGAGTATGCAAGACGTAGCAAGATCAGGTCCACGTAATTAAAGATGGGCAATATTAGAGGAATCTTCACGTCAGGACTCAGGACAGCAGCCGCGGCGGCTCCATGCCTCCATCGATCGATCTGTTCGGTATGGATGCTTGTCCCGTCGTCTCCCTCCCTGCGGCTGCAGCTTCGGGAGCTGCGCGCGCTACCTCGTCATGTAGCAGCGGAAAGATCAAAGATGCCAGTGCCACGATATATAATAGGCTCGGCAGAGTCGGCACTCGGCACATCCGGCTCGACGTACGCCCGGGGATCGATTGCGTCGTGCCGTGCTCGTCGATCCCAGCGAGAGCCGAGAGAGGCCGAAGGACAAAGAGGCTTTCCTCGCGGTTGTTAGTTTGTCTTGTCTACACGCGCTCTAATAACATGCGACCATTTTTTTTTTTGGATTAATTTTTGCATATATGGCAAACGGTGGCATGTTTTTTTAATCACGGGCATGCTTTTGAATTTTGAAGGTTTATAATGGTACGGATATAATTCTTTTTTCCTGTGATAAATGATAGGGCTTATCAACGGGCGTCTGCATCTCTCTATGGCACCGCTCGGGTTTGGATTTAGTGCTGGCTTGACACTAGGTGGTTTTTTGTGCGTGGGTAGGGTAGGATGCAAAAGGGCCAACCCAAGGGTAGGTCCCCTCTATTCCATTTGTTTGTATGAAAAATTAGATAGAGGGGCT
Source organism: Raddia distichophylla (assembly GCA_005191435.1). Taxonomy (NCBI): domain Eukaryota; kingdom Viridiplantae; phylum Streptophyta; class Magnoliopsida; order Poales; family Poaceae; genus Raddia; species Raddia distichophylla. The sequence continues at coordinate 183,436 of SPJY01020047.1, read as the reverse complement.
ATAAATTGAATTTTTAGTTCATTTCAAATGTACTAGGGTGTCCCTAGGGCCAACCTTTTTGCATCCCTAGGGTGAAGAGAGGGGGCGAGGTAGTAGTGGCACCACCAATAAGCGGATTAACACACAACGACCAGATTTAGGGTAAGTGTGACTAACATGGAGGCAACAGGATAGGGGCGGAGCGTCAAGGCGACGTTGGTGTTGTCAACCGTGCGTGCTGGTGGCGATAATGGGGAAGCACTCAGAGCAGATCATCCCGGAGAGGAAGCGGACAGAGGCGGATGGATCAGAGTTGAGGAAGAAAGAGAGGCAGCGGGACGGGGAATGAGGAGGATGAGGTGGACAAGGGTATCCCATCGATAGCGCTACCGACCGTGTTGTACTCCTTTTTTATTTATTAGATTGATATATATGGCCTTAAATATTGATGGGTGAGAATCAATATATGGCACATCATGTCAATTGTACGGATCGAATCTGATTATTTTTAATAATGGAAGAAACTTTAAGATGGAACTTTGAAGTTGAATAGACGAGAATGAACAACGTCTCACTTCTATTACCACGGATCGATCATGTGACCATGCGAATGTGTCATCTGATCGGTACTTGTGGCAAGCTTAATAACACAACGACTTGTATGGACGTGCCTTATCATATTGCCACCTACTTGTACTAAAGAGAACTAAACACAAGAAGAGTTAGCTTTTCTCACCGACCTGCCCGCGAGACGAACGTTTTTTCCCATCACGTACCTCGACCTCCCACTCGTCATTAAGAAGATAAAGCACGTACAATTCTAACCTCTAATCGACAAGATTGCTGGCCGGCTGACGGAGGCAAATGATGTCAAAAGGGGGTCGAGTCACCCTGCTCAAATCGGTTCTCTCGGCACTACCGTCCATATCCTATTTTGACCGTGTAACTTTTCTACTGAATTAATCTTAGTCAGTTTCCCCGTTTTTTTTTTTTAAAAAAGAAAGAGTTAGCTTTCCGTACATACTGATGTTTGCCTTCGGCCGACTATTTTACCATCTTTAATACCTCGGGATACGATGAATCATATGCGCTGATCAAACTAAATCTCACTTCATCGACCGTACGTATGTCCTAATTCTCGTCCTTTTCGGTGTAAATTAAAATTATTTTTTAAAAAACATCATTTTTATACAAATCAGATGATATAGTACTTTATAATAATTTTTATGCAGTTTTAAATGGTTGATTCAACTTATAGTTCCTAAATTATTTTTTATATTTTTTTGGCTCTTCAAGTCCTCCCTCAAAGAGTCACAACTTTTTCAGGTTAAAATTTCCAGCTACATTAAACTAAAAATCTCTTGTTACCATCTATCCTTTTTTTGGATTAATTGTATCCATACGATTGTTAAGTTCTTTTATCTCACAAATGCCTGTATAAAGTCAATATTCTCCCTCATCTCATTATAATTTCAAAACCGTTACAAACATGCTATTTTAATAATTGACTGGTCAGACTAAACCAAATTTGTCCTCGTCTTTTTCTTCTTCCTCCATCCTTTCTCTCCTACCTTCTTCGACGAGCTCTCTAGCAAGCAGCCGCCGCCGCCCGCACGTGTCATCACCAACGCCTGTGTGTCGTCGTCGCCGCTGCCCATGCGCGTTGTTGCCTCTTGTAAACTTGAATGGAGTAGATGTGTATAAAAGTTCATAATGTCATTCTTGCAATGGTTTTGAAATTATAATGGCATAAAAGGGTTGTGAACTGTATAATAACATTTGTGAGATGAAAGAACTTAATTAATAATGGAACGAACCCTTTTGTTGTTACTTCATGGTATAATTACAAAACAAGTTTTTTTTTTTCGTTTTTTCCCTTCAAAATCTCCCACATCATGGATGACCATGACATTAGTTGCGCCCCCATGGGCAATAGCATTCATGCTCCCTTGAGTGCTTGTGTCACCTGGCCCACAAGCTCCGGCTGGACGAAGCCAAAATTTGAGAATATATAGGGGTCAATTACACTATTAAGAATATTTACGGAAATACATGTAGACTCTAATATAGTATAAAAAATTAAACATAACAATGTGTTTTTAAAAGGTAATGTACTATTTTCTACTAGGACTAGTTACAAACGGCAAATATAAAGATTTTTCTGCCCCAGTCGCTTTGTATTACCAGTTGAAAATTACAACCGAAACATATAACGTTTAGTCTCTAAAATATTTCATAGGCAATCTTTAGCTCCTCCTCCAACCCTCACCTCACCTCCCACCCCACACCACCACTCACTCTTAGTTCTCCATCGCCATGTTCGCCGCCATCCATGTCGTCCAAGTTTCATAATAACCATTGTACCCCCTTGTTTGGTACCTTCTGGAATCTTTCGCTCCACGGCCGTAAAGGACGATTCGTTGATAATAATATTTTTAGGCGGCCAGCTCCATTGCCCGCTTATGTACGTAGGAGGAAGCTTGGAAGAATTAGTGGTTTATTAGTCTCGTACAAACTACAGAATGTACCTACGCAGTGAAGCTGTATCGAATGATTTCGTGCCACAAAAATTGCTTGCTTTTGCTTTCAGCCGCGGAAACTAACGGCCATGGTCTCGGACTTGCATGGCTAATTCATTGAGCCCAATACTGTCTAGAGTTTTTATGTGCATGGCCCAGCCATTCCATGGATCGGGCTTTCAGTCTCCAGGCCCCCATGGACTTGGACACACCCCGACAATTAACGATTTAACTCTAGGCCTTATTCTTTTCAGCGTTACGTACCGTTGCGTATTACTGTAGCAAATTTTAATATTTTGATATAGCTTATATATTGTGATAATTTGTAACGGTTTTTTCTGGCTTTTATTAGACCTTTCAAAGATCCTAAAACTATTTTAATTATTTTTTAAATCTTTAGACCTCTTTTCGAGTGCTCTAAAAAAATTGCTACAGTAATGCACCAACGCAACGATATGCTGGAAAGAACAAGCCCTAAATAAATCGAGACCACGGACAAAGGCCTTTTCCTTTGAGTGTGACTAGAGCACGCGCGAGCACTCACGAATAGAGTAGCCTCCAAGCCGCATTGCACCCCCCGCCTCAACCTCCACCTCCGCCCTCCTTCTCCATGGGTTTGCTCTCATCTTCCTCACCGCCCTCGTCACCTCCAGCCACTAGCCGCGGTTGGCGTCGCCATCCTCAGCTTGCTACTCCACTTTCTTTCTTTCGTCATCATGCTTGTGCAGCCGCCTTGCTGCCTTTGACTACACCAGTGGCTTTGGCATCACTGCCATCTTGCCCCCTCCCCCAATCCCCTCCCGCCATCTGATCGCCACGCAAATCTCTCTCTAAGCTCAAGGGACATGAACCTTCCGCATCCCTAATCTGAACTTGAACCATAACCTGATGGTAGCACCAGCGACATTGAGCAGAGGCCGAGGCGAGTAGATACCCCGTCTCCCCCTTTGCTTTTTTGACACTTTTTTTAATGGCCATGTGATTACTGATATTTTAGTGCAGTAAAAATATGATAAGTGTAATGTAATTCTTGTAGAGTTCAAAAAATTATGTGTAACTTGAATGTGCAATTGAATTAAAATTTTTGGTACGTGACAACACGTCTCACGAAAAAATGAGCACATAAATGAAAGAAGAGAAATAGATTATATGAAACCAAAATTGCACGTTAAAACATGATTTCAATAACTTAGTTTGCAATTAAAACATACGAGATATAATGTCTTGAAATTATAAATCTGGGTATTGCAAATCTATAGCTTGGGCATTTTAGGAGACATCTAACAAGGTTAGATAAGGGGGCAAACGACCAGAGCATAGAAGAGAACAACCTATAAATGTGATAACATAAAGAGGTAATATGTTTTAAATCATTTTTTCAAAGTGGCTTAAGCTCAAGAGATAATTACTCATTTACTATCAAAAGTAAGTATAATTTGCAATCTATTCGTATTTTTCAAACTTTAGTATTTTTCTTTTTCCGTCAACTACATTAGATTCAACCGTAAAAAATTCCCAAAATATCCATTTTATAGTTTATGGATTTAGAACTTTAAAAAATTTCATCTCCTATATTTTAACTTCAAATTGAGCTATTCAAATTTCTAGATTTATTTAAAATCACATTCTACTTGCCGTTAAAATTTCACAATTTTACATATTTCACTTTTTATTTATTTTTCATGAGATATGGTAGGTACGTACCATTAAATAGATCCCAAAAATTTTAAATCTACTTTGGGTACACATAATTTTTTAAATCCCGACAACTTTACAAATCTTCTACTTTTTTAATGAATTTTTATGTTTTGCGAGATATTAAAAAGACAGGGGTAAAGAGGATATTTTGCCGTCTTAACAAACCTCGAAAAAATATGAACAACTTATGAATTAGACTAACTTTTGATGGAAACACATAATTCTCTTTAAGCTTAATTAAGACTATATAAAATCTATTAAAAATAATATAAATGAAGCTGACTAGTTTCAAGAAGGCGACCGAAGAACTTTCTCAAATTTTAATTAAAATTTAGCTCACTTGAGAATATCAGGCTATTTATTTACATCAACCACTTCCAACGTGTGGCGCACAAAAAGACTTGACTCTTTCTTTATGGAGACCAGACTGGGAGGCCAGATAAAAGATCTGTACAGATAAGGGGTACATTGTGAAGTTTTGCAGGCCGTCCAGGCGCCCTGGTCAACACACTGTCCCTGGGTCAGCATTACTCTGCTTGGTCAATGAAACAAAACTAAAGAAAGGAGAAAAACTAAAATATTAAAATTACCCAGCAAGACAGCAACAAAATTTGAAGAAAGGGGCAAAAGCTAAAATATAAAAAATATTAAGCATGGATTCAGCAATGTGACAGGCTCGCGGCTGCGTCAAATTCCGAGACGGCCAAATAAATAATCTTCACCTGTTGATCTTTTCTTTGGCTATCAAAATTAAATGTCCTATTTAATAATCTTGCACTGCTTTGTCATTTGTGGAGTTCCATTACAACGATAGCAACAAAGAGCTTGGTTGTTGATCAAGTCATCGCCAAGAAAAAGAGCCTTGCATAGTCTTTTTATTTTCAACATGACTCATTTAATTATTCTATCTCTTCATTCAATGCATGGCTGCAAAAGATATTTAGACCTTTTTAAAACTTTCAATTTTAGTAATACCACAAGAAGCTCTCTGTACAGCTAACCCTATAGTTCGACCATTCTTAAAGGAACTCTTTTCTCTTATTTGTTGGCATATTTGGCTGCGGCGAAATGACAAGATTTTCTACTCATCCGTGGCACTCATATCCTTTAAAATTCGCTTGTCGATGCAGCTTCTTAGTCCGAGAGAGAGCGAATTCTTTAGAGGTGTCATTACTCAATGCATTTGTACGTTGGAGCCTGATTAATTTGTTGTTGTTCGTTTTTCTTTTATTTATTTTGTTCTTTGATCTGGCTCTTGCATATCCTTCTGAGCAATAGGAGAATATGTCTATGGATAACTTCTGTAATTTTTTCTTAAAAAACATGTCCATGCTTTCATCTTGTCCCGAACAAAAAATAGGTTTCCCTAGCACAACTTGATCTTTTTTGTTCCTTTTTCTATCTCAAATACAAGTCTTAAAACTCGAAAGATAACTGATGTATCATTCTAGAGAGAAGCTAAGCTTTTTTATTAGTATATTTTACTAGAGCTGAATTTGGGTCTACAATTATCTCCTTATCTTATTTACTTTTATCTAAAACAGAAAACGCTTTTGCTTTAGCAGTTTTTTCTATGTCCCGAAACTATACAAAAGTAAGTCAAACGAAGTGGGCTAAACTTTCTAAGCTATCTCAAGAAATCTTTGAAGTTCATCTTTTGCAGTCCATTATTTTTTGTTCGAAGATGCTTCCAAAATTGTAGAAAGCATGTTAAATAAAAATAGACTAAATTTTATGAGCTACCTTGAGAAGCTTCGAAGTATCGTCTCTGCAAAGAAACAAAGGTGCAAGCTATTGCAAACTTCGTCTCGCTTCCTTTTAAATTAATGGAGAAACTTCTTGTTTTGGAGTGGCGAAAGCCACGAGAAAAAGGGCTTCATTTACGTCTTTTGTGTTCCTTTTGTCGAAAATTTCGTATGATTCTTTCAACTTCTCTCCCTTGGAGATCAAGCAAAAAACACTGCAGCAAGACCCTTTTGCCCGCTCTTTCTTTGCAGCTCATGCGGCTGAATCGATCGAAAATTCCGTGTCACATGGTGCCATGCTGACTAGTGCAAACAAAAGGCAGATATTTCGTTGCAAAAAAAAAATGAACACATAAATTTTAGGGAAACAACGGTGTAGATTATGTCAATCAACCAAGCTCGTTGAACGGCTAATTCGACGAGTGGCTTCAATGTTCAACCTGATAATCCAAGCCGTTCCTCCTCCCAGTCCTCCTGTAATAATTAAAATAACAATATAGTTTGAACACTCCAGCGTGGAATCAACGTCCAAGATTATCATGCACAAGTACAAGACTTCTCTAGTTAACCATGGACGAGCAATCGTCTTTGGACGTTCATTACATGATGAACAGTTTGAATTAGCTGACAAAGATAAAGGATTGGAATATATAAGCGAAGATTTTTCGATGGCTGCTCGCACGCCAAGTGGTCACCCTCACTTTTTTTTAGATAATGGATATTATCCGGCCTATACATCTTTCGATGTACAAATGTAACATTTAAACAATGAACTTCACCCTTAAAAAGTAGTTGATATTACATAAAAAACTTTAAGGAGTAATCCTATTATTGAATCTCCATCCACAATTGTTAAAGAAAGACATGACCATATCTAAGTATCGACAAACTTTAAATGTATCTTCTCGCTCTTTCTCCTTATGTAGCAATGTCTATTGACGATACCAATATGCTTCCTTGAAGATAATCTGTAAGAAAAAATGTTTTTTGCATTTGTCGAAAAAAAAATCATTTCGACAAAGCCATATAGAACATAACAATGCAACGGTACCAATCAATTTTTTCTTTTGTTTTATCACTACCCCTGTAAGCCAATCCCCAAGTACATGATTATAACTGCTAGGAGCCTTAAGATCGAGGGCAACATGAACTAGCCTCCAAACTATTTTTGATAGCTGAGAAAAGATGGTGAATAGACTCATTTGTAGAACAAAATGCAACAATTTTTACTCCCCATCCAATTTCTCTTCGCAAGATTATCTTTGGTCAAAATTATATCTCGACCCATACCAAGATGAAAAATTTAATCTTCAAAGGAGCCTTAGTTTCCACGTTAACTGATTCACATGACATGAAATTTGATTAATCATTTTTTATACATAGATTGAACAAAAAAATGGGTTACTTTTGTTCAAACTCCAAATAAATTTATCCTTACCACTAGTTAAATGGATATCGAATAATTGACTGGTTAAAGATTGTCAATCAGTTAAATTCTGACCCACTAACGTGAAAGGAGACGTTAAAAGGAGTTGTGTTAAGGACATTGGCTATTGTGTCATGTTTTCTCGAAATAATATGAAATAAAGTTGGATATTTACGAAACCTTCGTAGCTTCAGTAGACTGATGCCCCTTAATATTGAGAGCTTTCAATAGGGCCCTTAATATTGAGAGCTTTCAATAGGGCTTTGAGATTTTTACAAAAAGCATGTTCAAAGTGGTTGAACTAAATGAATAAGTTTGCTGAGTTAAACTGAGTTAAATGTTATGACGAAATTAAAATTATCTTGTTGGTTAATTCATCTCAACAACGAAACTTTAGACATCTCTTAGTACAACAAAAAGAAAAACATTATGAATTACTTTAAATCAACAAGCACGGTTTAGTCGACTACACTGCTTGAACCTACCATCAACCCTCCTCAACTGGCCTTTCACGGATGGGCTTCTCTACCAGTGGGCTGATCTCCTCCAAATATCCATGCGTATAGGGATCGACTCATTCATCCTAGCCATCCTTTGGCACATTTGGCTGGAACGTAACTCAATAATCTTCCGCATCTATGAGCGTCCTTTGTGTTTTTATGGATACCATGCATCCTAGAGGACATGCGTCTTTTGGTGGTGGCAGACGCAAAACTTATAAATTAGCACGCTGCATTTCTTGATGCCCCTTAATATTGAGAGCTTTCAATAGGGCTTTGAGATTTTTAGGAAGAGCATGTTCAAAGTGGCTGAACTAAATGAATAAGTTTGCTGAGTTGAAGTGAGTTAAATGTTATGACGAAATTAAAATTATCTAGTTGGTTAATTCATCTCAACAACAAAACTTTAGACATCTCTTAGTACAACAAAAAGAAAAACTATGAATTACTTTAAATCAACGAGCAGCGGTTTAGTCGACTACACCACTTGAACCTACCAACTATCAACCCTCCTCAACTGGCCTTGCACGGATGGCCTTCTCTACTGGTGGGCTGATCTCCTCCAAATATCCATGCGTACAGGGATCAACTCATTCATCCTAGCCATCCTATGGCACATTTGGCTGGAACGTAACTCAATAATCTTCCGCATCTATGAGCGTCCTTCTAGGCCCTCTTTGCTTCGCGGTTGGGTTTGATTTGTTCAGTTGGACCATTTTTTTACGGTGTAACATTTTGTAATAACTTTCTGAGACTTTGTAATGTTTTACTCAAATAACTTAAAACATTTTTTATAATTTTTTAGCCTTTCAGTACCTCACTTTGAAAGCATTTAATTTTTAGCTCAACCAAACCAAACCCCGAACCAAAGAGGACCATAGTGTTCTTATGGATACCATGCATCCTAGGGGACATGCGTCTTTGGGTGACATCAGATGCAAAACTTATAAATTAGCACGCTACATTTCTAGCTTCGGGGTTCTATCTATTTTTTTTCCCTCCTAATTATTGAATAGAAGACAACTTTTCTATTCTTTATTTAAAGAAACAATTTTTTTTTAAAAAAAAGCCATAAACCATCTCCATTACATACACCAGGTGGGACACCAACCGGCGGCCGTAAAACCCCACCTCATAATCGAATGAGACCAATAGACAAGAGAAGAACAAAGCGACGGAAAAATACGAAAAGAAGGAGCATTCCCTTTAGTCCCTCTCAAAAGAAAAAAGAAAGAAAAGAAAAACAAATGGAAAGGAGGAGCAGAGCAGTTTCCAATCCCCATCTTAACGAACGATGGGTCGCTCCGTGGAATTCCAACTTTCCAATCCCCAACCGAGACGTTCGTCGCTCCCATATTCCACGCCGCGAAGCTCCCGCGAAGCCGCCAAAAGAACACCCGCGCGCACGACCCGCCACCCGTCCTCGCTTTCCCGCCACTCCTCGACCGCATCCCCACTGGTCCACGACGCCCCCCCTCCCCTTCCGCGAACCCTCCCCTCCGACGGTCGCCGTCGTCGTCGCCATCGCCGCCTAGACTTCTCCCTCCAACTTCCTCTCGCCTTCGCCCTCGCGGGCTCGCGGCTATATAGGGCGCGGCTGCGTCCCGAGTCCCCGACGCAACAGTCGCAAGAACCGAGCAGAAAACTTGCCCACCCCGACCGGAGATCAAGAGGTTGCAACTTGCAAGGTGAAGGGAGGAGCAATGGAGATGGAGATGGCAGCCGCTTCTTCTTCTTCTTCCTCCTCTGGGCAGGGCGCGTCGTACGCCTTCCTCGGCGTCTCCCTGGCGCAGGCCGTGGTGACCATCTCCGTCAACGTCATCCTCGTCTGGCTCTCCGCCGTCGCCAAGTCCTCCTCGCCCTCCGTCGCCGCCGGGCGCCGCCGCAGCGCGGCTCCGGAGAAGGCGCCGGGCGCGGTCGACCTGGACGTGGTCCTCGGCGTGATGGACGGCGCGGGCCGCGGCGCCGCTGTGGTGGGGTTTGAGGAGGCCGCGGCGCTGTTTGAGGAGGAGGAGGCCAGCGTCGAGGAGGCCGCGGCGGCGTTCCGCGTCTTCGACCGCGATGGCGACGGCTTCATCGACGCCGGCGAGCTCGGGAGCGTGCTCAGGTCGCTCGGGTTCGCCGCCGGCGTCGCCGCCGCGGACTGCCAGCGCATGATCGACGCCTACGACGAGGACAAGGACGGCAGGATCGACTTCCAAGAGTTCCTCAAGTTCATGGAGAGGAGCAGCTCGTGAAGTGGATCATCCGATCCAATTCTTGTTTGTTTTTTCGTTCGATTCTCTGTTTTTCTTGGCCAGAATGGAGCCGAATGATGATTCATACAGCATGTATATTAAATTCAATTCTTTATAGTATTATATGATATGCTCCATACCGGATTACCAGAAATCTTATGTTCATTTTGAAAAATATAAAAGTATTTTCTCACGAAACATATATCGCACAAGAGTAATAAGATATACTATAGCACTAAGGCGTTGGAGCACAGTGCTGGCCAAATAGGCCGGTCCAGCCGAACCGAATCGGACCGGTCCGTATTGTTCATGAACTGGATCGGCCTTGTTGGTGAACCAATTCAAATTTGGCCGGCACCCTGGCCCGTCGGGTTGACCCGGTTTGGTTCGCATAGTAGCAGTCCGGTTTGGTTCAGTTTGGCCTGGTTCAGTTCGCTACCGTTGTATATTTATTTAATACAATATATGTATTTATATATTTATTTAATTTATAATGTATATTTATGAAATATAATTTTTTTCTTAATTTATATATATTTTAGTAAAATAAACCAACCAATAAAAAATGGGCCGGCGCGGTTCGGTTCGGTTCACTGTGCGAACCGAACGTGGGCCGAGACCTGGGCTGGTTGGACCGATTCGTACAGTAACCAAACCAGCCAGACCTAAACCGAACCGAGTCGGCCCGTTGGCCAAGTCTGTTGGAGCACGATGAAATATGTAAACATTACAAACATGTTTCTTTCGGTGTCTGAATGATTAACAGAAAAAAAATGGCATTCATAACAAATTGAACAAATACAGCACACCAAGCCAATATATTAAGAATTCTTCGTCGGCAACAAAGGATATGAAAGTATCAAGCAAAATCAATTCTTGTCCGACAAACCATACGAAGCATCCAACAAAACGACTAGAAGAATCGGAGGTGATAACGCCTTGTTTGTTTCAGATAATAACGTCCCGTTTACTGTAGCAAATTTGTGATCCCTTCAAAATACGTCTTAACGAGTTCAAAAAATTATGAAAAAAATATTTTACAAAATTTAAGAAGTAATATTTAAAACCCCACAAGAATGACTATAAAAAATTACATAATTTTGCTTATACAAAAATAACAAATTTCATTTAATTTAATTTAATCTTAAACAAACAAGACAAGATTAACACTGAAAATTTTAAAGGGAAACGCCTGGGTTCGTACGTCCGATGGCATCAGACGCGAACGCAGCACGCGCGAACACGCTAACGACACTGTGCTGGCATGCAGGGTGGGTCCCACAATATTTTTTCTTTTAGTGACCATAAATTTTGACTGGGTGCTTTAATCCACAAACCGTTTGCACCAATGTGTTCCTTGTATTTTTACGAACAAAACAAGATATATGTTGCCACATAAATCTTCAAACTTACCTGATAAAACTTGGGTTTCGCCTACTGAAACTTGGATTTCATATTCGTTAAACTTGCTGAACTGTCAAGTTTCATCAGGTTTAATGCAAGTTTCATCAAGTTTCAACAGGTCTCATACAAGTTTCTTCAAGTTTCATCAGGTCAATTCAAGTTTCAACAAATTTCATCCAAGTTTCATCAAGTTACATCGAAGTTTCAGCCAAGTTTCATCAGATTTCATCAGCACAAAACCAAGTTTCATCGGCACATGACCAAGTTTCGCTAGTATACATGTAAGTTTCATAAGTGCCTTCTCCTAGTTTCACATCAAAAAAATTGAAAAAGTGAAAAAAAAAAGTATTTAAAATGGGTTGCTTTCGATTTTAAAAGAATTATGAAACTAATTCCATGCATTTTGAACACTGTTTGAAGTTTATACAAAAATCGAAAGTTTAATTGAAAAATTGATCAACTGCATGGCTAACAACTCCGCGCTCGTTCTGATGCACGCGGGAGCGCGGGGGCTGCATTGGATGCGCTTGGCGTCGGCGATCCAACGGCCGAGGCTAGTCCGGCGGGCGTGCGTATGGACGGACGTCCGACGTCTGGCGCTCGCTAATTTTAAAAGATGAGACCTTGTTCTTTCGGTCGACGGCCAACGACTCAAGCGGCTAGCCTCAAGTTTGTCTGTTCCCTTCCCTAGCTCCTACCTATCCGATTGTTGCAAGCTCACCGATGATGAGGAGATGGGGGGTGGGGGTCGATCCAGTTACAAGAGAGGTACTTGGTACAACTCACAGTTAATATTCAAATAAATGGTATCGAAGCCATGGTTGGTAACCTGAAACGTCTCTAAAATATCGCACGGTATAAGACAGATGGTCCGATGTATAGGGGAAAGATTGTTGGGTTAAGTCCCACATCAGATATTTGTGATGAGGGATCATAACTTAATAAAATGTGTAACTCTTCCACCAGACTATTCTTTTGAGCTGAGTTAGGCCAGGACTTGAGTTGTGCTTCTAGTTTGGCCAATAAATGTGGGAATCTAACTCCGAGACCGAGTGATGGTCTCGTGGGAAGCCGGATCGTTGTAGGTTATGAGATGGGTCGGATCGCAACGGACTCTAACAAGCTATTCTCTTGGACATATAAACATCTACATTTTTTCATTTCATACGACCACATACTACCGGAAAACAAATACATATTTATTCAAATGCTATTTATTCAAGTGCATTGACACTACATTACAAGTAAAGTCTTGGTTATGTGATTCTGTCATTTTTCTCTGTCTTCGGTCCAGAAATGATACAACAAGAGAATCCTTTTTGCTTCTTTCCTGATTCAAATCTCACTTTAATGTTACTGTTCGCATTAATATCTTTTTGAAAAGAAGAACGCAACGATAATAATAAAAATGAACGGGATAATTCTAGAAAGGTTTGCTGTCGTGATCTGGTATCTTACAGCATCTCCATTGGTAGAGTCGGTTTGTCGTCTGTAACATGCCAATGTTAGCTTAAGAGACCACCCTTTCAATAGTGAGCGCGAGGGGCGTCCAACGCCCGTCGGACGCCAGCCCAGTCCAACGCCAGTGCTGGCCGTTGGATCTCCATCCAACGGCCAGCGTTAGATCTTGAGACAATCTTTGTTATTTTTGTTTCGCCATGTAAAAAAAATCAAAAAAATCAATAAAAATTATAAATATTCTCTAATCAATGTCAGGTCCCACACATATTTTTTTCAAATCGATATGACCAATATTCATTTCTATAAACGTTTTTTAAAGGATAACCTAGATGTATAAATGTTGTATGTCAATCTAAAAATATATGTGGGAATGGACATGCATTAGAGAATATTTATGATTTTTATTGATTTTTTTGATTTTTTTTACATGGCGAAACAAAAATAACAAAGATTGTCTCAAGATCTAACGCTGGCCGTTGGATGGAGATCCAACGGCCAGCGCTGGCGTTGGACTGGGCTGGCGTCCGACGGGCGTTGGACGCCCCCCGCGCTCCTTAATACCGAGGACCCATCTGACCATCTACACACGGCCTCTTCCTTCTGAAAGAAGAAAGCCGTCATCGTATAACTTCGTATAATGTATGCTATACGAAGTTATTACGCAGCGCAGCCTCGTCTTGATGCCGAGCAGAGTCAATCTGTCCGACCTCGCCGGCCGCCACAACCCGTGCAGGATTCTCGGAGGTTCCTGCATCGGCCATGTTAATGTCGCGGGGGGTTTTTATCCTGGTTCAGGCCTCTCGGGAGAGATAATAGCCCTACGTCCAGCCTTTCTTATATATCAGAGATGATTACAAGAGGTGGCCCGACGAGACGAACAAGTCTCGGCGAGATTATGGGTGTACAAGGAAGCAATATGCGATGATATGCTAAGTCTTGATCTTCTCTCCCCTACATGTCGTAGGGGCGTGGTTTATATAGTACAGAGCAAACCGACCTACCGAGGGAATATCGGGCCGGGCTAACTACGAGATCGTAACGAACTCATACATGCCAAATATATCCCGAGGCAGATAAGACATACTCCTAGTCTTGGGGAACACGACTCCTAGTCCAATCCGGGAAACCACGTCCGGGTCTTCACGTAGCCGTGCAGAACTCTTGTTCGAGACGGACTCAAACACGATTCCTTGGCCACTACGCACCACGCCAGCCAGGAAGCTGTTCGGCAGGATGCATATGGGCCAGATAGAACTTTCCAGGGAGCTGGGCCCTGGTAAGCTGTTTGATCGGGCCGTCAGGGAGTGGGCCATAGCAATGGGCCGTGATTTTATCCCCGACAATAGCTTCATGGAAAATTCAGCTTGGTTTAGGTTGTTTCAGTTAGTTTAAAGAAAAACATGTAGGTTCAGGTTGGTTCATACAGGTTCATGTTGGTTAAGGCAGTTTCAGGTTGGTTCATGTTGGTTCAGGCTGGTTTATGCAGATAGCTTCATGAAGAAATTCAGCTTGGTTCAGATAGGTTCAGCTTGGTTTATGTAGGTTCAGATAGGTTCAGCTTGGTTCAGGTAGGTTCAGGTTGGTTCATGTAGGTTCAGGTTGGTTCATGATAATGTCATCTATTTTGTCCTTTTACTTATCCGTTAGTTTTCAATGGAATTTTTAAGTAGTTTCATGCATTTTTCAAAAAAATTCAGGTTTTCATATTGTTTTCAAAAGTTTCGTGTAGTTTTTCAAAAAGCTCCATATTGTTTAATGCAGTTTCAGAAATTTCATTAGTTTCAAAAAATCATGTTGTTTCATTTAGGGTCATCGTACGAACCAAATGAATGTATATATCCTTCCAGTTGCCTAAAGTAATCACGTATGAATGTATGCCTAGTTGGTCTCCTATTTAAAAGCTCACTCAGGTGACCCGGGTTCGAAACGCAGCAACTGCGTTGCTGCTAGTGCTGCTGTTAGTAACAGTTGATGCTCATCCGTTGGGTGAGTCCTGAACGGATGACCGTAGGGTATAGGCTCCCATAATGAAAAGGCAACCAGCAAAAGAAGAGATCACGTGAACTCTGTCCCGGGGCGCGGCACTGTCCCCCGAGCAAAAGAAATCGAGCGCGCAGCTGCACAAGTGGGCCTCCACGAGCGATGCTTCGCGAAAACGCGTTGTCTCGCGCTGGTGCAGATGGCATAGTCCCCCCACGCGAGGTGGCGAGACAGGCACTAGACGCGCGGTCGCTCGCGCTCGTCTGGACACGCTGGCCGTCCGGCCTAAAGCCTTTTCGTATTTCTTTCGGTATCTGAATGATTAACACAAAAGAAAATGGCATTCATAACAAATTGAACAAATACAGCACACCAAGCCAATATATTAAGAATTCTTCATCTGCAACAAAGGATATGAAAGTATCAAGCGAAATCAATTCTTGTCCGACAACAAACCATACGAAGCATCCAACAAAACAACGTAGAAGAATCGGAGGTGATAAAAAGACAAGGTTAACACTGAAAATGTTAAAAGATGAGACCTTATTCTTTCGGTCGACGGTCAATGACTCAAGCGGCCAGCCTCAAGTTTGTCTATTCCCTTCCCTGGCTCCTCCCTCTCCGATTCTTGCAAGCTCACCGATGATGAGGGGATGGGGGTGGGGGTTGATCCAGGTACAGGAGAGATACTTGGTACAAATCACAGTTAATATTCAAATAAATGGTATCGAAGCCACGGTCGGTAACCTGAAACGTCTCTAAAATATCACATGGTGTAAGACAAATGGTCCGATGTATGGAAAAAGATTGTTGGGTTAAGTCCCATATCAAATATTGATGATGGGGATCATAACTTAAAATGTGTAACTCTTCCACCAGGCTATTCTTTTAAGCTGAGTTAGGCCAGGACTTGAGTTGTGCTTCTAGTTGGGTCAATAGATGTGGAAATCTGAGCCCTGGCCGCCACGGCTGCACTCGATGCAGCCACCCCTCCTCGGACTCCAGGAGCGCCCACTGGTGAGGCATGGCAGCCCCCTACTGGCGGGACCTGGACTCCGATGGCAGGAGCAGGCTAGGACTAGCAGTCGTTGGTCAACGCCTTCAACACCATGACCCTGACTCTGCCACCTGCCGATACAGAGTGGTACATGGACTCTGGTGCGACATCGTACATGACCTCTGATGCTGGTACTCTCTCCTCTGCCCACCCCCCTCTCCTTCTTGCCCAACAAACATCATTGTTGGCAACTGGTCCCGTATCCCTATCACTCACACTGGTTATCTCTCATTTCTTTCTACTAACGGCTCTTTTATTCTTCATAATGTTCTTATCACACTCAACATTATTAAGAATCTCATATCCATTAGAAAGTTCACTGTTGATAACCAGTGTTCTGTCGAGTTTGAACCTGCTGGTTTCTCTGTGAAGGGTCTTCGTTTGTGGAGCGTGATTGCCAGGTGCAATAGCTCTGGAGATCTTTATTCCTTTGCTCCGGGTCTAGCTTTCGCCTATGCCTTTGCCGCCAGCATTCCATCTTCGACGCTCTGGCATCGACGTCTTGGTCATCCTGGTCATAAGTCGCTCTCTAGATTAGCCAAGTCGTCCACCATCTCATGTAATAAACTCAATCATGAACCGATTTGTCATGCTTGTCAACTCGGCTGTCATGTCCGCCTTCCTTTTTCACATTCTTCATCTTGAGTTTCGCAAATATTCAGTTTGTTACACTGTGATTTATGGACATCTCATGTTCCTATTATCTTTGGTTACAAATACTATCTTCTTATTCTCGATTACTATTCTTATTTTTTTTATGGACTTTCCCCCTGCGCCTTAAATCGGAGACTTTCCCCACTCTCACCAACTTCCTCGCATATGCTCAAACACAATTCAGTGCCATCGTCAAGCATATTCAGTGTGATAATGGTCACGAGTTCAACAACTCTGTGTCTAGGGCCTTCTTCCTTAACCATGGCACTGCACTTCGCATGTCATGTTCCTACACGTCCCGACAAAATGGCAAGGCCGAACGAGCCATTCGCACCACTAACAATGGCTTTCGCTCCCTTCTCTTTCAGGCCAGCTTGCCCCCTTCCTACTAGGTTGAGGCCCTCCACACCACCACGTATCTTAACCTTCGACCCACCTCCACCCTCTCCCACTCCACTTCTTACTTTGCCATTCATGGCACCCACCCCGTCTACGACGATCTTCGTATGTTTGGCTGTGCATGCTATCCTAATCTCTCTAGCACTGTCAAGCACAAACTTGCCCCTCGCTCTACCATTTGTGTCTTTCTCGAGTATCCCTCTAACCACAGAGGGTATCGCTGTCTCGATCTCACTTCCAACCGTGTCATCATCTTGCGGCATGTCGTCTTCGATGAGTCCAATTTTCCCTTTGCCTCCACCACACCTCACACCTCCTCTGACCTCGATTTTCTTTTAGACCCCGAGGATTCTCCCAAGACTCGTGCTCCTGTTTTGTCTACCGGTACCTCATCCACACTGCCTACGCCTCTGCTACCTACCCCGTCGGTGGCCACGTCAGCCACCCCTGCGCCGACATCCTCTGCCCTGCCAGTTGTCACGTCGGCCATGTCAGCCACTCATGCTCAGGTGGTCTCGGCGACATCTTCTCCGTCGGCTTCACCATCGACTCCGGCGGTCACACCTACTGTGCATAGGGGTGGTCATTCAGTATTCCAGTTTGTTCGGCTCGGTTTGTTCCATATTTTTATAATATCAGTATTTGGAACTTGGCTACGTACCAAAATATACAACAAAAAAATAAATACCGAAACCAAAATACCGAGTTAATTCGGTTTTGGTATTTCGATAGTTCGGTATACTGAATGATATACAAATAGATTGGGAGGCCGATGAACGCTTGGAGTAAGAAACAAATGGTGAAAAGATCAAAATTTCGATCAGGTAAGAACGGATCATGGATAAAGCAAGACTCGTGCTGGCCTTGAATAGATCGATGTAGAATTGTAGATGGGGAGCCAATGAAAGTCATAAAAAACGTGGATATGCCAGACCCAAAAAAATTGGAATCGAGAGAGCTTCCTCGATTGTTCGCTGCAGCCACGATGGCCATGGCCATGCTGGCCCTCCTCCCCTCGGCGCCGTCGCTTGCGGGCGACAGCTGCTCGTCGGACGGCGCGACTGTTGGCCGGGGCTCCACTGCAGCGCATGCGATGAGGGCGGCGCCAAAATCTGCATGTGTGCCACGCCCGTCGACCCCTCATCCACGTACGTACTCCCATTCCCATCCAAATTGGAATGACTCGAGGATTGGGGATCTGACTCGAGGAAAAAATGGCTGGTGGCTGCTAGCTGAGTGCTTCCATGCCTGGGTAGACGCAGTGAGCTGGGCCGATGCGTCATGGACCAGAGGTTGAGAGGGAGCAGGAGGCCCAGATTGGAGGTGAAAAATGCTGCTGGGTTGCATCGGTATATTCGGTGTTTCGGTTTTCTATAGCATAATGCCGAAACCGAACTGAAATGCCAAAATTTCTAAAAATTACTACCGAAATAAATACAAAATACTGAAATACCAAACTTTTCGGTTCAGTTTTTTTTTTTCAGTATTTCGGTTTCGGGATTTTTTCCCTACCCCTAACTATGCACCCCGCTACCTTTGATGGATCTCCTCCTCAGGTTGCAGCCAGCGGGCCCAGTTGGATCTCCTCCTTAGGCTGCTGCCAGCAAGGTGCCCCTAGCTGCCTCATCACCTCTGCATGTCACTGCCTCTGTTGGACTCACTCCACAGGTTGTTGCCAGTGATGTGCCCATCTCGACGTGACCAATGCTCATCATATGGTCACCCGTCGGAAGGCCGGACTCTCTGTTCGACCCCGTGAGCGTCTCAACCTTCATGCCACTGTATTGTCTCCTCCCCCGAAGACATACCGTGGCGCGCTGTCAGATCCCATTCGGCACAATGCTATGACCCAGGAGTTCGAGGCTATCCAGGCCAACCACATGTGGGACCTTGCTCCACGTCCCCACGGTACCAATATTGTCACTGGCAAGTGGATTTTAAACACAAGCTACATGTAGATGATTCCCTTGATTGATACAAGGCTTTCTTCGTGGGTTCACCTACCGACTTGGTGTTGACTTTGACGAGACCTTCAACCTAGTTGTCAAACTGGCCACCATCAGAACTGTTCTCACACTGGCTCTCTCCCGCGGATGGTCTATCCACCAATTGGATGTCAACAATGCATTTCTGCATGTTACCCTCATAAAGACAGTGATTGTGCTCAGCTGTCCGGGTTTGTTGATCCCTCCTTTCCAGATCATGCGTGTCGGCTCAACAAATTTTTATATGGTCTGAAGCAGGCATCTTGAGCATGGTACAACAGGGTTGCTTCTCATCTGCTTTCCCTAGGCTTTGTCGAACAAAAGGCCGACCCATCACTGTTTGTCTTTCATCGTGACGACGACACTGTCTATCTTCTGCTCTATGTGGATGATATTGTCCTCACTACCTCCTCGACTGCTCTTGTAGACAGGATCATTGTAGCTCTTCAGCGTGAGTTCTCTTGGATCTGGGGTCACTATCTCCCGTTCCAACGCTGAGGCAGAATATCGTGCCATCGCCAATGGTGTGGCTGAAGCGTGCTGGCTACAATAGCTTCTCCAGGAACTTCAGTGTCCCCTTCGTCGTGCTACCGTCGTCTACTGCGACAACGTCAGCGCAGTCTACCTTTCCACCAACCTAGTGCAGTACCAGCGCACCAAGCATGTCGAGATCGACATGCACTTTGTCCGAGAGCGGGTGGCTCTCGGCCAGGTTCGCGTTCTCCATGTCCCGACATCATCGCAGTACACCGACATCTTCACCAAGGGGTTACCTACTTCGGTCTTCACCGAGTTCCGGTCCAGCCTTAATATCCGTTCTGCTGCTGCCATTTTGACTGCGGGGGAGTGCTAGTAGTTGTTTCTTTGTTTGTACCAGTCTAAACGGTGTCATCCGTCGTTCAGACTGCGAAGGAGTGCTAGTATTTGTTTCTTTATTTGTATCAGTCTAAACGTCATCATTCATCGTTCGGGCTGCGGGAGAGTGTTGGAATATGCTAGATGCCGTAGGATATGCCGCATGCGTAATGCCCCCGATTACGCGTGCATTACTGCCATGAATGACCCGCCTATTCTACACATGGCATGTCCCCTCTCCAGGCTATATATTGTACCCTGTACTCCTCCATTTGATTATTGAAAGATCAATCCCTCTTATCACATAGGCATCATTTGACGTCCTGTTCTGCTGCAGTTTGGGCACAACAGTTAAATGAAAGTCGGTTGGAGGGTCTAAATCGCCGCGACTGTCCATGTGTTGGGTTAGAGATGCAATTTACCGATTAGGGATAAACAACTTGGATTTTGATATGTTCGGAACAACTATGAATATAATACGTGGTACAAACATACACAAGGTTGTCTGTTATTTTGGACTGAATAGTTTAACGGCTGAAATGACTAAATTTCAAGAGTTTTTCGAGGTAGTCTCAAAATTCGAATACATTTCATTTGACTTAGCTTTTTAAAGCGGTAAGACTCGCCTTTGAGATAGCAAAAAACAGACTAAAAAAAGCAAAGCGCATATCTTTTCAAAACGTAGATAAGTCGTTAAGTTGTTAAGCTGTTAAGCTGAAAAGAACAGAACCTTAATTATGAATTTGTGCCAGCCTCTTGAATTGGGGTCTACAGAGGAAAATTTTGTCTCATATACGAGTGTTAGTAGAATTTTTAATGGTTAAAAGCAATCAACTCTTAAAGACTTGTAATTGTTAAAGGTGTTGTATAGAAAACTAAGATAGGATTTATGGATGAAGGATTCAGTCGCATTTCACTACTTGCTAATTATTTTGGCCGAGTACTTTTATGTTCACCCTTGCTATTATTCTCCTTGTTAGACCTTAATTGTTAGGAAGAATGTGTTGGTTATCCTGATTCCTTAGGAGACGATGGTTATCGTAAGGTGGAGAACCTAGAGGATGTCACTCAGTACGAGGATAATGAGTAAGAGAGTCACATAACTGTTCAAGATATTTGTGTCATAAATAAGGCTATCGCTCGTATTAAAATTATGGTATGGTAATATCGTGAAGCTAGAACTAGAGGCTAGGATATTTGGCTGCATAGCATCCGACAAGGCATTGTCGTTGGGATGATTTGTCGGGTGCATACTCCTAAACCCACACAGTTACTCCATGATCTTAGTGAGAGGCTATTAGCACAAAATAATTGTGAGAGTTGTCTCAGTAACTAGAAGAAAGGAACAAGGTTTGCGGTGTGCACATGCGAGTTCTCGTTGACAACCTTAGGCCCTGTTTTTTTGAGCTGATCTGAACAGCTGAACGGCTGAAATGACTGAACTTCGAGAGCTTCTCGAGGTAGTCTCGAGATTCGGATCCATTTCATTTGACTAACTTTTTAAAGCGTTCGGACCCACTTTCAAAATAGCGAAAAACGGACTCAGAAAACTCAAAACATATGTCTTTTTAAAACGTAGATAAGTCGTTAAGCTGTTAAGTCGTTAAGCCGTTAAGCTGAAAAGAACTGGACCTTAATGTTTGTCAACAATGGGGTCCCTGCCCCAGGGGCGAATGCCACGGGTTTTTGGTGGTGGCTGCTTGGTTTAATTTGTGGTCATGATGGGTATGAATGTGTCCGGATTACTCTTGTTGTTCATCCTTGTTTTTGTCTCCGTTTGGGATTGAACCTCGAGAGAAGCAGTCAATGGTGGAACTGGATGCCGTGGCCTTCGGCATCGGCAACGACAGTGCACTGATTGTTTTGCAATTAGGTCTTTTTAGGATGTGTTGTTGATTTGGTATTAACAAAAGCTAGTCTATGAAAGGTCGGCGTTTGATATGAATGTATCCTTGTTCCTTTCTAAAATAAGAATAGTGACTGATGAACATAACTGTAACAAAAATAAAACCTAAAAAATTTATACCGCTCTAAAAGTAAAAGATCGTTCACGAGTTGTAACAACCTATCTGATTATCTACATATGCTAATTGATGGTAAGTTTGGTGATAAGATAGAGTATTTGATTTTGATTCCTAAAGAATTTTGAAGCAACTAATAAAAACTTTAGCACAAATTAGTAACTAAACAGAGCAGTCTGTCATATTAATTTCTACGCTCACATTCCAATCAATATTTTAACAGATAATTATATTATCTCTAAAGGCTGGGTAGAGTGCACAATATAGACAGGATCTGGGCCAACTCTATGGACCAGGCCTTTCAGATAGGATAGAAATTTACGGGCTGAATTAGGAGCATACAGGCCCATATGCGCGTCATACACGGCCCGACTGGTCTCAGTCCACCCTTGCCTTCTTCTCGTCTCCTCCTCTCCCCTGAGACACGGAGATGCGGAGGCCGTCGCCTTCGCCGCCTCCGGCGAGGGGCCCGGCGTTGGCTGCAGCGGCGGCCGTCGTGATCCTGCCGGCCATCTTTCCCGCGCTCTTCTCCCCGCTCGGCCGCGCCTTCCCTTCCCTCTTCTCGGTTCGCGCTCTCCTCCTCGTCCTCGTGTGATTCGATTGGAACCGGTGTACCATACTATTGGCAAGTTGGTATTGGACTCTGTTGCTAATTCCTCCATTTCTGGTAGCTAGTTCGTGCGGTCTCATTGTGTGGGATGCGCAAGAGCCGGGGAAAAAAATTAGACCGCTTGGTGTGTTTGTTGAAAGTGAAATGGTGTGGTGAAATTCGTTAAATTTTTGCATTTTTTAGGGGAATAGATTGGTCAGTTTAGTAGTTGTCCTATTTTTTGATGAATTATAAGAATTTTAAGCATGCATATAACTTCGTAAAGAGCTGGATTCTCTGGACAATTGTACGTCGACATAAGGCCTTTTTCCTCTTCTTTTTTTTCTTTGGACAATTTCTGCAGGTTAGGTTACTCGCTTTTGATGTGAATTCTGCGGCAGTGTGGTTTAGTCTGCGGTACCTCGTTACCTCGCTTGATCAAAGACATATTTTGCTACTCAAGTAGATCTCTTGTCAGTTATTCTATGATCTTGTTTATGTGAAGTGTTTGTTTTTTGTTTTTTGTTTTTTTTTTTGCAGGAGTGGAACGCCCCAAAGCCAATGCATGAATCTCTTTTGAGTGAGGCTTTGCAATGGACAATTGTGAGTACTTCCAACTCAGCTGAAAACTTGAATGGTTATTTTCAATTATGCTGAAGGATATATGTAATTTGTTTTCCATACAGCCAGACGAACAAAAAAGAGAGCTATGGACATCATTGCCTTATCAGGGGTGGAAACCATGCTTAAAACCATCGATTTCTCATGGTGACATACTGAAATGACTCAATTAGGTAATTGTGCACCCCTTCTGTGAAATTAGTTTCTTAAGCACTTGCTTTTTTTGAATGATAGGGTTACCTTTGGAACCCAGTGGATATATCCAAGTATTTCTTGATGGTGGACTGAATCAGCAAAGAATGGGGGTAATGCTCTTCTTAGATATTAATATTAAAAATATGAGAACATAAGATAATTTGCTTGGTTGAGGCTCTAGATTATCCAGTGTTTTTTTCGCTCTGTAGATATGTGATGCAGTTGCGGTTGCTAAGATTCTGAATGCTACTCTTGTGATCCCACATCTTGAAGTAAACCCTGTGTGGAAAGATTCAAGGTACTTCCGGAGCATCATCTTGTTATTTTTCTCTCCCCTGTTGAATTTGAAGTAATATAGTTTAGTTGTATTTTTTTCTGCTGCAGCTCATTTGAAGAAATATTTGATGTGGATCACTTCATTAACACCCTAAAAGATGAGGTTTCAATAGTTAAAGTTCTGCCAGAAGAATTTTCGTGGAGCACAAGAGAGTACTATGGCACAGGCATCCGTGCTACAAGAATAAAAACCGCACCTCTTCATGCCTCAGCAAGTTGGTATCTGGGGAATGTCAGTCCTATCCTTCAAAGGTTTGTGATATTTTTTTTTTTGCTATGTTTTCCATTCATTTTTCATTTTTTGACTTGCAGAATTTACTTGTGTCATTTAATCTTCTTTCCAGACCTTCCTTAGATAATTTCCTTGAGTTGTGCTTTGCGATGACCTTTGCAGTGATAGCTGTTTGACATATTGCATAATATTATTAAGAAATGCCTGTTCATGTTTAGCCTGTGTTGACAGTCACTGAACTGGCTCTATTGTATTAACATGGCATCATTATTATCTAAATCTTTTAATTAGTACTTTGTGAAGAGAATACTTTACTGGCAATCTTAGCTACCTCCTGTTTCCTTGTCAGCTATGGCATTGCTGCCATTGCCCCCTTTTCACACCGCCTTGCATTTGATGATTTACCTGTGGATATTCAACGTTTGCGCTGTAAAGTTAATTTTCAAGCTCTGGTTTTTCTGCCTCATATTATCTCACTGGGGGAGACTCTAGTGAAACGCTTAAGGTCTCCAGTCCAGGGGCATTCCAGTGAATTTGCCCAACAAATTGCAGAAGAAAACACAAATCAGGCTGGAAAATATGCAGTTCTGCATCTCCGCTTTGATAAGGTAATGGAAGAACTTCTTCCTTGGAAGTTATATTTGTATTTATGTGTTCTTCAAAAATTTTATTAGTACTTTTGGATCCTGGAACATCTCAAGTTGACCATGCATTTTCAGGATATGGCTGCACATTCTGCTTGTGACTTTGGAGGTGGCCGAGCTGAAAAATTAGCTTTGGCTAAGTACAGGCAAGTTATCTGGCAAGGGAGGGTATTGAATTCACAACTAACTGATGAGGAGCTTCGGAACACAGGACGCTGCCCGTTGACTCCAGAAGAGATTGGGCTGTTACTGGCAGCGCTTGGTTTTGACAGCAGAACTCGATTATATCTTGCTTCTCACAAGGTTTGACCCTTCTGTGCTTTTATTATTTTTAGAAAGCTTACTCATTGTTGGTGCTGAAATTAGGAAGCATTAACATTATCATGCATCACCTCTTAAGGTATATGGTGGGGAGGCCAGGATCTCTAGCTTGCGCAAACTTTTCCCACTGATGGAGGACAAGAGGAGCCTTGCATCTGAAGGAGAGCTTGTTACTTTTGAGGGGAAGGCTTCTGTACTAGCAGCTCTTGACTACTATATCAGCATGCACAGCGATATTTTCATCTCTGCGTCTCCTGGAAACATGCATAATGCATTGGTAAGTCCCGCTGGCATCTGTTTTTTTTTCTATATTAGTTCCTTTAGTGGTCCTGACTGGAAGATTTTGTTGATTTAGCTGGCTCACCGGACCTATAAGATTTTGAAGACCATAAGGCCAAACATGCCATTGCTTGGTCACATCTTTGTGAACAAGAGCATAGATTGGTCCAACTTTCAGCAGGCTATACAGGCAGGCCACAAAGGCAGATATGGGCAAATCCGGCTGAGAAAGCCAAAGCAGTCCATCTATACTTACCCCATCCCAGATTGTATGTGTCAAGGGTAGATTGCTAAATTTCACATCAAAGACTAGATTTTGCAGTACACGGACTACAGGATTTAGCTTGACCACCAGCTAATACTACAATGACGTTCCAATTATTTCTGTTGGTAAGTAGGAAGCGCTTCTTTGGATACACATGATGATTCTATAGTTTTAGTTAAGCTGATTAGCTCATCAAACGAACTATAATTTTTTACCAATTTGAGGTTGAGCCTAGAAGGAAACCAATTTGCAGTTTTGTAACTGATATTATACGTGAATGTCGTGTAGTTTCATGTTGTATAATGTATAATTTTCTTTCTCATTTTAATCTACGCAGAAGCTGTAAGTAACATTTTTTTTTTCTGAGACTAACATGGATTCTAGTTTGTGAATTTCGACCAATTATAGCGCATTGAGGTTCTGTTCTCATACATCATCATCATCAAATTATTCGCATCCAATCTACGATTATCACAGAAAATTCAAGATCAATGCTTAAAACTTTATATCTTGTAATCTGAGGAAAATGTTATAAATGACACATCAAATTCAGCTTCACGTAGAAGAAGGCCACGTTTTGCATTGCCCATCTATTTCTTTCCCTGTACATCCTTTCGCGTCGTCTGTTTGAAGAACTACCAGAATTTGCTCTCCAAAAAAATCAATCGAAACGCTTGAGACCTCCCTGGCAATCGAGAAAACTCTTCATTCTATTTTCTTCCCCACATTCTTTCCCTTTATTTCTCACCATCTCTAATAGCATTTCTTTGAAGAAATTCGTAAAGAGAATGGAGAGAGGATTTCTTTTTGAAGGAAATGCACGAATAAATTTCTTCTAAAAAGAACCGTAAATAAAAGAACCGCGCGTAAAGAGATACTGAAAAAAATTAAAATCTCTTTACAAAAAGAAAATGACGTTTGAAAATATACCGTTGTAGATTGTCTATCCGGACAAGGTCCGAATGATGGGGGCTGTGCCATGGGTCGGACAGATGCTGCAGCAGGTTCTCAAATGGCCCCTTTCTGGGCACATTGTGCTCTCCACCGCGAACCTGAGGAACGCCAACATTGCCATTCTCCCTGAAAAACACGTCAAATTGCAACATTAATTTCGGCATCAGTTCAGCGAGCAAGAACTAAGATCAGAAACCAAATGTTGAAGATCACCGTAAGGCAAGAAAATCGGCTACCCAAGGATAATCATTGATTCCAAGATCAAATAGATCATGCATATGATTCTAAATATGATACTCCCTCCATACTGCGAAAAGTAGGCGTTTTAGACACCATTTGGGATACCAAGACGGCGTTTATTACCCTTATTAATGAGTGATAACTTCATTTAGTACATGGTTCGAGTGCAGTGTGATTGGTTAGAGTGCTCTCTCTGCATTCAAGAGGTCCATGGTTCGATCCCTGCGTGCAGCACTTTTCTTCTCTTTTTCTTGCATGGCAGCAACTGGTTGGTTGCATGCCGCCCGCATTGGAAACCGCTGAGTATTAATCATGCTAAACGCCTACTATTCTCACCCTTTAAGCAAACTTCTAAAACGCCTACTTTGCTAAACGCCTACTATTCTCACCCTTTAAGCAAACTTCTAAAACGCCTACTTTTCGCAGTATGGAGGGAGTATTACTAATACAAACAATATATCATACATGCTACAAATGTTTGATCCAGGTGAAAGAAATACATGATAATTGTAATATTAATTGTTTCTGGCAGGTGTTGATTCTAGGTGTTGTGTTTTAATAGTTTAGTTTTTGGTATAGTTGCAACTCTTTGATTGATGATCTAACATAAATTCTAATTTTCTTTAAAAAAGATGAAGTTCATTTCTAACATCTCTCATTTCTAGTGAAGGGGACCATATAAGCATGCACGATATGGTGCTCCTAGTTCGCACACATGTTTGAGAGTTTGATTCGGTGGAATTGAATTCCCAGGTGTACTGCGCAGTGGGACTATACGTACCCGCACGTAAGGAGGCTCTGGACCTCTCATCTGGTTTTGTGTATACACGAAACACACACATGTCTGCGTGATTTTTGACGTGCATATGTGGTGCATGCATGTGAGTTTTGTGCAACCTCTTGAAAGAAAAGGTCAAGAAAAGCACATACCATTAGCGAGCTCCTTCTCATTAGCCTCGAGCGCTCGTGGGGGGGCAAAGTTGAGCAGGTTGATGCGGAGCTCGTGAAGATGGTGTCCTGGTTGATGCGCTCGGGGTTCTTGATGTCCTGCCACCACCGCCGTCGGATCTCGATCGCACGTTGATGATCAGGACGCGAAGTATCGGAGCCCGCCGCCTCAACTTCTCCGGCACCTCCCAACACCTAACATATTTACATCATCGCCCGCCGCGCGCCCGTTCACCAGCTTAATTAGCCTGCACGAACCATGCACCGCGTGTCCCTTCACCTCTGCCTGCTAGCCGCCTAGCCCTAGCGGGTCGAACCATTAATTTGTCGTCGGCCAAGCTGATCTACGACAAAATTAATCACGTCGAAGACATTGCCAATCTATAGAGCACTAGCATGCAATGCTGCAATTAGTGCTGGGATTGGGTCGGGCTGCCCGGGCTGCTTTGAACACGGCCTGAAAAAGGTAGGCCGCCGAAGCATGTCGATCGATCTGTTTTGCACCGGTCCGAGACACGTTGTTGCAATGAATTAATGTGCTGACCTATCATCGAGGTGGGAGCGGGAGGAGAAGCCAGGGAGCCATTGGGCCTTCCGAGACACGCTGTCTATCAGAGTGCCACCGGAACTTGGGAGGTGACCGACACCATCTCCATTATTTCACTTGAGAAGAAGGATGGGGCGCATGCATGGCGGCCGGACTCCGATGAGAGTGTGTAGCCAAGACACTTGGCACTTGGTATAGTCGAGGTCTCGAGGGTCACCTCTTCATGCTGCAGCGACAGGTTTTGTATTGCGCAGGTGCCTTCGGGCTAGGGCTGGTCAAAAGATTTTGGGGACCCAGGGCGAGGTAAAGTAAGTGGCATCATGCTTGGTGTAGAAGAACTAAAATTAATATTAGCTTTTTCTAGGGTTTTTTTCATCCATGCCATTATAGAGTTAGCTATATTCAGGTTTGCCATTTCTTAGTGCCTATTGTTTAAAACGCCATTTTCTCAGCAATCTAATCTCAGCGCTGCCATCCTTATGGATTTTGAAGCAATTCCAACTTATACAAAATCAAAATACCAAACAAAATACATCCTAACAGATGGGGTCCATAAGTCATACCCTCAACAACATCATCTTCTTCCTCCTCTTCTTCTTCCTCCCCACTGCACTGTCTCTCTCATCGCCGCCACTGGTCACCAGAGAGACAGCACGTCGCTGGCGCGGAGCTCCTCCGCCGCCGCCATGGAGCTCGTTGCCTCCGCCTCCACCCTCGAGGTCGCCGCCGCCGCCCCGAGCTCCTACTCCGCCGCCGCCTCCGAGGTCGTTGACCGCCGCCGCTGCCCGCTTGAAGCTTGCCGCCCCATCCCGCGAGAAGCTCATCGCCGCCGCCGCCGTGCGCAGCCCGCGTGAAGCTCGACGCCGTGCGTAGCTCGCTGCCATGGCGCACGCAGCACCCTCCCCACTCCTCTCCTCTCCCAACTCTGGCGAGCTCCGACGAGGCTCCTCCTCCGGCGGCGGTGCGATGAGCTCCTCCGATGGTGGTGGGAGGCGGCGAACGGCGGCAGGTGGTGGTTAACGGCAGTTGCGCGACGGCTAACAGCAGCGGGAGGCGGTCATCGAGGATGGCGACGAGCTGGCCGGCAGAGGAGCCTGGTGACGGAGACGAGCTGCGCGGTGGAGGAGCTCAGGAAGCGACGGGATGGATGGCGGAGAAACTCGGGGGCGCGGCGAAGGAGCTCGGGGTCTCCAGTGCTCGGCGGAATAGAAGCTCCGGCGAGCTGGAGCTCGGGCTAGAGGGAAGAGAGAGGAGTGAACGAGGAAGAAGAAGAAGAAGAAGAAGAAGAAGAAGAAGAAGAAGAAGAAGAAGAAGAAGAAGACAGATGTATGACATGTGGGTCCTACATGTCAGAGACGTATTTCTTCGTATTTTGTCTCGTATTCGGCTCGGTATGAGATGAAAATATCCAAAGGTTCCCAAGAATGGTAGCGCTGAGATTAGATTGCTGAGAAAATGGCGTTTTAAACAATAGGATCTAAGAAATGGCAAACCTGAATATAGCTAACTCTATAATGGCATGGATGAAAAAAACCCCTTTTTCTATGGCTCCTTTTTTGGGTTAATTATTCCTTTATCGTGATTTATTTCCTTTTTGTTTTCACAGCTAGATAAATATTTATTAAGAGACATTGCACCAATAATAATAAATATAAAATGATGCAAAAATGAAGAGACCAAATATAAAAGAGTTTAGAAAGATAACAGCTAGGCAAGGTTAGCTGGTCACAGGATCACGTTGACGGCGTTGTCGCTACATATCTTCCCAACAACTACGAGTCAATCATCCAACTCACCATAATGGTCGGATAGTGAAGACCGGAATCTAGAAACTGAGTAAACATAACACTGGGATTGGACTCATAGATAACGAACGTCACTGCTGTTGCTCGCATTACTCTTCGCTACCTCTCCAATCTATATATTAATCCAGTGTTGTGCCGTGCAATGATGTCTTTGTCATTCGTCACATCGTTTTCATAAGTCGAATCCTAAAATGAAACATGATGATTAAAATTTAGATAAATCTAATAATAAAGTGAATCAGAATTGGAAAATAAAAGATGATGGACATTAGTGACAACAACTAGTATACATGCTAGCACAAACGGATACCTGCTAGGTAAATTTAATACGCCTTTGGATTTGTATCTAAACTTTCTAATACTGCTAACACATACAAACTATATGGGTTGGGGCCCCACAAAATTAGGGACTATCGGTTGCACCGGTTAGTTACCCCCCCTATTTGGGTCGACCCTAGTTCAGGTGCTGGGATGAACGTTTTCATCACTGCGGTCTGGCACGAGTGGATGATTGTGATGACATGCGTTGGACCAAACAACCTTTTATCCGGCGTTATATTATATATTTGGATGATGGATTCAGAAATCAAAAGGAAGGTTGCTATTGGTCGGGGAACACATGCTTGACAGGGATATATGTCATGCTGGGCAATGTATGGGGACGTTTAGGATGGTGTTAGCTAGCTCTTCTATGTGTGTGTTTGAGAGCTTCTATGTGCTTGTTCTACTCTTCATTCCGCACCTCTACATTTGTGCCATTGCGGGTGGGCCCTACCTACGTGGGGCTCATGTGTCAACGATGCAGCCGTAAGGGTAGAGGATGTGTTTTTGTTTGTTATAGGTAGAACGACCACATTGGCAGGTAGGACCCATCAACTTTTGTGTTCATCGCTCTTAGTTCGCTGAAGGACACATTCTTTTCTTTGTATATGATCTCATTAACGATGAAATCAAAGAGTTGTTTTTAGATTGTGTTGATTTGGTGCGGCACGAGTATGCCTTCTTCCTCCATGTTCTTGAGCTATCATTAGGTGAAGTAAAAAGAATTAATCAACACTTGAACTTCTATAATGAATATTAGACATCATTAAGTATATATATATATATATATATGCATCCATGATCACTTGTTAATATGCTGCCGTCGCTGCATTTCGCTGTCTACCGCTATCAGTGTGCATGAAAGGGGGAGCAGCAGCATGGCATTTGAGTGCAGCCACAGCCTACAGGCGAAGGTTTCAGAAAGAGGCCGGATCGAGAGGGAGAATGCTGGCTCATCAGCTCGCGGAGGCACAACTGTACAAGGATCTCTGTACTGTACATGTCCTCAGCGTACGTATTGTTTTGACTCGGTAATGGGCAATCCGCTGATTCCCCGGCTTTTTCCTAGCATTTTTGCTCTCTCTCTCTCTAAACTGTATGGCGTGCCTCGCGCGGTCTGAATTTATGTACCTGTAGCACGGCATCTCCGTATTTTGTTCTATGTACTCCCTTATAGGTACTACTCTATCTAATATTTAAAAACACGATAGCTTGAATATTGATATGATCTTCAAAATGCAATTTTGATTACTAATTGACATTGCAATTTTTTTATAAAATTTGCAAAACTTACCATTTTATGGAAGTGTTTTTTCGAGACGAATCTAAATGTATGATTGTCGCACTAAAGGAATCGTCTGTTACGACGACCAAATTAAATCTCGACGGCCATAAATAAGCAATCAAGATAACAATATTAATCTCCATGGCCATATGTAAGCGGTCGAGATAATATGCTTAATATCGACGGCCATAAGTGGTAGAGATTGATTCGCTTTAGCTCGCCCTGCCCCCTTTTTTTTTTTGCGTGCGCAGGAAACAATAATCTCGACGCCCAACTTCAAAACTAGAGATTAAAGTTGGTAGCACGATCCGCGTGGTGTCGTGTGTCCAATCCAAAAAGTTCAAAATATTTTCATAGATAAAGTTTTAAACCTTTGACTTTGAATAATTATAAAACATCAAGTTTTCTAAAACTAGAGGAACTACTATTTATTTCTTGGGATCAACTAAGTGCAAGTTGATTGAAAATAAAATAAGTGTTAGTGTATTTTTTTAATATAACTGTACTATAACTATATATACTTAAGTTGCACATTATTTTTAGGTGCAATTTTAGTATTACCGGTGTGCAGTTTTAGATTAACTGAAACAAACATGATGACTTGAACATAGGAAGTGAAAAGTACTGAGCACGTGTATTTATGAAATCTACATAGTAATAAAGCATAAAAAATCAATGAAGAAAATAGATTATTGATGAATATCATTTTGATACTAAAATTGCACCTTGGTAAGCAGTAGTAAGTTTTGTGTTACTAGAGTGCAACTTTAAAGTGACCGATAGTTAAGAAAAGTTCATGTGCATGAGAATTAGCAAATCTGTTAATTCCTATATTTTCATCATGTCTTTGTCCTCATAAAGATATATAGAGACCAGAGAGATAATCTATATAGAATAGGAGAGAGAATCTCTAAATTTAGACCGACACAGAGACTCTTCTAGAGTGATATAAAGACAGTTTTTCATTTAGAGATATAGAGACAGGAGAGATAATCTATATAGAACAGGAAAGAGGATCTCTAAGGTCTTGTTCTTTTCAGCTTAACAACTTAACGACTTAACAGCTTAACGACTTATCTACGTTTTGAAAAGACATGCTTTGAGTTTTTAAGTTCGTTTTTTTCGCGATTTTGAAGGTGGGTCCTAACGCTTCAAAAAGCAAGTCAAATGAAATGGATCCGAACCTCGAGATTACCTCGAGAAACTCTCAAAGTTCAGTCATTTCATCTGTTTAGCTGTTCAGCCTTTCAGATCAGCTAAAAAAAAGGACATAAATTTAAAGACCAACAAAAAAACCTTTGCTAGAGTGATATAAGACAAAGTTTTTGAATATAGAAAAGATTCTATTTTTTACAGGGTACACAAAATATGAACAAAAAGTTACCCACTACACTTATAGTCACAGGCACCACACGCATGCACATGTGTGCGCCTGAACACAGGCTATAAACTATAAACTAACATCAAGGCACACGTACAATTAACTGCTAATAATGTTTTTCCGGAATAAATCCTGAAAAACGTGAGAATTGAAGGGTCAAACCCGTAGCTCCCACAACCAATTGAAGTACACTCAGATCTCGAAAAGATTCTCTTTTAGAGACCCTAGTACCTTTGCTTTTGACCATCACCAGCTGATCTCCATATTTCTTCTATATACCTTCTCTAAATTAATATTTGTCCCGTATATTTTTATCCTGTCTAGCTGGATCTCTCATAAAAAAATATAGATTAATTGTGTAGAGAGTATCTAGATATATAAAGACTGAGAGGGAGTCTTTAAATTTAGAGACTGATATAGAAACTACTGAATGATGTATAGAGCATGAGATTGGCTGCAATAGTATTTTAGAGAGAAATTCTCCAAACCCAGATCAAACGTTTATTACCTCTGTTCTCGCGCGCTAGTGATATTATATAGACGTACTGACCTAGCTAATTAAACCTCGAGAGTAAAAGGACATGGAGAAATCAGAGAGAAATATTAAAGCACAGCACTGTGCGACGGAAAGGAAGTGCAGGGTCATGTGTATAGGTGATGGGAGCTGCATGCTCCTAGTCCTAGCGGCCGTCTACGGATCGAGAATCTGGGTATCTGACTGACTCCCCCATGGAGCTAGCGTAGTTGCTATGCATGCCTAGCTTTGTACTGCCACGTCGCGTGTCCAATCCATGGCCATCAAGAACGAGCCAGTGCCTGGCCTAAACGCCATGGAAGAAAGCTTCATTAGCTCCCGTCCCTATATAAGAAGCACAACTTCACAATCAATAATGCTCCATGCTATACTACACACGCCATGTATATCTTCTCCTCCATTGCCTGCTTCTCCTTGACCGAGCTTCCTTGGCGCCATGAACGCCATGTGGCTAGCTATCTATAATTCTATATAGCCTTCTTCTTCCCTGGCCATGGACACACAGCATCATGCAATTCCTCGGTGAATGAATTCACACGCACATACATATGCATTCATGCAATATTTGGCTAGGTTAGAATTCCTCAATTATGCTGAGCGCGCGAGGTTAGGTTAAACCCATCATGCAAGCTGCTTGATTGTGTATATGTATATATATGGCCATCTTTTAGCTCTTGCATGTGGGGAGGAGGGTAGCTGGATCGTGTAGCCAAGGATGACTTGCCGGCGTTTGATCACTGATCGATCGGCAAGTCACTCTTGGCAACATGTTTGCCTCCTCCTCTCATGCCAGAGAGAAGATGCATATGTCAGACGGAGACGCATGAAGAATGAAGAATGCACGCATGAGCAGCGCGTGGTAGGTTTCTTGAGTGCACGCACTCAGAGAAAGCAATGTACATGCAGCATATATGTGCAGTCTCGAGAATCTTTCTGCCCTACCGTATGGAGGAGAACGGTAGATGCATGCATGTGATGATACGGCCACCATATGCTTCGATCTCCTTGCCTTGATCTCCACTAGGCTTACACGCGTCGGTTTCCTAACCACCGGGTTAATTTATCCAGTTCTCTACTCTCTCTGTTAATGTTAATCAAGTGCATTAGTTAATTTGACATTTTGAAAACTGGCTTAAGCTTTGTATTGAACTAGATATATACCTTAACAAGCATATATTTCGCAGGTTTGCTGCTGGGTACGGTTTGCAGGCAAGTTAAGCTTTTACGGTCGATGTCTTCTTAAATGGAGTATATATCGTATGATTCAGTAACTAGCTTCTTCACATTCTACGCACATGCATGCTACTTCTAGCTGCAACCTGCAATATATATAAGATTTGTATTGCACTGCAGGATTGCCGTTTTGTTCTTTTGGACATGAAAAGTTTTGATTCGTACGTGCAACAGCTAGCTTTGTAATAGTTGAAATCTGCCATTTCAGCTGCTCACGTTACGTGCATATATGGAAGTTGGAACGGTGTGTGTGATTAGATTATGCATTAAACCCGTTTTCACTTGCTACGTACACTAGTAATTAAGAAGGCCATACTGCATGAGCAACTTAACGCGCGCGGTTTCTTGAGCGCACCCACTGAAAGAAGCAACGTACGTACAAGCAGCATGCAGTCTAGACTCTAGAGAATACTAATTGCTGCAGTGCTCCATGGAACAGGACGGTAGTGAAGACTACAACATCTCAGTCTCAGATCAAGATTGTTCAAAAACTAAAGAGTTTGTTTATGATTATTCATAGGGCAAAAGGCAAATATTTTCCTTCTATAGTTTTGATTCGTTTCAAGAGTTTCGCTGAGATTAATGTATAACTTTTTACTCATCTTTCGGTGTGTTCCTCGTAAAGTTTTGTAAATATTGCTTTTAGTGTATAACAGTGGGTCCTTACCACTGTTTTACGGGTAAAAAAAAGGAGAGGATAGAACGGTAGGTGTGATGAACTGATGATAGATACCTCGATTTTCGTTGACTTTACCTATCAGTCTAGGGATGGTCTCTTTGACATGCGATTTGGTTTTATTTTATTTAGTTAATCTAAAATTTATTATTCTACATTCCATTCATTGTTTCATTTTGAAATAATTTTATATGTTTGGTGGGTTTTTAAAATTTTAAAAATATCTTTAAATAATTCTTTATCTTTTTCATGCCTCTTTTTAAAACCTTTCAACTTTTAGCACAACCAAACCAAGACAAACCAAACCATAAATCAAAGAGAGCCATATATGAGTTCCTAACCATCGAGTTTATCCACAATATATTAATTGATTCTATTCTCCTTAATGTTAATCAACTGTAATAATTTAACTTATTCTGATACTAATACGTAGAATAATTACATGGAAGCCTTGACAAGTATATGTGTCGGCTGGTTTGCCTTCAGTTTGCAGAGAAATTAAAGCCTTTAAGTGGATGTCTTTGTTTTTTTAAGAAAATTATCTAAGAAACTCTATATTATAGGTACAACTTATTTTGCATCAAACAACCTCTTACATTCTACGTTGGTGGATTTTTAACCCCCTGAGACCGGTGTCATGCCCACGTGTGCCATGTTGGCGCCACCTCTCTCCCCTTCAACGTGCCGCTGCTAGAGAGCTCCCCACATCGGTGCGAAAGAAGGTGAAAGTGGTACCATATCTGCGGGGTGCTCGCCGGCGGAGAGCTCCACTGCTTGTGGTGGCATAGGCGGGCCGGCCGCTAGGAGCTACGACGTCTTTGCCAAGCGTGGCCATCGCTTGTGCGCGTTGTTGACGGTTGGGGGCCTCTCGTGCTAGGGCAGGGGGTGGCCACTTCTGGACGGTGAGAGCGCCGCCGTCGCCGCCACACGTACTTTTATCTCTCTTCTCTGGCCCAGAGCCTCCGCTGTTCGATCCTCCTCTACAGCTTAGATCGGCCATATACGCCATCGTGAAGCTCGTCCCCCTCGGTCAAGAGCTTCCTCTTCTTCCTCCCTCCATCCACTTCCCTCCCATCTATTTCTTTTTCGGCCGGGAGCCCCCACCGCTCGGATCCGCCATGGACGCCACCATGAAGCTTATCCCTGCCACTCGGATCCACCGGCATGGACCCCATCATCTTTGCTAGGAGGAGAAAGAAGGAGGATGGCTCGCCAAAGGAGCTAGCTAGCGTTAGCTGTCGAGAAGCGAAATGTGCTCAAGCTCTCCGAAGGCGGCACATCGAGGAAAGAGAGAAACAGAAGGGGGAGAGAGAGACGGCGATAGGAGATAACAGTGTGAGATGGTTCCATGTGGTGGCATTGACGTGGCGCACCCATATGCATGAAATTGGTCGAAGCGTAGGGGGTTGTTAGATACAAAGTAAGTTTTAGGAAGTCCAGCAATAAAGGACCTATAATATAGGAGGTTTTCATCTTCTTTTTTTTTTATGGCGTTGAAAGATTCGGCCTATGGCTAGCTTATTCACGTACGTACGTGTAGCTGCAATATATTAGATTTTGCACTGCGCAGCACAGCACTGCATGCTTACTAGCTAGGTTTTGTTTCTTTTGAGCCATTTCAACTGCTCACGGCGGAAACTGGAACAACCAATGGGATTGGATTACGTATTCGATAAACACGTTTGGACTTGTTACACTAGTAAGAAGGGAACCCGTGCCATTAATTGTCATTCTCCAAAACTTGTAAATAACTCTATATCAACAAAACCAAACAGGCCTATTAGCTCAGTTGGTTAGAGCGTCGTGCTAATAACGCGAAGGTCGCAGGTTCGAGACCTGCATGGGCCAAACTTTTTGACGTATTTTTTTCATAAATTAATAAATCTTTTCAATAGCTGCCTTGGCGTGACACGATTTGGACCGCAAATCCATTGTTCTGGCTTGAATTGTGGCACAGAGCTATAATTGGTTTCCGCAAATCGATCGATCAAGATATGTTTAATTCCACGATGCCGTCGGCTATTCGCATTAATTGTCATTCTCCAAAACTTGTAAATAACTCTATAGCTACTAAACCAAATAGGCCTATTAGCTCAGTTGGTTAGAGCGTCGTGCTAATAACGCGAAGGTCGCAGGTTCGAGACCTGCATGGGCCAATCTTTCTGACGTATTTTTTTCATAAATTAATAAATCTTTTCAATAGCTGGCTTGGCGTCACACGATTTAGACCGCAAATCCATTGTTCTAGCTTGAATTGTGGCGCAGAGCTATAATTGGTTTCCGCTGATCGATCGATCAAGATATGTTTAATTCCACGATGCCATCGGCTATTTGAGGGTATTACAAATTCTGCTCAGTACAGATAAATGCTCCTGTATGCCGAACGTGTGAACCAAATACAAACGTGTCTCGGATAGAGGCAGACAAGGGCACACAAATTGGGCCAATTTCAGAAATGCAACCTGTTGGGCCAATTTAAGAAATGCAGCCTGTTGGGCCGGAGGAGCAAGGCCTTGTACAAGACGACGGGTCCAAATATCGATTTCTCGGTCGTTCGTCTCGCCGTCGTCGTCGTCGTCCTCACTCCTCGCTCCGCCTCTCTCTCTCTCCCTCTCTCTCTCTTGCTAGCGCTACTAGCCTGCTAGGGTTTTGCACCGGTGCCCGCCCGGCGAGCGCGGATGGGGAAGGACTCCAAGCCGAAGGACGCCAAGGGGAAGGGCAAGCAGGCGGCCGGCTCCTCCGGCGGCGGCGACGACGCCGGCGGCGGCAAGGGAGGCAAGGGCAAGGGCGGCAAGTCCGCCGACGGCCTCGGCACCTGCACCTACGTCAAAGGTACCGCACCGTACTACGTGGTTCTCCCCCTAGCCCGCGAGGCTAGGGTTGAGGTGGGGGAGCGCTGTGTCCCGGCTCCCGAGTCGTAAGAGGTGGATTTGTTCGCCATTGCTGATGCTTGGTTTCATGCCATGTTCGGAGATTGAGGTTATATGGGCGTAGACCGTGTTTTGGTGTACTAATTTTGTATGGCCTCTCGGAGGAAGTATTGTACTGTGGTACAGTGATCCTGCACATCGACTGAGTGTTAGTTTCTGTGAAGGGAAAATAGCTAAAATGTTATCGATAAAAGGAATAGGTGTGTCCGGTGTTATTCATCAAAAGGCATATAAACTGAGTGTTAGTTTTTGTGAGGCACATCTACTGATCTACCGAGTGTCATACAACTAATTTTCTTCAGAGCAAAGGGACTATAAAATCACACATCAAGTTTCCATGGCTAATGGATTCTATATATGAAACCAAGAACAGTAGGAACTCGTGCATAGCAGATTAGCTGCAATTGAAACCCAAAATTATGAGATTTTGTGAAACAAATATGGCAGCCACGCCAAAAGGCAACTTGACTGCCTACCAGCTTGAGCTATACTGTTTTTTAGGCTTGCTTGGTTGCATATTCGTGTTTGTTTTAAATTCATTGGTCTTACTTTTGGGAACTTGACTGTTGTGTTGCTGTTGTGCCTTTGCAGCTAGACATGTGCTGTGTGAGAAGCAGGGGAAGATCAATGAAGCCTACAAGAAGTTGCAGGATGGCTGGTTGGACAACGGGGACAAGGTCCCTCCTGCAGAGTTCGCCAAGGTAAGCAGATGGTTGAACCACCTAAGTATCCATTTCAGATTGATTTTTTTGTGATTTGCTTAAAACAAAAAATGTGTGAGAATGGCCAGGGTTTTTGTACAATGGTCATTGATACTGATGAAACTTCAAAATTGCTGTTATGGCAATGTCGCATGTAGATATTGTAAACAGAGATTGGGGTATACGATGTTGATTGGGCAAAATGTATCAGAGATATATGGGTGATCTTGTTTTACTTGATGGTTGGTGCCAAATTGCCAATTCCGTTCCTGTCTGGTAACTGGTGCGGGTACCTAACTGAAGGACTTTGGCAGGGCATCTTGGGAGCTTGTGCTTGTACAGGGTCAAGCCACTTCAAAAGAAAAGTAGTATAAACAGTTATTTTCCTTAAATTGTTTTTAAAAAAATGTTTCTCAGCCATGCAGGCATAATTTAGAACTTTGAGTAAGAAAGTTATGGTTCTTTTATGCATTAGTGCCTATTGCCTAGTCTATAAGCAAACT
Source organism: Raddia distichophylla (assembly GCA_005191435.1). Classification (NCBI taxonomy): domain Eukaryota; kingdom Viridiplantae; phylum Streptophyta; class Magnoliopsida; order Poales; family Poaceae; genus Raddia; species Raddia distichophylla. Next base: position 143,975 of record SPJY01020047.1, on the reverse strand, counting down.
GGTTTCTCAAAACTGACCATCTAAGATACCTAAATCATTTACTTTACTTGCTCATCTACTGGCATTATGAATATTTACTATGATTGGTAAATGCAAATGGATTGAATTTGCCGAGGCTCAAGTGTTGAATGATAGTCTATCTGGAACCACGGTTGATGCATTTTTTGTATACCGGAACATGCCTGTGACTGTTAGTTTTTACTTCAGTTGGAAATTAATTTCAACATTGTGCTGCACAATCTACTTAAGCATGTTCTCTGTAGACACCAATAATACTTCATTTGACTAATTTACTTACATAACTGTTGATTGATGCTGCAGGTAGCACAAGAATTTTCTGAGTGCCCATCAGGAAAGAAAGGTGGAGATCTTGGATGGTTCCCACGCGGCAAAATGGCTGGTCCTTTCCAGGATGTTGCATTTAGCACACCTGTGGGAGCTACTAGTGCACCATTCAAGTCTACGTATGCGTTCTATTCCTGTTTTTCTTTCATCTTTGGCTTATTGATCACACAACTATTGCTATGTCATGAGTCCTTGGGACTAACAACCAGTATATTATTCCACTGGTCATTGCTGCGGTGTTGCCGTAAACGCTAGGCCCTGCCTAGGCAGGATTAGGTGCTAGGTGCCAATCCCAATTAGTGCCTAGGGTAACAGTACCACTGATTTATGAGTAATAAAGTGGGGAGCACTTCTAAATTATAGGGCAGTATGATTGTTTCCTTTGGAGTCTTTAATTGTCTAAGTCATCTTATGTGAGATACTATAAGGATTTTTTTCATACGTGCCATTACGAAGTTCGTTTATTTCGGATATGCCATCGCAAAATCGATATTATTATAGATGCCACTAGTTTTGCAACTATCTGTCACTAATGCCATTTTCGGGCTTTTCTGGGAATTTTTGTGTTTTACGCGAGCCAAATACGCAAAAAATACATTAAATACATGTGGAGCCCACATGTCATTCTCTCCCCTCCTTCCTCCTCCCTCCTCCACTGCTCTCTCTCTCTCACCAGAGCGCCGCCGCCGAAGCTCGCCATCAGAGCTCCCCATCTCGCCGTTGTCGCTCGCCTCGCAGGCCTTCCGGCCGCCGCTGGAGACATCGCCGGCGCTTGCCTGGACGAAGTAGCAGGAATGGGCATCGTCGGCGTCGCCCTAGCCTTCGGCGGCGGCGCAGGGGGATTGGAGGAGCTGGTCGAGCGTGTTGCGCCCCAGCGCGCGCTCCAGCTCCGCCTCCGTCGCGCACAGCCGCTGCGCCGCCGCGTGCTCCACCGCCTTCAGCCTCTCGTTCTGCACAACCAACACACCCGATAATCAATCACCAATTCCCCAATTCACGGCGAGCTGTGGCGACAGCGGCGACGCTTCGGTGAGAGAGAGCAGTGGAGGACGAAGGAAGGAGGGGCGAGAATGACATATGGGCCCCATATGTATTTAATGTATTTCTTGCGTATTTGGCTCGCGTAATGCACAAAAATTCCCAGAAAAGCCCGAAAATGGCATTTGTGATATATAGTTGCAAAACTAGTGGCATCTATATTGATCCTCCTCCATCTCTATCTCACTTGTGGTTGCTTGTTGCTTATCACGTCGTGGTCGTGATACCTAGGCAAGAGCAATACAAAGGAAATCAATTAACTTTTGGAAACAATTTTCCGGCTCATCCTATTTGAAATATGGAGTGCTAAGTTCAATGAAATACGGCTTAGTGCTTACCGGTTTCGGCGGTTTTGGCTTTTGCCCTTGCCCCTTCCCTACGTTCCCTTTCACATTTGCGGCGGAGGACCTCAAATCATCCTCTTCCATTGCTGATTGTTGCACCTAAGTAAATAATACAATACATTAAACGCAAATAATAACCCAGGAAAATCAGAAAAAAAAATTACATCTAGCAGCTTCGTGTTAAAAGACTTGTGTTATTATTTTAGAAAATAACCCAGCAAAATCAGAAAAAGAACAAATATCTAGCAGCTTCGTGATCTATTAAAGTTGATCAAATCAACTCATCAACAAATATCTAGCAGCTTCGCGTATCAAATAAAGTTTAGTGGATCTCCTCATCTAAATTGGTTTGAACACTCTTGAGACAGTTGATCAAATCAACTCATCAACACATCAAAGAAAATGGGAATAGGGGCGCAGGGGAGGCCGGCTGTACTGCTGTAACCACTTACCACGCCGTTGCCGGAGATGGAGATGGAGATGGCCGCCTCCCGCCAGTCGCCGGAGAAGGAGATGGCAGGGCAGCCGCCGCCTGCCGCACCGCCCGCACGGTCGCCCAAAGCCCCAAACTTCCCAGCGGCCGCCGCCTCCCTGCTGTGGCTCGTGGCCTGACTCCTGAGCCTCTCCCTCTCACTGTGTTGCCCTAGATTATGACTGTGAAATGAGCCAAGGCCAAAGGCCCAATTGAGGAGGACGGAGGCCAACTGGGCCATGGCCAGGCCAGTTCAGTGACGGGCTCAATCGGCTCGACGAGCCGCTTGCCATGCGGCCCGAGCCGGCCCGTTGGCCGAACGAGCTGCCTAACCAGGCTCGGCTCGGGCCAAAATACATGCACGGGCTGGGTCGAGCCGAGCCGAGCCTGTGCGAGCCCGAGCCGAGCTGCGAGCCGCGGGCTTTTTTTCCAGCCCTACTTCTAAGGATCGACATGTCGCCTTGACGGGTGAATAGGCATTACTCGCTCCGTTCACAAATGATCTACATATAAATTTTTTGATTTGTTCAGAAAGGATCTACGTTTTAGCTTGGTTTTAATTGCATGAGGCTGTAGTTAATTGCCTGCTACAAGCATGCAGCTCTTGAATTGGTGCGAGAACATAATTTTTGGGGTGAGAGGCTAGAAGCAGAAATTGATGGCACTACTTTCACATCAATATTTCTAAGATTAAATGGGTAGTTGATCAGCTCATTGCTTTTCTTGGTATTTGTGATTTCTCTTAGACGTAGATCATTCGTGAATGGAGGGAGTACAAAATTTCAAGCCACAACTACGCATAACCTTCTGACACCGGACAGTCTGGTCCCAAACATCAGATACTCCGATGGTTACTAGAGTATTCGATGCAAAACATCGAACAATTTAACATGCAAATAGAGTTAGGGTTGAATCTCAAGCTTGACCAATATATCTGAGCTACCACCTACACCAAGAACCAAACGACAACACAAATAGGATCAATAGCACTCTAAGGGGCTAGTCAATTGCAACCACAAGCTCAAATCAAGACAAATCAAGCTAAAGAACAAACTAGAGGGAAACCAAAAGGCTAAAGTGAAGACGCGTCGATGTTTGTTCCCAAAGTTTGAATTCTTAAGAGGGATCCTATGTCTCAGCTAAGGTTGGTTTGGTCACACTTGAATCGGGTTTTTTCAATCATTACTCTCACCGAGGTCATACCAAGACCCCTCGGCTTCACTCCTTAATTCCTTTCCCTTTCGAAGGTGAAATCAGTCTCCACAAACTTCCTCGGCACACTACACCAAGCTTCGGTGCCTCGAGACAGCACCTAGCCTTCAAGGAGTCCTCAATCTCTAAGAGTAATAAATCTGGTGAAGAAAAAGTTTGGAGATGAATCGAGTGCTCAAAAGATAAAGCTTGCTCACGAGGGCACTTGATCTCACTTCTCAAATCCTATCCAAAGCTTGAATCAAAAAGATTTGGCGATGGGGAGAAGATTTAATTTCTCAAGAGTTTGCTAGAGGCGAGTGTTAATGAGAGTGAAGTGCTAACCTTAGCTGAATAGCTGGGTTGTTAAGGAGGGGCATAACTAGGTGAGGGACTCAGATAGCCGTCTGGAGAAATTTCTGCACACATCGGATACTCTAATCCAGAGACCAAATATTCCGATATAAAATACGCCCAACCAACGGAGAACCCAAAACCTCGTTTGTTTGTCTTTTTTTTCTCCAATTTTTCACTATTGAAACATCCTATTTGCTTTCGTGAAACATCTTGTTTACCCATATGGAACATCTTATTTGCTCCCATGAAACATCTCGTTTATAGCTCATCTTGAATATTTCAATGCTTACTTTTCAATATTTTAGTAATTTCATTTAAATGTTTTAGTGTTCTAATTCAAATGTTGCAACAACTACCTTTAATGTTTTGATACTTTTTTTAGTGTTTCGGTGCTCTAATTAAAATGTGACCGTAGCTATTTTCATTGTTCCACTTTTCTCGTTCAAATCTGTAAGTGCTCTAATAGATTTTTGCAGCAACTACATTTCATTGTTTCTGTGTTTTTACATTGAAGGAAAAAAAATCTATATTTCAGCCTAAACTATGGCCCTTTCTCCGTATACCCACCTGAACTACGAAACCATGTATTTCACACCAAAAAACCAGACAAAAGGTGCAAATAACTCCCTGTAGACTGTTTTGAGGGTGGTTTTGCGTTTGTGGCGGATGAGGTGAAATTCTAGGCACTAAAAAAATATATAAAATATAAAATCACATATGGGCCCACTGCCATACTATCTCACACCTCTCTCCTATTCTCTTCCCATCTCCCCCTTCTCACTCTCTCTCCCATCTCCACGGCGCCAGCTCCACCTCCTTCCCAGCGCCATCCACTGTCTCCTTCCCCAGCCGCCGCCATCTCCAGCCTCCGCCGCTCGCGCAACCCGTGTCGTCCCAAAGCAGGGAGGAGTGAGGACGGCGAGGATTTGGGGAGGCCAAGGCGGCGCGGCGCCGAAGGGCGAGACGACGCAGGCGGCCAGGGCGGGTGGCCTCAACGGGAAGGGCGGACGACGATGGCATCGAAGGCCGGGACGGCAGCCATGGCTGTGGCGGCGCGACGCCGGAGGCTGAGACGACGCGGATGTCGGAGGCCGAGATGGTGCAGGACGGGGCCCATCAGCACAACACCGTCTTGGATCCAGGGTGGGTGGCCGCGACGGGCAGGGGGACACCGCCGCCATTTGTGGAGAGGGCGAGGGCCGTGCCGCTGTTAGAGAAGAAAAGGGGGGCGGTGCGCCGGCCGCCAGTGGAGGGAGAGCCAAGGAAGGTCGCAGTGGGGAGGCGTGGGAAGGCGACTGTGGAGAGGTAGGATGCGACGGCGGGAGGAGGGGAGGGAAGGCTGCGGCGGGGAGGCGCATGGAGGCAACGACGGGAAGGCTGGAGTGCATGAGGCAGAGATGGACAAAAGATGAGAGGGAGGAGAGAGGAGAGAGGGGACTGAAGGAACCTAAGGCCGAGAGGGGGTGAATCGGACTATTTCAATTTTTACTTTTGTTGCACTTAGTCACTTAGGCAAGTTAAGACACACAGCTAGCGCGTGGATTCCTACACAAGTCTAGTGGGCAGAAGCAATCAAATCACAAGTGTAGGAGGCACGAAGGCACTCATAGGCAATGGATATCAAGATGGGGTAAGTAAATAAGACAGAGAGGCGAAAACCGATGTTTTTACCGTGTTCAGTGCAAGAAACTTTCGGCAAGGAAGCCGGGATTGTATCGTCCCTTGCCCTCAATCCACTCGGTGGTAGCTCTTCACCTAACATGGTAGGTGAGCTCCAAACCTTCACACTAATTGGCATCCTCCACACGCGAAGGACCCCGAACCACCGACTTCACACGCGAAGCCGATCTCAAGTACACCGAGGATTTAGCACATCTCCGATGCAATGGAGAAGAGCACCTTGGGAAGTAAGGTGACTGCCGACGCTATGGCGGGCTTTGCACACTCCAACGGACGGAGAGGAAGCACTGTAGGAAGCACGGTGATCTTCACGGAGAAGTGTTTGCTTGTGGTATACTTGACGGAGCTTGGCGGTGACGATGTCTCCCGGTGGCAAGAATCCCAAGAGCACAAGACCGGAGACACCGCAACTCACTCAACCCTCATCCCACAATGGAGGATGACATGACAACCATGGGAGAGGGCACGGACCTTGGGGGCGATGAGGAGAAGACTAGGAGATACTCTCTTCTTCTTCCTCACTCCTTCTCCCTCAATCTCTCAAGCCCTCATGGTGGATTTGGATTTTAGGAGTGAAGAACACCATGGGAGTAGCTCTCTAGGCGATGGCTAGGGTAACGGGTGGCTGCAAAATGAGGCTCACTCACTTTTCTTCGTGCTGGTGGCTCCTATTTATAGATACAAGGCGAAAACCCTAAGAATGGATGGCCCAGATTGAATTTCCCGTGATTCAGCGTAATCCGTCGGACCCTGTCCGGCGGTCGTCGGACCCTATCCGATGAAGTATTTCACTTTGGGAGTGGCCTAATCAGACCTAGTCCGATAGAAGGGTTGCATTTAGGGACTTAGTCACTAGGAGTCGATGGCCTGGTCAGACCCCGTCCGACAATAGGGTTGTATTTGGGGACTTAGCCGCTGGCACGCTCATCCATTGGACCAAGTCCGACAGCCGTTGGATCCAGTCCGATGGGGCTAGCTTTTGGCAGTCCATTTCGTTTTGGCTATCCCTTTTTCCTTTGATGACTCGCTTAGGTTTTTGTGCCATGTTTGTCGACTTGTGCACTCGGTGGGAACATTTGGACACTTAAGCGGGAAGTCACCTAGAAGACAGCTGGCTATCCCTTTTTCATTTGGACACCATGGAAGACAGTTGGCTACCCCCTGGAATCACCTGGGCCTATGCTGAACTCTCTCGAAGGCGAAAAAGAATAAGAGATCGGAGATGTGCTCTGTGGGATCCTACAGCCAGAGATACGACGATCGGTAAGCATGTTAGTCCTAGACTACACACAAGCAAGAAATCAAAAGAATTAGGAAGCAAATGTCCTTAATCTTGGCGTGATCTAGTTCTACAACCCAGTTAACATCAATTACCAAATTAAATCATTCAACCCATGGGAGGCTTGATCTTACTGCCATCAATTCCAAAACCAAATAAGCCCCAAGGGAGATTGCATTTTTATTTTATTTTAATTTATTTTTTCAACTAAATTGTCACCTCATCCGCCACGTGGGCTAAACCACCATCAAAACCGGTGCGGGTGTTATTTGCACATTTTTTCTGGTTTTAGGGGGTCCACATACCTGGTTTTGTAGTTTTAGGGGGTATGTAAACAAAGGGTCATAGTTCAGGGTGTAATATAGACTTTTTCCTATATTGAATATTATAGTACTTTATTTTCTATATTGTAGTGATTAAATTAAAACACTGTAACATTTGTTTTAAAATGTGATGAAACATACTGCCAAAACATCCGATTTTGCGAAACATTTTGTTTTAGAAATTACAATGTAAAGTTTAATATACTACAACACTGTCTTTTAAAAAAGCATCGGACGTCTAATTTGTAGTGAAGCCCATTCTTAAAAGGAAATTTTTCATGTCAATCGTTCAACCATGTTGATTTTTTAAATAATTTTATTGTTTGTTCTCGATTTTGAATTTAATTTGGATTTTTCGAATTAGGATTGGTGTTGAAGCTCGGTTTGATACAGGGGAGGACCCTCCATGGGGCCTCGGCCTCACATAAAATTTCAGAGCCAGTTAATACCTAGTTAAAGTAGAAAGCAATTTTTATATTTTGCCTTGTAAGTGGGGTTGATGGACAACCTATTATTGATAATTTGAATATCCAATGGATATGATCATGAACTAGTGTGTTTATTATTATTTTGTTCATATATTTTAACTAATTTACGGTGTATTTGGCCAACGATAGACAGAGGGGATTTTTGGTCTACCCCAACTATATTTTCATGCTACGTTCGCCACTGGTTTACTACACCTATTTCCATCAGTAAGGTCGAAAACTAAGAAAAGCAAATGATTTTCACGGTTTTGCTGATGTTTTTTTGAGTAAAATCTTATAAAGCTCCGAAAAAGTATTACAAATTTTGGTCCAACCGAACGGACCTAACAAAACCACAAACAAAAGAGGGCCAGTAAGGAGGGGTTTCCTCCGCCCTGTCGCTTTGAATTTTGATTTTCTTTCAAACACACGTTGACCTGTTTTGTGCAGCTGCGACTAAATTATGCTCAGCTTCATATGTAATAACATGTACAATAATTTATATGAGCTGTCTCTAAAATATTTGTAAAACTTATCGCGTAGGATCAATGATGATGTGAAAGAATTAGTGTGTATAGAAATTTGGGTTGTCACCAATATAACAGTCAACTCTATACGAGAATTAAAAAATCTTATTTGTGAGCAAGCTTTCTAAAAAAGTGTGTAACTATCTTTATCAATGTATGAGTTGTTTCTAGTGCTATCTATAGGTGACATGTTATAGCTAGGGACAACTGTCATCTCAATCATTGTACATGCTCGCATAAAAGTTTCTTATTTTTGGTGTAGAGTTCACTCTTGTCTTCTGTATTGTAGACGGTTTGTATATTTATATATGATTTTTTTTCTTTACATCATTGTACATTATACGTGGAAAAACTTAGAAACGACTTATATAAATGGCTGAGGTGGTGTACGTGGTTTAACTTAGACCAATTTGACATACAGTAAGTCTACGCGCTTCAGTCGAGAATTTCAACGAGAGCGCCCACCCGTCAGCCAATTTTTTTTCCCCGTTTAGAGCATCGTCAACAACCCTCTATATCTCTACTTTAAAATACTATTGAATATATCTACTTTAAAATACTATTGACGTTCCCTCAATTCATCCCTCTAAAATTCATACATAATTTATACTTCTCCATTCTTTTTTATTTGTCGCCGTTAACTTTTTACATGCACTTTTACCATTCGTCTTATTTTAAAATTTAGTGCAAATATAAAAAATTTAAGTCATTCTTAAAGCAACTTTAATAATAAAACAAATGATACTTAAATAGTTTTTTTAAATAAGATGTATACGTGTTTAAAAGTCAACAGCGACAAATAAAAAAACAGAGTGAGTACTGTTATTATATTATAGAGGATCTTTACCGGCCCTTCTATATATGTTACTCCCTCCGTACTGTTTTGTTTGACGCTTTTGACTTTTCGGTACGTCTTCAACCATTCGTCTCAATTAAAAAAACTATGTAAATACTCCCTCCTTTCCAGTATGTAAGGCATAATTTGTTTTCACTTTTTTTTCCAATCTATAAGGCGCAGCTGCATTGACTGTTCAGAAGTTCCAGAAATACCCCTGTATGGACGCTCGCTGTGCAGGCAACTAATTAATTCTAGGAGTGATTTGCGGTGGCGTATACTAGTGCAAATAATCGGCTAGCGCTAGCGCGGTCGCTAGGCTCATAAATCACACGATCTCCTTCCATGTAAGCCGGCCGCTACACCATATAGTAGGATGAAAATAACATCTCTGATTCATCTTCATCATTGCACCGCCATGGACACCAAATTAGAGGTCGCGATAGAGAAGATTAAGAAAGGTTTCTATATATGTTACTCCCTCCGTACTGTTTTGTTTGACGCTTTTGACTTTTCGGTACGTCTTCAACCATTCGTCTCAATTAAAAAAACTATGTAAATACTCCCTCCTTTCCAGTATGTAAGGCATAATTTGTTTTCACTTTTTTTCTAATCTATAAGGCGCAGCTGCATTGACTGTTCAGAAGTTCTAGAAATACCCCTGTATGGACGCTCGCTGTGCAGGCAACTAATTAATTCTAGGAGTGATTTGCGGCGGCGTATACTAGTGCAAGCAATCGGCTAGCGCTCGCGCGGTCGCTAGGCTCGTACATCACACGATCTCCTTACATGTACGCCGGCCGCTACGCCATATAGTCGGATGAAAATAACATCTCTGATCCATCTTCATCGTTGCACCGCCATGGACACCAAATTAGAGGCCGCGATAGAGAAGATTAAAAAAGGTCCCTACGTCGGAAAGCTCGTATACGACCCTAAGGCCACGGCGCATATCAAGACGCCGAGGACGGTCTACGCAAGGCGGTGGTAGCCTTGAATGCCGCAGCAGCGGCCAGCATGCATGGTGTTGCGCCGATGGATAGCCTTTATGCGGCGGCGGCTGCGACGGTGAAGACTGCCGGAAACCTCATGCATGGTGAGGTCGCCATAGACCTGCACGTCGCAGGGATAGGTCTGCGCCATGCAGCCTTCCATCTATCCTATGCGCCGGTGAGTATCATTTATTTTGTTGTGTTTTGTTTTTATCACTAAATATATTTTAAACATGACTTATATTTTCACATGTTTGCACTAAATTTTTAAATAAGACGAATAATCAAAAGCATGCTCAAAAATTAAAAGCGTAAAAAAAAAGAGTATTACAGAAAGTCCGTCGAAAATGCTGAACGTTACTGGTTTAGTACTGGACCAGACTACCAGTCGTACTCATATCCACTCCCGCCACCTGTGTATTACAAACCAACGGCCGTCGTCTTCCAGTCCAAGCTCCAAGCTATCTCGCCTCGCGCATCCCCCCTCTTTCTCCCTCCGCGCCATGGCCGCTCTCCACCACCTCCTCCTCCTAGTCTCCGGCCACCGCCCCCCTCCCCTCCTCCGCCTTTCCACGAGACCTAGACCCCTCCGCCTGCTCTCCGGCGCGGCCGCCGCAGCCACCGGGGCGCCGACGGCGTCCGCGCCCTCGGACGCCGCGTTGCAGGACTTCCGGCGCTGGCTCTCCTCCCACGGCGCGGAGGCAGCCGCGGCGGCGCCAGCCGCGGTGCCGGAGGGCGTCGGCCTCGTGGCGGTGCGGGACCTGCCCCGCGGCCAGGTCGTCGCGGAGGTGCCCAAGAAGCTCTGGATGGACGCCGACGCCGTCGCCGCCTCCGACCTCGGCCGCGCCTGCGGCGGGGGCCTCCGGCCGTGGGTCTCCGTCGCGCTTCTCCTCCTCCGGGAGGCCGCTCGCGGCGCGGACTCGCCGTGGGCGCCCTATCTCGCCATCCTCCCGCGCCAAACCGACTCCACCATCTTCTGGTGAGTGAGGATGCGATGGCGCGTGACCAATCACATGTGTTTGATAAAATGCTCTTTGCTGCTTCCTCATAACGACCTCGCATGGCTTCATTGCTGATGCTTTTGAGTGGTTGCTTCGTGCCTCCAGTGCAGGTCAGAAGAGGAGCTCTTGGAGATACAAGGTGAGCGTGCAATGCAAAGTCCCATGCCTTCTCTTCAGAACCCAAACTTCGAGTATCTCCTTGCTTAAGCAAATCTGTATGCTTCTGTTCCATCCAGGAACACAGTTGTTGAGCACAACAATAGGCGTGAAAGATTATGTACAGAGCGAATTCGACAATGTTGAAGCTGAGATCATAAACGCAAATAAGGACATTTTCCCTGGTACCATAACGTTCGATGATTTCCTCTGGGCATTTGGAATACTCAGATCAAGGGTGTTTTCAGGCCTTCGTGGAGATAAGCTTGCTCTCATACCATTTGCTGATCTGGTAAGATCTCGAAAACCAAACCATGTCCAACATTCTGCAAATCAACCAAACTTAATACTGGAATAAACTTTACTGTAATTTCAGCCGTTAAGTTTCATGTCAAAAGTTCTTTTTTTTCAGTGTAGTGTTTTTCCCTACCTTTTGCCACAATACATCTGGAACATTGGGAATACATCCTGGTATAATCTGATGCCTTGCCCATTCAGATAAATCACAATGCTGATATTACCTCAAAAGAATCGTGTTGGGATATCAAAGGAAAAGGCCTTTTTGGTAAGGATGTTGCGTTTTCTTTGCAAACGCCAGTAGCTGTTAAATCTGGAGAACAGGTACACATGAAGTTCCATTATATATTGCTAAAAAAATGCCCTGTAGACTAGGCATGACTATATATCTCTGTTGCCTTTCACCACTAAGAAATATAATGAGTTCCAAGTGAATAAGCTGGATTTATTCTTACTTATAAACGAATGATGCTGACAGATATATATACAGTATGACCTGGACAAGAGCAATGCTGAATTAGCACTTGACTATGGGTTCACTGAATCAAACTCATCAAGGGATGCATATACTCTGACACTGGAGATACCTGAATCTGACCCATTTTATGGAGACAAGCTCGATATTGCAGAGCTGAATGGGCTGGGGGAGACCGCATATTTTGATGTTGTCCTGGGCGAACCACTTCCCCCTCAAATGCTTCCCTACCTGCGACTGCTTTGTCTTGGGGGAACAGATGCGTTTCTCTTGGAAGCTCTCTTTAGAAATACAGTTTGGGATCACCTTGAGCTTCCTGTGAGTGCTGACAATGAGGAATCAATATGCCAAGTCATCCGAAATGCCTGCAGATCTGCCCTTGCTGCCTATCACACAACAATAGAAGAGGTATGGCTGTTAAACGAATAATGCCATTCCTTTTATTTTGTTGATTGTCTCCTAGTTAATTTTGTAAAACATGCCTAAATTGTTCAGGATGAAGAACTATTAAAAAGAGAAGATTTGCAATCAAGACAACAAATTGCCATTGGAGTGAGGGCTGGTGAAAAGAAAGTACTGCAGCAAATTGATGATATTTTTGAGCAGAGAGAGCAAGAATTGGATGGCCTCGAGTATTATCAGGAAAGGAGGCTCAAGGATCTAGGTTTTGTTGGTGACAATGGTGAAATTATCTTCTGGGAATCTTAGAGAAGAGTTTTTGTACAATGCCATTTTGCAAGACCATGTTAATGAGAAATGCATTCAGCCATTCACGCATTCGTTACTAGTCACGATTAGAAAACGGCACACCAAGTTTTGTGCCATTAGCAATAAAATAGATAGATGTAGAAAGAAAATGGAATTGTCATCAACATTCATAGTTCTATCAACTGAATAAATGGGTTAGTATCTGTCTGAATACAGATAAAACATCTGCAGACTTGTACAACAGGCATATGGCAACAAATTTGACTATCAACGTCAATTCTGTACAATATTTATAACAAGGTGATAGGGACGAATCGATCATATTATCCCTCAATGCTCCAAATGCAGCATATGTTGCATACTTGCATCAACATCCCTCCTCCAACCTCAGCTATCGCAGAGCACAATCACATTGGTTTAGTATATCAACAAGTAAAAACAGTTTGACATGCTGGGTAGAATTATTGCCATTTGCTTCAGCTCAGCTTCACATCTTATGCTGTGTTCATTAAAGTCATCTTTCGCAGCTGTTAATCAGTGCATCACTGAGCATGCTATAGGGCACGAAACGGAACTGGCTTTTGTTTCATTTACAGAGCTGCTGGTCCAAACTCATGCTCAATATGGACAAGTTGGCTGAACCTTCATTTGCCCTGAGAAGCAGGTTGAATTTAGTAATTTACCCATCTGAAGTTCATTTGCAGAGGACTTTTGTGCTGTGGAACCTTCAGTGTTTCCCATATGTAACACAATGGTTCATTGTCTCCATGACCGACAAACCACTGGGCTTCCAAATCTGGGAACTATGCTGTGTTGAACTGCTCTGAAGTCTTAAATCTAGTCAGATGAGTCTACACCTAAGTTTCAATAATTCTGATATCGTTTGGTGGTTCCCATGACCAAATTTCAGGGCAGACTCTACCATATCTCGTGGGTTTAACACCGATCTTAATAATATCAGCATAGAGCATCATGGCATTCAAGACATAGCCAAGGATGCACTGCCCCCGAATCAGTAGTGTGTAAGTGAAGCTATCTGGCACCATACCACATCCTCTCATGCAAGAAAAAAACTTACCAGCTTCATGGTGTTGGCCATCTAAATAGAGACCATATATCAAAATCATATATGTCAGACTGTTTGGGATTGAATGTTCTTTCTGAGTTGTCATGTTTGACAAAAATGAATGAACGCCACCATAATCCTTCTGCCTCGAGTACTCCATGACAAAGCTGACTGCATCTTGAACCCTATTGTCTCTACACAGACCATCAACAAGAACTGACACAGTGATTGCATTAGGAAAAATGCCTTTCTCTGTCATCTCCTTGTGTAAACCAAAAGCAGATTCCATGTCGCCATTATTGGCATGGCCATGAATCAGACCAGTGTATGTCACCACATTAGGTTCAACCCCTTTTGCTACCATCTCCGTGTATACAGCCATTGCTATTTCCATCTCCCCATTCCTTGAACGCCCGTCTATCAAGGAGGAGTAAGTCACCACATTGGGCTCAATTCCAGCCTCACTCATTCTTGTGCAAGTTGCGATAGCTTCTGCCATATTTCCATCCTTGCAGTATTCATCAATTAGGGCATTGTAAACAGCAGCATTCAGATTAATACCAGATTGCTGCATTACTTCAATAAACGTGGCTGCTACCTGCACTTGGCCCTTCTCACAAAGGCCTCGTACAATTATGCTGCAGGTGAATTCATCTGGCCACAGCCCATGGCAAGTCATATTCTCGTAAATTACCCATGCTTCTTGTGGATGACCTGACCTGAAAGCCCCATCAATCAAACAGTTGTAAACAGGTACAGTGGGAGCAATCCCAAACCTAGGCATGTCAAGGAAAATCTTTTTTGCCTCACTTATCCTATTCACCTGGCATAAACCATCAATTAGGGTCGTAAAGATCACATCATTCGGAACAAGGCCACTCTTCAGCAACTCCTGGTACAATGCAAATCCTCGCTTGATGCCATCTCTCTTGCAGTGGCTGCTCATAAGTGCATTGTATGTGTAAACATTAGGCCGCACCCCTGCTTCCTTCATTGTGAGGAACAGCTCCTCGGCCTCGCCAATGCAGTCCTCCTCACAAAGTGCACATATCATCGTCGTGTAGGTGACCACGCTCGCATCAATCCGTCTCGCTACCATCTGATTCCATACCTCCCAGGCCTTCGCCACATCACCCTGATACCGGCATGCATTGATGAGCGTGTTGTAAGTCACCACGCTTGGCACCATCCCTCGGCTAAGCATTTCATCGAACAGCTCCCAGACGGGGCCGAACCTATGGGCTTTGACAAGCCCGTCAAGAATGGCGTTGCAGACCGGCAACGCCGGCAACGTCGCCAGGCGGCGGAAGACGGACAGCGCCTCGTCGAGGAGAGCCATCTGGGAGAGGGCAATGACGAGCACGCCGAGCGCGGGGGCAGGGGAGCTGGAGGTAGAAGCGAGCGCGGTGAAGGCAGCGGCGCCCGGGCGCGCGCTGCGGGAGGAGGCCTGGACGAGGGATTTCGTCAAACGGATGGCGTGCGCGAAGTTCTTGGCCGCGGCCGAGCCGTGGATGGCGGCGGCGAGGCGGGCGGCGCTGCCGCTCGAGGGGGACGGGGCCGCCGCGCGGTCGCCGGAGGGGGACGGGACGGCGGAGAGGCTGTGGCGGAGGCGGGGACGGTGCAGGGCGAGCGGCGGGCGGCGGGAGGAGAGGAGGAGGCGCAGCGGTGGGGAGAGCGGCATGAGGCTCGCATTGGGCGCCGCTCAGGCGCAGCCGCTATAGCGGCTGCCGTCGCCTGATCTGCACCGTGCAAAAGAAATCGAACGGCTAGATTTCGCTGCTCCGTCCTTGCTTCGTCTGCGAAGGCGTCCTTCTGAGCTCTTTCACGCGCTTGACATCGCCGGCGTCCTCGCCGCCGCGCCACCGCTACGTGTCACCCAGTCGACTGGGGGTGCGCTCACGCGCTCTCTCTGGAGTCACAACCAGAGCCCTTTCACTTTTTGATTTTTTAGGAAAAAGACTTATCATTAAAATATTAGTGTCCCTCTTACATTGAAGCCCTCACATAAAAAGTAAATTATAATGTGATCATGACAAGGGTCTATTGCTAACAATCCATCATATCCGAATCTCTCTTTAACTCCATCATCTTCTTGAACTCTAGCAACCTTCGTAGTCAACCATAGCATCATATTCTTTATCCTCGTCCACCATGGAAAGCAGATTTGAAAAATCAATATCAAAAAATAGTCGTGGCAGTTTGAATCTCTGACTCGAGGAACAATCTGAAGAAAAGATAACCATGGAAAAATCGCACTCGGCTAGCTTGACTCCACCAAGATCTCCGGCGCAAGAAACAAGTCAGAAATAACTAGATTTAGCAAATAAAGAAGGGCAAAACAGGTTCCCTTTTCCCCAATTGACAACTTTATTTTGGCCCTCACCGAAAATCCGGAAGAGAAGCCTTGCTTTCGACCCAAATCACCAAGCCGACCATGATCGCCGCGTCGACTTAGGCCCAAGCCAAAGCTCGGCATCTTCCTCCGTCGTGTCGACACGAGTTATTTATTAGCTAAAACGAAGAAAACACACACATTATTGCTCCGTCTGCTGACGAAGAAATCTCAGATCCCAAAGTGTCCAGCCCAGATTCGTGCTCCTACCCCGACATCTACCCGGAGACTGCTACCGACGCAAGGAGACCCTAGATCTGGGCGGCGCAGAGCTCGCCCTTTTTTCTCCTAAGCCACTGCCGCTTTTTCTCCTAAGCCGCCTCTCTCCTTTTCACTTTTTGTTCTTTTTATCTATTTATGCTGCGCACCATGTAGTTGCTTCCAAAACTTGTTTAGTTAGTAGAAAGTTTTAAACTTTTTAAAATTTTATAAAACCTTAAGAAAGCTTGAAAGTTGGTTTAGATACAATTCAACTCCTTTCTAGCTACTAGGGATCCTTTTATTTTTATAAGCAAATTAGAAGAAAGAATCAACAAATGCTGTATAGACAACGCCATTAATCCTTAAAGTGTTAGGATCCACCTTCAAAACAACACAAAAGGACTAAAAAAATTCAAAGCATATGTAAGTCGTAAAACTGTTAAGCCATTAAAATTAAAAGAACAGGGCCAAATATGACAAACGACATGTTGTAGCCGGTTATCCTTGAGGGGAAAAAAAGAGAAAGATCTAAAAATTTGGAGTAGTGTGTGGCATTCATTTTTCTGTTTTAGAATTCTTAACTATATTTCTTTAGCATTGTTTGGGTTTTCACCTGCTTTTTGGGCTCAAAACTTTGTATTTCCGTTAATCCTTAAAGGAAATCAGGGTTAATCCCCTTGTTGAAAAAAAAAACAATACAATGCTTTCTATCTAATCAACAAATTCCTTTTCCTTTTAGTTTGTTTGTTGAACAATGCGGACGTGTCGCCCTTTATTGGAACAATTAGCAAAATAATCCTTTGAAGTAGTTGCATGACATGCTTACGAAGGAGTAGCATAGCATTAGCCAAAGCCTAGATACACTTTTGGATGAAACATGTGATGTTCACTTGCTGGCGTTTCGGATGTACTCCATTCAAAATATAAGGTATACATGTATATTAAAAAAGTCAATGTTTGTAACTTTTAACTAATGATAATTAAGCTACAAGATATATGTTTAATGTTATTCATATGATACCGTTGATTTTTTTATTTGAAATACTTTCATATTAGGTTAATTTTGTAGTTGTTGATGATATCTTATGAAATAAATTAATGACCAAAGTTATTCATTAAAAACAGTTTCAAAAAATTTATACGCCTTATATTTAAAAACGAAGGGACTACGTAGCTATGACTATTGGTATGGGTCAATGATACTATGAAGATGAATCATGTACGGTTTTATTATTAGGACAACGATGATAGTACAACTTTTTTTGTTTGGCTAAAGTTATACATTAAAAACAATTTCAAAAAAAAAATATGCCTTATATTTAAAAACGAAGGGACTACATAGCTATGACTATAGGTATGGATCAATGATATTATGAAGATGAATCATGTACGGTTTTATTAATAGGACAATGATGATAGTACAACTTTTTTGTTCTAGTCTAATCAATCTAAAAGGCAAAACTCTTAGCAAAGACTGAGCGATGTTCAAAAAATGTACTTTTAACTTAAAATCTTTTGTTCAACTATCTTCTATTCAACACAAATGTTCAATGATCTTCGTACTGAAAAAATTTCAGATATTAGTTTTATAATTTTTAACGCAAAAGGTGTCATGAGGCGCATCTTACAATTTTATCGATTTTATGATGGTGATTGTGAGAGAAGCAGCTTGATACCGACATTTCTCATTTTTAAAAACTAGGGAGAACATTAATCTAAATAATCCTAAAAATTATAACTACAATTACTACAGTTAAACATGGATTTCAATTTCTCCATCCTTTTCCCCTTCGGCGATCTTAACCAAACATGGACTTCAATTTCTCCATCCATTTCCCGTTCGATGATCTCACCAACCAGGCAACGTATTTTACGGATAAAGTGGAGCTGGCTGCTAGAGTGATCGATCGCTTGATTGAGCTGCAACCAGAGCGAGCAGCTGCGCACCTTGTGCTGCTGTCAAACTCGTATAACTTCGTATAATAAATATTAAAAAATTATATATGTATCTATGAATTCACTTTACCTCGAATTATGATTTTAAATTCGTAGTTACAAATAAATTCAGTCAATTTTAAACTATTCATATTTATCGTAATTTTCTCTTGTTTATAAATTTTAATATAGAATAAATTTGATTTTAAACTTTGTATATAGGTAGTGTAATCATTGAAGCACATATACATTTTTTTTCGGTTTTTTTCATAACACTAGTTGGTCCCTTGATTTGTTCCCGCGCGGAGAACCGCGGAGGCGGAGGCGGAGGCCGCATGGCGATCAACCCTGCACGCCATCGCCGTCCTCTCCTCCCACCCAACCTGCTGCCCCACATCCCCTTCTCCCGCGCGCTGCAGCAGCGCCTCTACCTCCTCGCCCAGCGCCTCCGCCGCCTCCCCCCGCCCCACGCCGCCGCCGCCCGCCGCGCGCTCGACCAGCTCCACGCGCAGGTGCTCCTCAACGGCTTCCACCGGAAGCGCTTCCTCGCCGCCAAGCTCCTCTCCCTCGCCGCCGCCGCCGCCGACCTCCCCCGCGCCGAGTCCCTCTTCCTCTCCGCCTCCTCCCCGCCGCCGCCGCATCCGCCCGCGCTGCCCACCCTCGCCAACCTCCTCCTCCGCGCCGCCGCCGCGTCCCGCGCGCCGCCTCACCAGCTCTTTGCCCTCTTCTCCCGCCTCGTGGACAGCCACGGGTTCCGCCCCAACGCGTTCTCCTTTTCCACTATCCTCGCCGCCCTCGCCGCCGCGGGCACCGGAGCGCTCCCCTACGGCGGCGCCCTTCACGCTCGCGCGCTCGCCGGCGGGATCGCGCATTCCAGCACGCACGTGATGACCAGTCTCCTCGACATGTATTCAGCGGCCGGGCAGCTCGGGGACGCACGCAAGGTGTTCGACGAAATTTCTGAAAGGACTGTGGCGGCGTGGAACTGCATGCTTGCCGCCTACGTGCGATGCGGTGAGGTGGATGTGGCGCTGCATTTCTTTGGGTGAGATGCCTGGGAGGGATGGGGTGGCATGGACGACGGTGATAGACGGATGCGCGAATGCTGGTAGGGCAGCGCAGGCGGTTGAGCTGTTCTGGAGGATGAGGAAAGCAAGGGTCAAAGATGACGCAGTGACCATGGTTGCCTTGCTCACGGCGTGCGCCGAGCTTGGGGATCTGCGGCTCGGACGATGGGTACATGCGCGTGTGAACCAGCAATTACAGTTGCAGCGGACAGTGTTGCTAGACAATGCGGTTATGCATATGTACATAAGGTCTGGGGCTCTGGAGGACGCTCGCCGCTTGTTTCATCAGATGTCAAGACGGAGTACTGTTACATGGAATACAATGATCTTGGGGCTTGCAATTTGTGGTCAAGCCGAGGAGGCGCTGGACTTGTTTCACATAATGCAGGAACGCCCTGATGGTGCGACACTGCTTGCAGTGTTGTGGGCGTGCAGCCATGCAGGCAGGATTGATGATGGGCGGCATTACTTCGAGAGCATGAAGAGTGTTTATGGGATCACCCCAGGTATACAGCACTACGGGTGCATGGTTGACATGCTCTGCCGTGGGAGTCGATTGCACGAGGCACTCGAGCTTGTGGAGGCAATGCCATTGGAACCTAATGAGGCTGTGTTGGGAGCATTACTGAGTGGATGCAAGAGGGAACGCAGCCTGGAGCTGGCTGCTAGAGTGATCGATCGCTTGATTAAGCTGCAGCCAGAGCGAGCAGCTGGGCACCTTGTGCTGCTGTCAAACATGTATGCTGGCATTGGGCAGTGGGAGCAGGCTAGGATAGTGAGGGAAAGAGTGGCTGAATTGAATGCCGGGAAGCCTGCCGGAAGA